>NW_017547342.1:273311-360863 GCF_001854935.1 Bemisia tabaci
ACACAACTTGACGTAGAGACATGATTGGCTAAAAAATACAACGGTTTTTGATATATCGGAAAATCAACCAAAAATCGGAGACTGGGCGAAACGCTCAAGGTCGCAGAGGTATAGGGAATCCCATAGCGAAAGCAACGGAACGATTCTAATATCATGGGGAACTCCGTTCCCATGACAAAAACCCGGAACGTTTCAAAAAAATTACAATTTCATTTTCAACCGGAAAATAAATTAAAAACAAAAACGAGCCGTCGCTACGCTGTCCGCGCTATTCATTAGCGCAGCGAATTGTGCGTCTTACCGACCATCAGTTTCTCTCAGAAACTATAAAGATAAGGAAGAGATTGTTGCTCGAAAATTGTTACCCTAGCACTCTTGTTGATCGGGAATTCTCAAAAGAGTTGAGGGAAAAAGAAGTGGAAAACACCAAAATTATGGATGTAAAAAGGGTCAAATAAAATTTGACAAACTGATTTCTTTGCCATATGTACCCCTTTTGTCGGAAAGCTTAGCAAATGTTTTAAAAAAGTATGGATTTTCTGTTGTGCATACCAAATATAACGATCTCGGTTTTTTAATGTCCAATTTGAAATCAAAAAGAACTAATGACTTGGTGGCTGGCGTCGTTTACTACGTACAGTGTCAGGATTGTGCATAGAGTACATAGAGTCGTATTGTAATTGGGAGAGCTGGCGCCACTTTTAAGCATTTTCCATGTCCCGAATTCCGAGACTCCTGTGTGACGCCGGGTCACTTTTTCGATACATAATCGATTGTTTGCGATACACGGGTACCCGGCCATCCGATGACAACAACAACAACAACAACAACAACAAAGGAGATAGGAATCACCATGTATTCCACACCGCCATTTTGGATCGAAAATGTATCGAAAAAGTGACCCGAACTCGGCGCACACCGGGCTCGGAACTCGTCGAGCAGAACATGGCGCCAGCTCTCCCATTTACATTACGACTCTATGTACTCTATGGGATTGTGAAGTCGGGTACGTAGGACAGACATCCCAGGTACTAAAAAAGAGGCTTTCTCAACATCGATATGGAAAAGGGGAGAAGACTGCCTTGCAGCACCATCAAGATGCAGAGGTGCATCGCTTTGACTTCGGGGGGGCTAAAATTTTAGCCTCCGAAAAGCGTTATTTTCCGCGTCTTCTCCTCGAAATGATTGAATATCTTGAAGCGCAGGAACAAACTTTGTAATTACCGCGCTCATGTTGATGGTCTCTGTGCCTCTTATCACCAGTTTTTCCTCCCAGAGGGAGCTGGTGATTAAATTTCCATCCTTTTTTGTAATCTTTGTCTTGTGTGCTTTGATTTTGCTGCACTGTGCCGAGTCTGTTTACCTGGTAATCAGTCTCGGTCTCGCAATAACAGCGTAGCGACGGCTCGTTTTTGTTTTTAATTTATTTTCCGGTTGAAAATGAAATTGTAATTATTTTGAAACGTTACGGGTTTTGTTTATTCCTTTTTCTTTATTTGCAGCCTTTTCCCCAAATTAAGTTGTTCTTTTATTATAGGAAGATACAAGGTAGGGAACCTTACTTTTTGGATGACCCTCGTACTTAGTGACTCCGGATTAACCATGTAAAATATGCGAAAGTTACCTGCTTAAATGACACGCATTTTAACTTTACCCTTCGAGTTTAAACTGTTCAGTTTTTAGCTACCGAGTTTAGTCATTGGCTTCGTAGTCCCTTCAACTCTCCTCCTCGCCCTTCCTTACCTTCGCCCCTCCTCTCTTCCTCCCTTTTCCCCCATTTTTTCCTTTAGTTTTGACTCGAATTCTCGTTAAAGATTCATTCTATCCATGGTTGATAGCAAAGTCACTGCTTTCATTTGCGGTTTGTAGGCGCCATTTGGTGATTTCGAGGAGGTCAGACGTCTGGCCCGGGGACCAAATCACGGAGGAGGGCGCGGAAGGGAAAGATCGCTTTCGAAGTAGATCAAGTGTGAATGAAGAGATAGTCAGCGTCGGGGGATAAAGCCGCGTTTAATAGCGTTATTCCACCCCGGTGACTCCCTCCCTCCCTCCCAGTCTGGGCTCAGCCGAGTAATCCGGGATCACTGTTCACACCAACGGGAGGGCTTGTCCCCGTCTGTACAGGAAGCTGTAGACTTTCGGTCTAGATTTCATTTTTTCAAAATTCGAAATTGTTAAAAATTGGCTGCAGCCTCTGCTGGCCTTTGTTCTCTGAAGCGCAGCAATTAAATGTAATATTTTGATGATCTGCACAAAAGATATGGAAACCTTTATTAAAATTAAAACAAATTTTAGAATTAGAAGCAGCCACGGCTAATTTCGATCCCGCTACGTAACCCTCTACGGCATGAATTCATTTGGATCTGAGATTCTGGGGGGCGCTAATCTACTTTGCAGCTTGCATAAGAAACATAGAGTACCAACTTGTTTTTCAAAATTTCAAATTTTTGGGAATTAGTTATTCAAAAAAAGAGAAAAACTAAAGAGCATTTGTAAAATTATGCCACTGAGGAAAGATTCAATTTTTAAAAACCCCAAAAATACGTTGTTACGAGTTCGTAACGCTATAACGTAGAGGGTTAATTCTGTGCACTGACTGAAATGGTGTTCTGATTTGAATAAATTAGAGTATTGCACTATCTCTATGTTGTGGTGGTTGGTGTTCAATACCAACCATATAAGTCAACCCAGTTCATTGCTGCACAACAACCAAGGTTAATTAGGGTGCACTCCAGTCTTTTAACATCCAGTGCAATGAGGTGCCGTCCCTAAATTACGCAACGCTTTAGGGAGGGGGGGGGAGGGGTCCAAATCTTCGTTCTGACATTGACTCTGTCATACGGGTGTTATTCTGGGTCTCAGTCTCAGGGCCCCGTTCACGATGGATATAGTTCCTCTTGATTTAATTACATCCAAATGTGCTGTTACTTCATTGAATTTCTGTGCATCTTACATTTTTGTAAAAGGCACTGATTTATACTTGGCCACTGATTTATGCTCAGAATATGAGTCACCAAGCTCGATCGGTTTGTAAACACTAATTGATGAACAACTGGGGAAAGACTTGCTCTCATAAACAGTAATGCGTTTGATGTTAATGTACCAGTCGCGTTTATTTTTATCGAGGAAAAGCACATTTATCGACAGTAATTGTTTTACCACTTTCGTAGGGGTGAAATGTATAACGATGGATAGAGAATGGGAGCACGTCAGGCAAGGAGGGGTGGGGGTAACATGCACCCCTCACGACACCGATTTGTAGTCAGCGAGGAAAAAGCTTCGACAGAGATAATTCTGAATCGTCTGCATGATTTTCCGCTCGAAATGCGGGGTTGCCTAGAGTCGCGGTTGTAAAAAATTAAGATACATTGCTCATGTTAATTATTATTAGTACATAATCATTTTTTAATTCAGTTTACCCAAAATCGCATTTAGGCGCATGAGATATGTAATAGAAGCATGATTGTAGCGTTAAAAACGTCTACCTTCATGAACCATCTTTCCCATCACGTAGCATTAAAAATGTTTCCTTATTTCCTTGACTTAACTTGTCCACCCTTTTTTACCCATAATTTCAGCGTTACCTTCATGGAAGTCCCTCGTATGTTTTTACCTTCGTCTTCCTTATAAATTTCAAATGAGAGCCATGTAAATCGCATGGAAAGTTGTTCAATGAGATTCGATGTGGTATTCATCAGGCATCATCATGCAAAGCTGCAAATTGCGCCATGAAAAAAATTCGACTGTGAAACTGCAAAAATGCGTATTTCCATTGCGGGGTTTTGAAATCTTCGCTTTTATAGTATTTTTTGAAAGGAGGTCGAACCATCATGGTTTGAATTTTTCACAGAATAATCTCTATACAGAAAAGAACACGGGAAAAATAGGGTAGTCGCAGCGGCTGGTTAAAACAGTGCCAGCTAACGTGCGGTAGCTACGATAACTACCGCGGTGGAGGTCACAACTAACCCGGTAGTTACATCAACAACCATGGCTGTTGATGTAACTACCGGGTTAGTTGTGACTTCTACAGCAGTGGTTATCGTAACCACCGCACGGTGGCCGGCGCATTTTTAACAAGCCGCTGGTTGTGTCGACTACCCTATTTTTTCCCGAGAAATATCATTGAAATTTTCAAAGAATTATGTTCAGTAGCTCTCCATGTAGAAAATAAAGCATGACAGGAAGTCTGCGACGCCGCAAACCAAGATACCCATTTCTGCAGTTTCACCGTGCTGAAACATATGGACTACATTTTTCAATTTGGAACTATAAATTCTAGCCCGGTTTAAAAACAACGTATGTGCCATTAGTTTCCCTACGCACATAAGTGTTTCTTCAGAAGAGCCAGAATTTATAGTTCCAAATTGCAAAATGCAGTCCATATAGAGTAATTTTTGATTCGCAAGTCTACAGCATGGCAATAGCGCTTAGTCGCGCGTTGCTTCGGTATTTGCGGTGCGTGTCGCAGCAAGTCACGGCCTCTAATGGCGAGTGTTGCGGCGGCTTTCAGGCACGGTGACGCTTTCAACACCCCCTCTCCGCCCCTCGTTTCCTCCCGAGGGCACAAGCGAGGGGTCAGAGGTTACCCGCAACATTTCGAGACCAAATGATTTTGTCAATAATTAACGGTGGAATGATAGATTCCCGTCACCCAGTCACGTCATTAAGGAAACCCGACGCAGATTGTGGATGATTTTTTTTTTTTTCAGTTTTGGGGAGTTTCCCGGAGATGCCACGATTCAAGAACTTCGCAAAATTCTTACCAATAAAATGCCTTTCTTTTGATGCTCCTTGATATTGCATTTGAATTTGGAAAAGGCTTCTTAAAAAACATCACTGAATGATTTTATTCTTAACATTTGGTTCTTTTTCTTTCGAAAAAATGTCTCTTTTCTCTCCGCAATAATGTTTATTAGATTTTTGACAAGAAAATACTGCATAATTTTTTATAATAAAGAGTTAGGAATTCGAGTCCACTTATTGTTAGGCAAATACAAATCTGAAACCATGAATTTGGCAACCATGCCAATATTCGGGTCTAGGATTTCTATGTAAGCTCGATTTTTTTTATCTAGAATAGGGCATCAGTTACGATGGAGGAAGTTTTTTAAAAAAAGATTCCAAGTAACAACATTACACCGGATAATTGGAGCAAATCTTGATTCCTGTAGCGAAAAATTTGTCTGCCAATTTTTTTTCTTCCGAAACGAGTAATGCATACAGTTACCTCTCTCTGAAATTCATTCTTGGGGGATTTTTTTTACCTTTTTTAGAAGCGCGTAATAATCACGTCGCGGCAATCCCACAAAATGCTTTCCAAAGATTCAGAGAATGGCAAGAAAATCTCAAAAGAAAAGAAATATCTCGGAGGAGAGCAAAACATAAAACAATGTGGAGAGAAACCAGTGTGTCATTACGCAGGAAGGGAAAGGGGTTGGTTTCGCGAAGAAGGTGACCAATAAAAATGAATCATAGGTCCGACACGCCACGTAGGGCACGAAGACTAACGAGTCATTAAAACCAGTTAACTTGAAATTAATGGACTCCGTGTTGTCTGCTTCAGCGGCAAGGTTGTCAAAAGTGAGGAAAATGAGAAGAAAAGGGAAACACGAAATTCGTCTGGTGAGTAGCATTAAACGATCGGCTTTTCAATAAATGAATAGCGCGTAGTGAGGAAAATTTGTACTTTTGGACGGTCTTTCACACTGAAAAAAAAATGGTATGCTTTTTAAGCACCTAGGATGTCAAAAATGTGTCTGGTGATCCCAAGATGCTGCCTTGATTGCCCACGCAGTTGACTTAGCATTCACAGGATGTAAAGTTAACTGCGGGGGCAGTAAAGGCAGCATCTCGGGATCACCAGACAATTTTTTGACATCCTAGGTGCTAAAACAGTATGTTATTTTTTTCAGTGGAAAAAAGAGAGAAAGGTCCGAAAAGGAGGACAACTTGATCTCAATAACTTTCAGTGGTGAGGCGTGAATAATTGATTACCGATATTTCCCCATTTGAAGCCATGGTGAAGAATCGATTATTAAGGTGTTTGTTGCGGACACCCTGTGAATCGATTCACCCAGCCCCTCTCAAGATTTACAGAATTTTGCCAAGCAAGTGCATGCCATATGTGTAATGTTGCCATATGTGTAATGTTGAAACATGGAATTGGCTGAATCTTTCTGTGAGAGTAGCTCAAAATGCTTCTGAGACGACTTAATTTTTCAAAATTTTCCGCGAAAATCCCCCCAGACTCCGCTGTCAAGCCAGAGGAATTTTCCGAACTCTCTTTTGGTGCCAGAAGAGTTCAATAGACGTAGGCAGACCCCCCTAAATTAAACGTTTCTCATGCCGCTCGGAGCCCTTTTGATGAGGTACCCTACTGGCCAATGGCGAAGCGTGAATGATCGATTATCGATATTTCTCCATTTGAAGCTATGGTAAAGAATTGATTATGTAGGTGTTTGTTGCGATCACCCTGTTCATCGATCCTTCTCCATTGGTTACAATGGCAGAGTAATCGATATATCGCAAAACACGCTACTGCTACTGGCGCCCCACGAAACCTTTCTAGTTCCGCCCTACTAAAGCACAACTTTGCAGAACCCGTCAAGAACTCCATCGTCCATCAGGTCGCGCGTAACACCAGCCCATTCATCAAAATGGAAATCTGGCAAGACGGCAGCACAGAGGGTAACAGCTCCATTTCCGCGGTGTATCGTCGAGTGGCGCGTCGAGGCGGCAACACGCTCGAAGCCCCCCCGATGGAGTGGGCGAGAGTGGAACGTGCTCTGAATATCGAGTACCGTTGCCGATTCACGCATCGCCGATGCTTGATGGAAGGTGGATGATGGCTCAACGGGGCTCTTCAACGGTGCTTGCAAACAACTCGCCGCCCGTCGCCGTCGGCTATTGACGCCCCCGCCGTCCCACTCATTCGCCCGGTACGAGTGAGTTCTGCCGTGCTAAGGAAAAACGCCGTATGGACATTCGAAAGTTGCCGAATTTCCTCCGATAAAATGTTCATTTCTGGGGAGAGATATGAATATTTCTCATCGAAATTTTCAGAAACTTCAGATCAAATTACGAACAAAATTCTTTGAAAAATTCGAACAAATAAATTCACAAATTTTCCCGGATATTCATGATTTGTCAAAGGAAATTTGGCAACATCTGAAGGCTCATAGGGCGTTCTTCTTTAGCACGTCAGTAGGGGCAGTCGAGAAATGGTTCAGTCGATTGAGATACCGGCTTTGATCGACCCTGCCATTTTAAGGATTTAAAAGAGCCTGACACCTAAAGAATTCAATTAGTTTTGCACAGTTTGCCTTTTTAGTACGCCTCCACTAGATTACTCATTTAGGAAGAGTGCGGACACTATAGGAGCTTTTGCTTATTGGCCAAGCCGTTTTGAGCTTCATAGAGCTCTTTCGGGTTATGTGGGAGTTACGCGACCGGTATACGTATACAATCTTTACAGGCTTACAAATACATGCTTAAAAAACGAATCATGCATCAAATTAGAAAAAAGAGAAAAGAAATCGAGTGCCAACACAGCCGAAGATAAGAGAGACATATTTGGGCTTCCTTTTTTGACTTTTCTACCAAATGTGAGTAATACTTCATTGGCAGCATAGAGCGGAGCAAAGGATCGCGAATTCACGCCTCGCTCCATCGCGCCTTCAATTTTGCAGATGCAGCACGGATATCCATCAAGTACGAATAGTTGTATCTCTGCGCCGTCATCAACGCGCTTCCTTTCCCTTGCTCAAGAAGCAGCGGCGCAGCGCTCTGCTTGCAACAAGGTATTTGTACTTTGAGTGGCCTAATTTTGTGATGTAATTTTCTGTCGGTCCTTAACTGCCAACCTTCAAAAATATAAAAAATATTACAGATAATACTTCAAAAAGTATCAAAATGAATATATTAAAATAAGGCTAAATTTGACTCAACTTGGAGCTCTATGTATAAAAAAGTCTCGGGCATCTAAGAATCAAAGGTAGCCAGTTTCCATATATATTCATAAGAACGCTATCTCCCACTGCTTCCTCTCTGGAAAAAAACTCCGGATCTTATTGTTGTTATTAGGGGTTATATAAAAAATGTACTGTTCACTACGGGTTCAAAGACCGTGAGTTGCATCTACGACTTCCAAATACCTAAATCCAAAATTTCCGGCCTCTACGAACTTCATTCAAGCAAACACAGTGTTACTAAGGCGTTTTCTGAAGCGGTCTATCGACGATTAGTGACTCTGCTATAAATGTTTGAATAATCAGAGATCTCATGGTAAAAATAAGACAAATATAGATTCCCTAGTATACTGTAGAAACTTTTACTTTTGGAGCTTATGGCAATACTCATTTTTCCATTTTGTGGGTTTTTGAGATGTAGATTCAGCACCGTCACAGTATGTCTATTAACCAAACAATGGCTCCAAACAGAGAAGTTTCCACCTCTTCCAAAAGTCCGAATGCCGTTCCTAAATTACGTAACGCTTAGAGGGGGGAGGGGGGGCTGTCACGGAGAGCTTTTCGCCATTTTGTTTTTACGTGTTTAAGGATAGAGAATTATATCACAAAAGCGTTATCAGAGAGGAAAAGGGCGTCAAAAATGCCGAAAAAGTGCGTCACTTAATTCAGGACGGGCATCTGGGCTGAGGAATGGTCACTATTTGTCTCCGGATGAGAAACCCTGAATCACTGCAAAATCCCTTTTCATTATTATTTGACAATATATTGGTAGAGAAGAAACATAATTTGAGCAGAGGGTAGAAAACGGACAGGGGTGGAGGGGTTGGAATACCATGACTTCGTAAATCGGGAGCAGTGTTTTCCTGGACCATCAATATGAGCCCTTCACTCATCTCCAACTTGCGTCAAAACGGACTCACGCCTGGCAGTATTGCCGATTGGTTTCAACATGTACCAGCTCGATAGGAGTTTGTACTCTCCCTCTTTGATAACTGACGAATTCGTGGGCGAAAGGATAACTGCGCCCCAAAGCCGCATCAAAGCTCGATTTGAAATGAAACCCGCCCCGCTCTCAAATAAATCGTTCACCCGCGGCTGTTTACGAAATCAACAGCTCTGTCGCTCCATCACCCCCTCTTCTCCTCCACTACGGTCGTTTCCGGATTAGGGGCAAACGTTACAAGTTACTATATTTTACTCCGGGTTATGGTCATATTTACTCAATTTTTTCCTCCTTGGCGAGTTACTTTTTCCCTGCATGGTCGAGGAAATCCCTTGATATTGGACATCACATCGGTAAAAGTTGAGGGAAAATTCATTTTCAAGTTTTAAGTTTTGAAAAGCTTGCTTCATTACAAAAAAAAATGCCAACAGATAACAGCTACCAATCAACGAGGTAATAATCTCAGAATGCAGAGTAGTGCCGTGCAGCAGAAGCAACTATTCGAACTCATGCGTAATAATGGGTTGCCTATCTTGTAATTGAAGGCGTTCCATTATTGGAACTGTGTGTGATACAACGTGTGTACCCATTATTTGAATCCATTGTGATGCTGACACCATGTCGAAGTAACACTAAGCTATGTATGCTTTACAATGTTGTAGAACTTTGAATTGTTTTACTACTCAAATTACACCGAAGAGCAACCAAGAGGAGGCTGTAAAAAATGTCTCTCCTAATGTACAGAGGTACGATAAGTGCGGCAAAAATTCACTAAGATTGATTGAGCTGAAATGTGAACTATTGTTTTTCATTTTCGGTACATTGTTAAGTATATTTTTGTTCTAAATCAGTACTCATTCCGCTTCTGCTCCTTTTAAATACCGAACCCACACATCAAGGTCAGTGTATTTACGAAAGTTTTTTCCCCCAAAGTTGACAAAAGCCCCACTAACCCACGCACAATAAGCTTACTACATGGAAAAAGAGGACGAACTTTTTGGAACTTTGCAACAATGTTTTCAAGGCCTTGACAAAGAGAGGGAGGCATTTAAAAGCCGGCACTCGTTCACGATCAATCTTTGGTTTCTCGTAAATACATAAAAGGGGCGAGGGGATGCCAGTCCATTAAGCTTCCACCCCCACCTTCTCTGACGACGTGGAGAATATCTTCATCAGCATCCCACTTCTTCGAGATGAATAGTTACGCGAGCTGCTATGTGACGTCCATTTTCAATAGCGGAGGCAGACGTTTCTCAAAAAAGAGTCGAAACCGAGAGATTTCATCCGACGGTGTAACATGACTTAACCCTATTCGGACTGATCACATTATTCTATACCAATAAATTTTACACACAAAAAAACAAAACAAAACAAAACTGTGGGCTTGGAAGACAAAGCGCGTGGGTGCAGTTTTTGAAAAAAAATTGATATAATAATGATTCCAACAAAAAGTAGACTTAAAATGTATTCTTTGAATAATTCATTACTAACATCCGTACTTGAATCGGTGAGAACGAAAACACACCAACTCGGAACTCGAAAATGATCAATTTTCATTAAACTCAGTTAATTTTCAAAAAAGGTCATCGGAGTTGGCGTTTCTGTTCCACCTTTGCCCTTTAAAGCGTCCTTACGTACTTGTCTTTCGGCACCAAAAATATTTTTCTTAGATTAACTTCTTCACCCAGTGTGCACTTTTTTATGTGTCTTGATTAATTTTAGATTTTCGAGTCTGTGTGTTTTCTTTCTCACTGATTCAGTTTTTAAGCATATAATTGAGTTTTACTTTCTGTCCGCCTTAAGGTACCCCGTAACTTTGAAACCTGAAACGCGTATTTCTTGAAGTAGTAAAAACTGTACTGATGCACCTTGTCCTGCAAGCCCCTCAATCCGACGTATTTATCCTAAGAGAAACTAGAGACGGGTGGTAAAGATGGGGTGTGCTCGTTTGAGTTGCGTAAGAAACAATTTAATGGTGGGCGTGATTCCTTTTGGCGAAATGAAATTGTGAGAAAAGGAACCAAGCGCCAAAATATGCTAACCCATGAGCCGTGGGCATGTGACAGAATCGTTGTGGACAGGGCTCATGAGTTAAAGCGTCCCGACGTCGATCTCCTCGTCTCCGTCGTCGATGTCGACGTCATTGGCGCTCTGTAATTTACGTAAAAGTTCGCGAGAAACACGATGGTGCCACTGGTTTTCTCTGAAATCAACTCCCAAGCTCAAAAAAACCCCTCAAGTTGAGGCCAAATGGAGGGGATATCCCGCCCTACCCTGAGAGTCCACATCTACATCAAGACTAACTCTCCATGCAAAGGTAGGAAGCAAATACATTGACAAGGCTGCCACTTTATTTGGGGACTCCAAAACTGAAAACACGGCATCACTGCTAATGTATTTACTCCCTATTTTTGCATGGAGAGTTTGTCTTGATGTAGACGTGGACTCTCAGGGTGGGGTAGGATATCCCCTCCATTTTGGCCTCAACTTGAGAGCTGTTTTTGAGCTTGGAAGATGATTTCAGAGATGACTAGTAGCATCATCGTGTTTCTCGCGAACTTTTACAAAAGAATCAACAGTCAAATCGCAAATTCCTCACACATGCAACATCTCCATTCTTAGTGACACGTGCGGAGACCTAGCTTTCATCAATTTCATGAAAGATTTTAAGCTCGACCAGTGCTCCAGATACACCTCGCTCACGAATTCACGCGGAATTTCACAAATGCAAAGCACCCTCTCCCAGCATATACCAGCAACTGCTTCATTTGATACGCCTCGTGGGTGGAGTTTGTTGCACGAGTTCCGGGGGAGGTCCTGAAATCGGGTATAATCTGCTATTAATGAGTGCGCAGGCTGACCGGAGGTATTTTGCCAGTGAAAAGAAGGATTAACCTCCTCCTTTCTCCGCATCATTCGGGTGCCTCCCTCACTTCGTCCTCTAACGTAAGGGTGTATCTCGATTCCAACGTGAGCCCTATTGTCCATATAATCCCTTGGTTTTGGGGGCTCAATTGGAAATAGTGATACGTCCTTAACGGAAAGGAGCAGAGACTTGTCAGTCGCGGAGTAGGAGAGCCCATCAAGTCGATAAATTAAATTTGCCTGTTAAGAGGTTTATTTTCGAACTTCTACCAATGCCGGTGCGAGCACGAAAGTTAATGCTCGATAATTTGTTGATGCAAGCATATTAACGGCCCCGTAGAGGGTTGCCGTTTTTTGGGAAGATGTCGCGTCGTCGGCTTTTGAATTTTCATTCTCGAACAAAGATTCCATGAATGCCACGGTGTCCCAATCGTGAAAATTTCGCAAATCAATGCGATGTTTCTCAGACGAACATTCCAAAGCTGAACTTTTGACCGAACCATTTACATTTTAACAGAAATATGCAATTTTATGCTGATTTTTTAGTACAACCGGAAGTGAAATCTTCAGGTAGAAATGCCAAACAGTTTTCTAGGAATTTATAAATTGTAAATGTTTTAAAGCGTTGAATTGTATTTACGCCTTTTTGCCTGTGAAAGACGGATAGTCAAATCGGACATTTTGCAAAAAATGCAAAGGCAATCAATAACTTCTCTCTCTCTCTCTCTCCCCCTCTCTCTCTCTCCCTCTCCCCCTCTCTCTCTCTCTCTCTCCCTCTCACACATTGTAACTCGAATGTTAAGCTGATTTATGGCAAGATAAAGCTTCAAAGAAGTAGTTAAGAATTTTTTTGAAATTTTAGAGTTAAAATCATAATATTTAGGGCTTGAATGCGCATTTACCTTCGAATTCTGTAAACAAATTGCCTATCATTTTTTCACATTTCCAATTTTTCAGAAAATTCCTCTCATTCGTAACAGGAGTAAGAGTCCCCCCACGACACTCGAGCTTTTTAAAAATTATGAAAATATGTAATCGTGCAGTACCATCTATCTCCCCAAAAATTTGATGGTCTCATAACCCCCTGGTCTCTCTCCTCCAGAATGCTAAACAAATTCAAGCATTGCATGGAATATGCTTATAATTTAAGCTGAGCCCTTTATCGCGTTAATACCTTTTTTTTCAAATGAGGGCTAAATACAGCACACAGTAACTTTGATACTCAAAATTAATTTTTTTACAGTGTGATGCCGGTTTGCGAAGTATTCAAATCTGGCAACTTAAACTCGTCAACGAACCTCGTAAGCCAAAAGGAGTGCTTTGATGTTATTAGAGCCAGTAGCTTTCACGTTGTGTACGTACAGAAAGGAAGGGGGAGTGAGGAGGGAAATNAGGGGGGGGGGGGTAGGAGGAGTGATCCTCAAGAACAAAAAGAGGCTTAAGGGGAGCCTGCTTCCAGTATCATCTTATCGCTCAGTTTTGCGTCGCTTGGTGGATCTAGTACAATTAGCTTGGATTCAGCCAAGGGTGGCCAGCTAAATTTGCAGAGAAATTGAGTTGCACAACTAGTATATTTTATTAAAGAACGTGCATTATATTCAGAGGACCTAGGGTTTATGGTGCTTCTCTGAAGTTTATATTAAGTTGTTGAGGATACACTCAAACATTTTAAGTATCAGTAAATTGAACTAAAGGTATTTTAACCCGTAGAATAAGATAAAACGTTTAAATAAAGGGGCACTGGTGCGGTTAATTTATTATGATAAATTTTCAGGTCTTTCTCGGAGTGGAGGTTTTGAATTTTATCAATTAATGCCAAATGCTTGCTGCAAAGATTAATTGAATTCAGACACCAGGTCTAAAATTGTCGATTTACATCCTAATTTTTCAAAGTAGTGATGATTCTCATAGGATTTCTCTCGAGTTTCCTTTTAAAAAGAAGTTCAAATTCTACAGGGTGATTGCTTGACTTTGAGATAAAAAAAAGCGATTTTGAAGGGAAAGAATAGAAAATAAATGCACAGCTGCGCAGTCCAATCAATTCAGCGAGGTTTTTTAAACGCACTTTTAACTTTATACGAGGTTCAACACCAAATTTTCATGTTACTTTCTCGTGGCAAATAATCATTATATAAACATCCAGTTATTTTTAAATTGCCCAAAAGATACTTAGAACTGTTATATAGCTAAACAAATTCGGTACCTTTCAAAAAGTTATTTTTTCAGCAACTATTCGAACACATGCGTAATGCTGGGTTGTCTGTCTTGTAATTGAAGGAGTTTCCACATTGGAGCTAAAACTTACAAACGTGGGGCTCCGTGCTTTTTATCGTTTGCGACGCTGACTGGGAGTTTGAACTGTAGGTTACACTCTCGTTACAAGTATTGTTTCCAATATTTCTCAAATTATTGCCCAAGAGAAACCTATAAAATGTTATATATTTAGACGAGTTAGATGCCCATCCGAATTTTCAGTCCAACAGTCTGAGACTGAACATCCTCCAGCGAGCTGATTGTTGGAATTGATAGACAAAGCTATAGACGAAGAAGATAAAGAGGTTATGGAGGGGTCCTAGAGGTGGATATGGGTGGTTGCAATGGACAAAGAAGGTTGATAATGGACTTACTAACGGCAACCTACGAGAGACCGTACAGTTAGTTCATCATTTCCCCCCTTAGTCTATAGGAACAAACCATTTCAACCAATAGGATTGCTCCATACTCCCTATGTCTTCTTTGTCCATCGCTTTGTCTATCAATTTCAGCAATCGGCCCGCAGGACTGAACTTACAACTACTCAGAGCCTGTATTCGCCTTAACTTTTGCAATTTCCACCATGCTCCTTGAAATTGTCCTTTAAAGCTTTCATCCTTGTTAGGCATTCCATCGCACAACATTAGTTATGGTATTGGGAAGGTTATTAGATTCATATAATAACAGCGGTGAAACTCAGTATTAGTTTGTCTCCTTTAAATTTGTTTTTTTTTGTATGTTTGGTTGAAAATGCAGGTGTAAGTATTGCGATATGTCCCGCGGTTTTTTATTATTTTATATTTTTGGGCTGATTAAAGTTTTTTTTTCAGTTGGGTATTTGTGTGGGTAGAATATAACGTGCAACTCCTACGGAGCCAGTATGCACCCTTACTTTTGCAACTCCCATCAAAGTTCCATGAAATTTGGGGAGGGAAATTATCTTCTAAAGAAAATTTGTGTCAGGCAGTCCATCGCCCTACCGTGCAATATCCAGTTGAGGGATGTCGGAGGTGGGAGGGCAGAACTGAACTCAAGACTCTTGGTGGCCTGGATTCATTCCAACTTTTGTCATTTGCACCATGTGCGTTTCATGAAATTGTGGAGAGGGGTATTGTCTTTCAGTGTTTGGATTCTCGAGAGGCAGTCCATCTAAGTATATTACCATCTCATAGTTCTAGCCTGAGACTGAAAATTGCCTGTGCTGAGGATTCCTTTGAGTCTAGATCCATCCTAACTTTTGCAATGGAGATGTTGCATGTCGACGGTGAAACTACCAAACCACGTATCTCGGTTTGCGACGTCGCAGACTTCCTGTCATACTTTAATTCTTAAATGAAAAACTACTTAAAGTCCAGTCTTGAAAATTTCTGTGATTTTTCCTCTTCGTGTGGAGAAAATTTTGTGAAAATTTCAAGGAATGATATTGATTTGGTCTACTTCAAAAAAAAGTGAGCGTAGATTTTTAAACACCGCAAACGAGATACGTGGTTTGGTAGTTTCACCGTCGATGTGTGAGGAATTAGCGATTTGGCTGTTGATTTTTACGTAAAAGTTCGCGAGAAACACGATGGCGCTACTGGTTTTCTCTGAAATTAACTCCCAAGCTCGAAAGAAGCTCTCAAGTTGAGGCCAAAATGGAGGTGATATCCCACGCTATCCTGAGAGTCCACCTCTACATCAAGACAAACTCTCCATGCAAAGATAGGGAGCAAATACATTGACAGGGCTGCCACTTTATTTGGGGATTCTGAAACTGAAAACACGGCATCACTGCTAATGTATTTGCTCTCTGTCTTTGCATGGAGAGTTTGTCTTGATGTAGAGGTGGACTCTCAGGATAGCGTGGGATATCCTTTCCATTTTGGCCTCAACTTGAGAGTTTTGTTTGAACTTGGGAGTTAATTTCAGAGAAAACCAGTGGCACCATCGTGTTTCTCGCGAACTTTTACGTAAGAATCAACAGTCAAATCGCAAATTCATCACATATGCAACATCTCCATTGCCTGTGCTGAGGATTCCTTTGAGTCTAGATCCATCCTAACTTTTGCAATTTTCACCATGCGTCTTATGAAATTTTGGGGGAAAAAATTGATTCCAAGTGCTTGAATTCTCTTCAGGCAGACCATCGCCTTATATCATGACCTCGAGTCGGGGTATGTGAGCGCGACATAATTCTGGAAGCGCCCCTCCAGAGCCCGTTCCAAATGAGCGCTACATTGTGCGAGTTAAAATCCGCGACATCCCCCTTCCCGTCTTGCCGGTCTAGAAACATAGTTGACGACCTCGTAAAACCGCGGGTGGGAAGCGGGCCCGGGTTACCACAGCTAGAATTGTATTGATTCCGGGCGGCACCCTCATCCCGGCTCGACCCAGTTTTTATTTTTCATTCCATTTCATTCGGGGGCCAAGAAATATTGCCAGGTTCCTTCGCGGATGCTGGTCGCGGCGACGGCGGCGGCGGCGGAGGGGGAGGGGGTTGTTGGCGTCGTCAAAATATCTTGTCTGGCGCCCGGGCGTCGCGGCGGCTCGTCTAGCATCCCTCGCGAAAGCCCCCGAAGTTGCCGCGTCGCCGGAAAATCGCCGCTCTCCCCTCTCGATCAAGCGTTAAAGGGTGGGTTTTCGGCTAAAGCTAACAACGGTGGAGCCATAGCGCGAAAGGGATGCACTCCTCGGTTTTGGGGTTGAGCCCGACCGTGCTGCCAGACCGTTAAATGTGCCCCAGCTAGAAATGATCTTTTGGGCAGCGTCTAGCAGTGAGGAACCAAGTCTATCCCAAGTAAAATTGGGACACTGTGACATCACTCTACTCTCATAATGACAACTATTATGCGTCTCATAAAGCAGTGTGACTCTACTGTGATGTCTGCTGAACACTCTGCCATCACAGTGACATCGTATTGATGTCTGAATTGTTAGAGTGAAGTCAGAATGATTTTAGAGTGATAATAGAGTGGCAATATCATGATTTGTTCCATAAAGCACTCAATGACGAGACTATTGTGTTGCATTTTTACCAAGGAATAACAGTGTTTCCAAAAGTGTGCAACATTTCCTTTTCTAGAAAGCGCTCCGAAGAATTTAATGCAGTTGTCATTTTTCCACCAAAAATTTTCAATTTCGAGTGAAGCAAATCCTGTAAGTTTCATTTCACAAATTCAGCTTTCTTTACAGTAAAGAAGAAGTTGCACAATTCCAAAAACACCGCAATGATTCGCCTTCCCTCTGCCGAGGCTGTCCATTTTTTGTGTGTAACACGATGTCACGTTAACGCAAATTTTACGCTAAAATGTTACTAATGTGGTAATATTCATGTTCCTTATGTTCACACTTGTTCATGGTTCATAAGCTCCTCAAAAATGGATCCAACTGTTATCAGCCACAGGAAAAGAGACCAGGGCCGGATTTACCTACTTGCCGCCCATGGGCCGCCTGTATTTTGCCGCCTCCTTCTCATACGTATTGAAACATCAATAAAAACCATGAAGTGAACGTGCCAGCGGGGGAGGGGTGCATAGGACGCGTTTACTCGTGTTGAACACATTTTTTGGGAATGCCCTGTCAACACTACTAGCAAAAGGTCACGGAACTTTGCGCGAAAGTCAAGTTTCGTAAACCTATCTCTGTGTGGACAAAGCCTTTCATTCATAAAAAATGAAAAAAAAAATTGTGAAAGAACAAACATGAATGTGGTTTCATGATTTTAACTTCCGCCGCCGCGCCGCGCAGACCGCACCATGTTTGGCGCAATGCGTGAAGTATTTTTGCATTCTTGTAGGCGCTATCCGTTTCAGGATAACCGCAATGACTGTCCTGTGTTTGATGCAATGCGTGAAGTATTCGTGCAGTCTTGTAGGCACTAATATGTGTTACATGCCGATAGCCGCACCGAGGGCTTCTCCTTTTCATCTCAAGTCCTCGTCATCATTGCTCTCTGCGCCGCGCCGTTCCAGGCCAAATTGCGTGTTTGGTTTCTCTTTTAACTCGACTACTTAAAGGCGCTGTCTCTAGTATCACTGAAAGACGACAAAATTAAAAATTACTATACTCTCAGGAAATGAGAGATTTTGTCGCCTTTTCTCGTTTGTAATTTTTTTTCCTAAATCCGATATTTTTTTATACACGGAAAAAACAAGACTAGTGTTGAGCACTACTGGCCGTTTAGTGGGGAGTAGTTGAGGGCTGGCGTCTAAGCGCTGTACAGCTCAACACCGGAAGGCAGTTCAGGTGGTCACTGAACATGAGTAGTGCTAATCAGATGCCGCGAGACGTAGTTGCGCTGAACAGGTGTAAATTCACCCACAAGACGTCGGAGTCACCATAGCCTGGTGGTAACGCGCTGACCTATCACCGGCGCAACCCGGGTTCGATCCCAGGCGGAGGCGTTTCATATTTTACGCTCGCTCCAAAGTCACTTTAGGGCTTGACACTACTTCTTCCTTAGTGACCCAGCCTCGAGCTGTTTAGTGCCCAGCACTCCTCTGACTTGGTGGCTCCATTTGACCTAACCCTCGTTAGTGTCCAGCACTAACATGTAGGTCCCAACCCTAAGCTCGTTTTTTCCGTGTACCTACATTTAAAAAAATTGCAGAATTTGCCGCCCTCTAGATTTGCCTCCATGCTCCGCGGCCCATGTGGCCACCCCCTTAATCCGGCCCTGAAAGAGACTCAAGTTCAGTTTGCACAAAATTGTCATGTGCGTAAATTTGTCAAGTTGAGTGGAAGAATCGGAATTCGGATATTCAACATTAAGCTTTTACTAGTATCACCAAAGAGTGGTCTACGGGTGTTCAGGTTCAATTTTTTGTTCAAGAGAGAGCGTGAAATATTACATTTACAATCCGACAATTTTGAGCTCCGAATATGGCAGGATAAGACTTCAAACAAGTTTTACCTTTCAACTGCCTATAGTCATACTGCTTTAATGTCACTTTTTTGGGTGTTTATTACCCCAAAACTTCAGAAACGCATCTTTAAGAATAAATAATGTTACCGATGTCTCAATTATGAGTCGTGCGGCACAAATATCCCTTTCCTCCAAAAATTGTTATATTTAGTCGAACCACCCCCACCTTTTTTTCTGTACAAAACTACCAGTCGATAGATAAGGTGATCGATGCCTTCAATCAAAAAAGCTCTAAGCCACGCGCTACAGGAATCGAACTAATCTGGTGAACTTTTGCAGCCGAACGCGGAGCAATCAGTGCCCGAAAAAGCGAAAGCGCAGATTAAGCCGGAAAAAGGGGTTTAATGGCGCCCATTTATCTTCAATCCCGAGCCCCAAATAAAGGAGGTGGCGCTGAAAAAACTTGACTTAATAAATAGAATCCGAGTCGACTCCTGCAGAACGCTTTACGGGCCGTAAAGGGTCGCCGAGGGAGGGAAGGGGGGCTAATGAATAAAGATGTGCCTCGTACATGTTACAGGAGATAAGATGCTCTCCCCTTCATCGTTGCCTCTCCTGCCGTGCTAAGGAGAAACGCCTTATGAACATTCGAGAATTGCCAAATTCCCCCGAATAAAACAAGTATTTTTGAAGAGAGTTGCGCATATTTTTCTTGGAAACTTTCACATATTTTAGATTAAATTGCAAACAAAATAGTCTAAAAAATTGGAGGAAAAATATTCAGAATTTCCCTAGAGAATTCGTTTTTTATTGAAGGAAATGTGGCAACGTCTGAATGCTCGTGCGACGTTTTTCCTTAGCACGGCAGTCTACGTTTAATTATTTTCACCGTGTCTCCAATTGTACTTAGCTTAACCTCCTTTTGTCTCTTTGCCCCCTCCACACCCCCTCCCCCGTCCCGTATCTCGGATCTCACCTTTCCACCCGGGCGAGCTTTCTTTGACTTTTTCATTACGCTCTTTTTGGCGGCTTCGATGTCGCTCCTACTTTGAAGTCGATTTCGAGACGCTATCGAGAGCCGTGTTGTCGGTTGGAACCTGAAAATGGGATTTTTAGGCATTTTTTGTGGGGTTCCCCGTGATTTCCGCGCGTGGCAACGTTGCGCGAATACCGTTTTGAGATATTAGCTTTTCAAGTTTTTTTTTATTTATTTATTTAATCTTTTCGTCGCATCGATCGCTATCGAATTGCATTTAGGTTTAGAGGGGAGCAGTGGAGCACCGAAACAAAAATAATTTTGAAATTGAAGAGATAATGAGTGGAGCAGGAGTCTGTATATAAGGAAATGAAAATGAACTAAGTTTGGGGCCCTATTTCTTTCAGGCATTATACGCTGCATTTTTAAGAAGAATTTGCTGCGTTCCAATTAATATTTGAATCAGGTTTGTTAATCTTTTCAATTAAAATTTTCTGATCAAGTCCGTCGTCAATGTATCAATTCAATTGTCGCAGTTGTCATTTCAGCCCACTTTCAGATCTTTTTAAGGAAAGGCGTTTTTGTATTACTTTCAGCGATATTACATCATAATTACTCGATTCGTTTCATTCAGATTCAGTATATACAATTGCGATTTAAGTTAAGTTAAACCGAAACTCTACTTTGACGGCCGTGAACGTCTTGGGTTCACCTAAATTTTTTTCATTTTGGGACTTCCTCATTCTGAAGATTCCTGAAATATGTTGCCAGTCATCCAGTGTCATCCAGGGCCCCTGTCCCTCCTCATTTTCGTTTCTAAATTTTGTCACGATCAAGCTGGGAATGCTCTGATGTTAGATGGGTTAATCCAATTACAAGATTGATGTAGATTCTTAGATCAAAAATCGAATCTACAGCCGTAACGGCCGCCCCACTGCCTCAAAAGTACCAAGTTTAGTTACTTTAGAGCTTCCTTACGCTCCCTGAGAAGTCTCCTCCCACGTCTCTTTCTTCGGGCCCTTTCGAACTGGAACGAGACAAAGATTCCTCCCCAGAGACAGTCTTTTGTCTTCGGGTGCATTGTTTCTCGACATTTTCCTCAACACTTAGCTTAATGCATTTTTGCGCGCAGTTAAGGATCTTCCCTCTGACAGTGCGTCTAACGTCCGTCGTTGTTTTTATTTCAATTTTTAATTATTTTTGACTTGGAGGATCTCGTAAGCGTTGGAGTCACCAGCGTGCTTGATGTAATGTTAGACTTGAAGCAGTGGAATGTAGAGCTATAAATCCAAGCTATTTGGTGACTACAATAAATAACTGACCCTGGATTTGTCCTTCCTACACGGAGAAAAAAACTTCGTGCGTGGGACCCGAAGTTTAGGTCATATGGATCTCTGAAGTTTTCGGATTGAGCATCTGAGCACTTAAGGTCTAGCTGCCGAAGTTCAGGTCAGACATCTGAAACTTCAGTTTTTACATCCGAAGTACTTCGGTTTTCACATCCGAAAACTTCGGTTCTCACATCTGAAGTACTCCAGATGTAAGAACTGAAGCACTTCAGATGTAAGAACTGAATTTTCAGATGTCTGACCTGAACTTCGGCAGCCAGCCCTTAAGTGTTCAGATGCTCAATCCGAAAACTTCAGAGATCCATATGACCTAAACTTCGGGTCCCACGCACGAAGTTTTTTTCTCCGTGTAAGAATGTATTGCCTCGCAGTCTCTAATCCTGTAATGTGTCACATTGAGAATACATTAAAACAGTCATATACTAATACAGTGTCACATTAAATTTAAAATGCGTTTTTGGCAGATCAGATGAACAGAAAAAAACACTGTTTATGATGTACGTTTGGATTATAAATTGAAATTTTTTATTCATTTCCGATTCAGAAATATGTATTTGACCATTTATCATTTTGTGTCCCTTATAAATGTTGGGTTTTGAAGCCAACTGTGTCATTTGTCAAAGAAAACAGTACCCTTGGAATAAAATATCACCTCGGTTTGATCACAAAACAAGGGTACATGACGCGGCACCCTTCAGTTTCTAGGCATTTTATGCCGGCACGGCGCACGCGAAGACAAAGCCAGTTATGACCATGTTCAGATGCAACTTTTTTAACTCAATGGCTGTCCATGTTGCATATCCACGAAATGGAAGGCGCAAAAGTATTTCTCTTGCGAACTGCGAATGCCGCTTTTCATATCAACGCAACTGCGCCGTTTTCAGGCAGTGGTTGATATCCGTTGTTCATAGAGGGTAGAAAATTTTTCTGAAATCCCTGAGCATAATTTTTCGCTTTGTATTTTACCTGAACCCGCACACCCAATCAGAAGGCTTCGTCTCAGGAAAGGATGAAAATTTGCGAGGGGAACATAATGATGAAAAAAAGTGCCACGACGGCAGATTTCCAAGACCTACGAGTTGAAAATCACGGAAATGAGGTGGGGGGAGGGAGGAGCAAACTTTTCACGAGAGCGGTGTTGTCAAATATCCAAGGAATTTCTACCTCCTCTATGTTCTGTTATACTATCATTTCTGTCAGGGAATTCGAGATTTTATTTCGGCATTTATAAAAAAAGGTCATCTCAACTTTATTTTGACTTACACCACGGAAAAACCATCAAATATTTCTCTAAAATTCATTCCACTATAAAGTTATATACAAAAAATCTGATAGGAAGGTGCGATTTTCAATGCTGGATATGGCGACAGAGGACAAGAGGCCACTCGGTCTTATTAAATCCTCCCTAATGAGGCCGCCGATGAGCCGGGGGACGTGGAGGGGGTAGGGACTTTAAGGGGGAGGGGATAAAAGACAAGGGATGCTGGAAAAGGCCCGTCATCATCGGCCACCGTGACAATGCGATAATGTGATAACAAGGCGGGGGCGGGGAAACAGCCCCTTAATCTGACGTGCGTCACCCTTCAACATATCATAAGTTGACAGTGATACATCGTTGCCAAGCCAGAGGAAACTGAAAAAAGAGCACCATGGAAATGGAAAATCCTTGAGAAAAAAGGAAAAAGCAAGGTTGATGGCATCATTTTCAAATCCTACCTAGTTTTTATTTTCTAAACTGAGTTTATCACGTACATGGAGACAAAGCGCACCGAAAAAAAGTGAAGTTGATTTAACATTCTTCTGGATGTAAAAAAGAGTGCGAGAACTTACAAAATGCTGAATTACCCGATACAGCAGTTATTTTAGCAATGGCAAGATGTAAAACTAACCGCTGTAGTGGGTAGGTAGCTCAGAATATTTTAAATTCTCGCACACTTTTTTCACATCCAGAGTGTTAAATCAACTTCATTTTTTTTTCGGTGCGCATCTGCAAGACGATAAAAGAATCTGACAAGTAAAACTGAGACACCACGCAATACGTGGATTCTCATTCTTACGGTTCCTCAAGATACTTTACACTTGCCTTGGTGTAAAATATTGCAGATTTTTTGTGTTGCTCGGCGAGTAATTGATCATCCCTATTGCATTAAATGAGGTCTTGATACAGCTCAATCAAGATTAGTGCGTCTTTGTCGTTTCACAATCGACCAATTTTCAAGAGAAATCTATTAATAGCATGTCATGCCTTAGATACGAAAAAAATGCTGTTCCTTCCACTTCAAATCGGCCATTTTACGAAAGAGCTTCAAAATAACTGTTCCTATGTAATAAATTTTGATCGGTTTGAAATAAATGATGTTTAGTTTTGGTCGCAAAATAGAAAAAAATCCTGACGTCATTTCTCACAAACCTCCGTGATTTCTCTTCGCTTTGAAAATAATACATCGGGAAAATATCAAGCAACAGTTTTGGTTCGTTCTGGTCGGACTCGTTTTTTAATCAATCTCTAATATGCTCCCTTTTTGAGGCTGCATAGATGTCACACACGAGGAGAAAGATTGAACTCTCTCTGCCTCTAAAGATTATAAACTAGAATAGACTAAGAAATTGAGATCACGACAGAGAACAAACGGAGTTAGATAGGGAATGTATGAAATCCTCCTTCCCTTTTGCATGTGACGTCCAGGACCCTAGATGGCGCAGCCTTAGGTATGAAGGGACTCTAATTCTCCTTCAATATACAATAAGATCGAAACGGAAATTTTGGAACATTGCATACGAAGTATGCTCTTTTGGAGTTTCACTGACGATGTGGCATATACCTGTTGACGCTGGTTCGGCATTTTTTCCGCTGAGTTGGGAGGGGGGGGGGAGCGCCGTGACTTTGATTACTGTGAATGAGGGCCAGTGGAATACTTTGAAAGTGTTATGGTGCGTGTGCCGGATGCTTCATTGCGCTTTTCATTTGGATCATTTAATGAGTGTCTCGTTGCCCGGCTGTATTGTGCGGGTGCACACTGCCTGTTGCCGCTGGCCGTCCCTCCGTCGCTTGCTTTGTGTCGCTCCTGGCGTTGATTAAAATGATACTCAATATTCGCACACATGGTTGCCAACTGGATTGCATTTTGTAAAAAGGAACCACTAGCATTGCAATGTTGCTAAGATTGTGCAACTTCTTTTGTCTTGGAGGAAAAACCCGATTATCCATTAACAGTTTCTATGTGACTCGCTAAAAACTGTAAATTTAAGACAAAAATTACCATCTAAATTTCATAGTTTTTCACGATTTCCACAATTTTATTGCAAAAGATGAAGTTGCACAATCTGAGCATCATTGCAATGCTAGTGGTTCCTTTTTGCAAAATGCAATCCAACTTATCTGTTACCCGGAAAAAATGATATTGCAGATTTGAAAATGTTATGGTTAAAAAAGTGTCCGACACGTTTCAATGAAGATTTTACGATAAAAAAATGCTAATTTACCACCCCCGTTGTCAGATTAGCTTTCCACGATTGTAAAATGTACATTTGAAACTTATCGGACATATTTTTTAACAATTTAATTATTAAATCTACAACCCATTTTTTTTTCGTGTTAAAAAAGCTAGCCCCACGTCAGATGGTGACACTACGCATATCGATGCAAATATCCACACTGGGGAAAAAACACATTGAATCTAGAGTCCAGACTCTTGAAAAACATTGACAAGAAAAAATACTCTTGATTCAATCAGAATCTAGCTTAAATCAAGAACTAGGCCTCTTAATTTAAGCGGATTTCGTTTTGATTCAAGAAAAAAATCCGATTGAATCAAGAGTATTTTTTCTTGTCAATGTTTTTCAAGAGTCTGGACTCTAGATCCAATGTGTTTTTTTTTCTAGTGCACGTCTCAAGTCGGAAAATGTGTTTCACCGGTTGCGACATTGTGGTATTTTTAAGATTCAGTAATGAAGTTCTTTCCTGCAAATATTTTATGTAGAGCGTAGGTGATCTGCATCGGTTATTTGATTATCGGAGAAACAATACTGATCTTGTTGGGAACATGAAAAATGCATGTGCACGGCGCTGCGCGCAGGTCGCTATTAGTGCACTGCAAACTCATAGTGCGCCTTCAATTATTCGGGTATGCAACGCGGACATTCATCAAGCGCGAATAGTTGCATCAAGGCGTCATGTTGCCAACTAGTACCTCGTGTGCTGACACATTATCGCGTCGTCGAATACAATTTTTCAGGTCCACATTTCACAGCGTTTCTAAACCCTCCCATCGCTTAAAAGGATAAGGAACTGCTGAGTTTTAGCAAAAAAAAAATATTTTATGTTTTTAGTGATTGGAATTGTTGTTGAGGGAGACTCTGCTGATGTGATAGACAAAATCATCATTCCTTTCTCTTTATTAAAAGTTCCCTATAATTACTTTTAAGTTAAGATGTCTTATGATGACCTGATCCTCCTTCAGGAATCAGGCCTCTCTAAAATATCAGTATATGCAATTTTTTCAACCAGATAGCGAACAAATCTCGAATACTACCTACGCAAATGACTCACGGTTTTATCTCTTACACTTCAGGTATGGCTCAGGTTGTTCTGTTTTACACCGAGAAAGGATTATAAGCGTCAAGAAAATGACTTCTCGTCAGGAAAATGAAGTAAAGAACTACTTCACCCAAAAATTAGAAAATCCTCAATGTCAAATGATATAGAAAACTATGTCTGTCATTTTCAAGCAAATCGCAGGTCTCCGCTTTACCATAAGCTTTCGAAATTTCTAACGCATAATTGGGCAACATTTATGTGTTCAGCCTCATAACAATTCGAGGATATTTTCATTTTTAGTAGTATCTTCCTCCAAAAAAGAAGCAGTCAAGTTGCTCGGTCGATAAAAAGAAGCACCGAAAAAAAAATACATTGGATCAAGAGTCCAGACTCTTAAAAACATTGACAAGAAAAAATACTCTTGATTCAATCGGATTTTTGCTTGAATCAAGAACCAAACCTCTTAATTTGAGCGGATTTCCTTTCGATTTAAGCAAAATTCTGATTGAATCAAGAGTCCTTTTTCTTGTCAATGTTTTCAAGAGTCTGGACTCTAGATCCAATGTGTTTTTTTTTTCCAGTGAGGGGGTTGATTTTGAACTGGAGTACTTCCATAAGATACCCCCGGAGAGATCTCTCTAATTTTCACAATCCCTTCCTCCTCGATCTCTTCATCGGATACACCACTGATTTCAGATAAAGCTATCTCTAAACCGAATCGATAATCCGAAAGATCTTCATCTGACAACGGCGAAGGGGAAGGGCGCAGCCCTCCCGGGTCAATTCGTTTCGAATTCTATAAATTCCGTTATAAAACGATTTGATTTAGGTGTTTGCCAGACAATAAAAACAGCGCCGGGCGGGAAGGGCAAAAATTTGAGGAAAGTGAATTGCTGCGGAGTCGGTGCCGGAGAGGGTGGGCTCCGCAAGGACAAGTTGATTAGGGGGAGGAAACGGTGTTTATTGCCTCCCGAATCTCTTTTACAAGCGGCGCGGCTTTGCGCCCGACCCTCCCCCTCCCAAAAGCCCGTGCAGGAGCCACTCCACCCCCGCGCCCCCCGTTTAAGCCTTTAAATCTTCCCTTCCTCAGCGACGAGTGCACACGCCTCGACAAGGCGCATCATTCCCGATGAGCTTGAAGTTGGATTGGTACATACGTTGGCTGCGTTTCCTCGGGTGCATGAAAAATTCGATGACTGAATTACGTAACCACGTAACGAACTAGAGCTTGTTTCAGATAGACATTCTCTTTTGGAGCGTCGGTTCATCATCTGAACTAATCCTCTGAAAAGAATACTTATCTGAAATAGACCGTGCCGCAGATTAATAATGTTTATACCTAGTCATGATTTTATTTTTCGTTGTTTTTCGTTGTTTTTTTGTCATGGGAACGGAGTTCCCCATGATATTAGAATCGTTCCGTTGCTTTCGCTATGGGATTCCCTATACCTCCGCGACCTTGAGCGTTTCGCCCAGTCTCCGATTTTTGGTTGATTTTCCGATGTATCAAAAACCGTTGTATTTTTTAGCCAATCATGTCTCTACGTCAAGTTGTGTTGATTGCTAAAATTCGCTTTCAGCGAGTTTTTTTCCACCTTGAGATGTCGTGTCTGACTGGTAAATCTGCGCAGAACCACGAAGTTCCGTTTTTAGGCAAATTCTTTTTTTTGGGAGGTTCTGATTGGTTATTTTTCGCCATCAGTTTTCTGTTCGTTGGTGCAAAAGATCGCCTACCTCGTTGCTCTTGAGAAGCCGCCATTATCCCACCTCAAATTTTAAACATAGATATAAAGAAATAATAACCATCGTACAAGGTGGAAAATTGCTCTGGAGGACCCGTTACGGATATATGAGCCAAAATCAGAACTCGATTGATGGATTTAATCCATGAATACAGAAATATTGCCTGAGCTTACTGCCGCGATCGCAAATGCCTGTTGATATGAACCTCGTGACACATGACAGCATAGGTAAACAATGTCTCACAGAGTAATGCGGTTGATCCGTTGTGTCTTATCACGCCAGTGGCCGAACCGTTGAAATCTCAAGGACGTCTTTTGTGAAGCCCCGCTCAGCGTCCGAGATCACTTAAGTGTTCTCTTTTTCTCCATGCATATCTGAGCAGCGAAATAGCTCAAATGGCTGCGTTACCTTTCTGCCTCTGGGAGAGTGTCACTTTTTGTGCGAGCGGGGGTTCGAATCTCGTAGGGGACAGCTAATTTTTACTGGTTGTATTGAATGTTTTAGACCAATAATCTAACAATAATTAATACTTGGCAACTTAGGAAGCACATAGGTCCCTTATGATGCGTATTCGGGCATATGTGTAGAGTAAAAATATCATACGTAGGGTGTCCCAAAAGTACCGGGACTGGTTCTGTAACTTCAAAAGTAAGATAGATACAGACATGATTTTGGTCTCATTTTAAAGATCAACTCAATACCTATCGATTAAAACCAAGATCAGCTCAATCGAATAAAAATTGACCGAGTTATGACAATTTGAAATTAGTGAGGAAAGTTTACCCCTACGGTTTTTAGGAAGATTTTTCGCTTACCAGGATTCAAAAAGTTAATATTCGTATCCACTTTCCTCCGAATCTTCCATAACTTCCTTTTGCTTTTCAAAGTACCGTCCATCAAACCGGATGCACTTTTTCATGCGCTCTTGCCACTTATCCAACATTGTTTTCCTGAATTCTTCCTCTGGGATGGAGTTGAAGAAGTTTTGAATTGCATTCTGGATTTCGGTCTTCGATACGAATCTTCGTCCGCGAAGCTCCTTTTTAAGCGTAGGAAACATCCAAAAATCACATGGAGCCAAGTCAGGGCTATAAGGGGGATGAGGGATTGTTTCAACTCCATTTTTACTCATAAATTCACGTGTTAAGCTCGATGTGTGAGGCCGCGCATTGTCTTGATGGAGTATCCACGAAGCTTTCAAGTCCGACCGTTTCCGGGAAATGTGCATTCTCAACTCCTTTAGTACTTTGCAATAATACGCACTGTCAACTGTTGTGTTTGATGGTACAAAATGTTGATAAATGACACCTCGAAAATAAAAAAACACAATAAGCATCACTTTATCGGCCGACTTTTCGATTTACGGCGATGAAGAATCTTCCTTAAAAACCGTAGGCGTAAACTTTCCTCGCTGATTTCAAATTGCCATAACTCGGTCAATTTTTATCCGATTGAGCTGATTTTGGTTTTAATCGATAGGTATTGAGTTGATCTTTAAAATAAGATCAAGATCATGTCTGTATCTATCTTACTTTCGAAGTTACAGAACAAGTCCCGGTGCTTTTGGGACACCTTCCGTATACTTTACGCCGAAAAAGCGAACCTGAAACTTAAATGCGTTAACTTCCGAAAACCATATATAATCCAACGAAAATAAATAATTGGTACATAACAGCTTTCTTGTATGCAAAGAAAATAATTAAAAATGTTAAAAAAGAGATGTCAACACAAAATTACATAGCCCCTTCAATTCAGAAGATACTACAAACGAACTGTACCTTAACATTTTCATATCCCAGAAGCTAACGTTCCCATGACGAATATTGCTATCGCTAGCGATTGCAAAATCCAACTTGTTTTTTTTTTCTTCTTTCTTTTTTTTGTTAGAGAAAATCTCAGTTCTGTTCGACGATACTACAAATTGTAAATACGATAATTTGTTATCTTGAAACAGGGTGACCGAATGTTGTGTGAAAATTTGAACTGATTCAACCAGAATAGGCCTGATTACGTTTCACGTTGCCTGATTTCCTTTCATGTTTCGCTTTTTCGCAGGAAATCCGAGTGACATAATGCTTCGAAACTTTTCTTGAAGTTCTCTTAGAGTTCTCCTCAAAGAACTTATTCACAAAATTTCAAGGCAGAACATTGCTAGGTTTTCTTGTGAAGAAAAAAAAAGAAAAAAAGAAACGAGAGGCAGTTATGTCCAACGTTGTTAAGCTCCTACGCCTCATTTTTGAGAAAATAAATTCCGGCCAAAAATGAGGATTCCAATGAAGAATAAATGCATCAAACGTACTTTTGTGGTATTTCATATTGTTGTATGCTGCAGTCCATATTTATTCTATATAGACCTATTCTTCATTCCAATTTCTCAAGTGTACATTTCTAAACATTATCAACTTTTTAATGCACAACTAATGCAACATCTAGGTGAGTTTCTCTGCAAAATTAATGTGCCATGAGATGAGTGCAACATTCAATTCTTTGACCCAATTTCAGAGAGTTAAAATTTTTGGTTGATGTCAACTTAAACAGGTGATGCGAAACGCTCCAATTTTCCTGACAATAAAGCGTAAAAAGAGCAATGTTCATGATTCACTCCTTGTGCTGAGCGCTAAAAACCTTCTCCGGGGAAAGAAAGTTTTTCACGACTAATGGTTTCCTGCCACCGTTTGAAAAACAGCTTTAGTTGAGCATCATGATGTTCGGTCATGATTGTTGGCCATGATGCCGTATTTTCAAAATTGTAAATTTTTTATCGTTATGGGTCGAAGCAAAGATTCACGTAAACAACAGGGCAATAATCTCCCTCATTTGAGTGACTAGGTAATAACGAATTCTACGAGTCAATATAGTCCTCCCTGTGAAGATCACCAATTGATTGTTGGTGCCACCATACGGTCACTTCAGGGAAGTAATTTTGTTCTAGGAAGGATTGAATATATGTATATACTACTTTGATTTTCTAATTGCAAACCCTCTTGACTTCGTTGAAAAACAAGTTGCAAGGCGTTTTAAATCCATTTTTTTGTACTTCCAGCTTTCTTTGCAACACTATTAAAAATTTCGGAGTGAAGTTCTGTGCCGGAGTCTATACAGCGCCCAAGAACCCCGAACAATATGAATGGAATCTAAGCTCCTCGCGGAGTGGCTCACACTATTTCAGAGCGGAATTAACTCTTTTTGCTGAGTGTCATTCGCTTTTAAGGTGCTAATTTCACTTCCCATTCATATCACTCGGGGTTTTCGGGCGATTTGTAGACTCCGGCATCGGCTTTCACTCCTCGATTTTTAACATTCTATCAAATCAGTTTTATCCTTGCGATGCGGAATTAAACCAGTTGATTGTCTTAGTCCCGACATTGCAACAATGGCTCGTACAGCGGCGGCGGCGCGCGGAGCGTAAAATGATTATTTTTGCTTTTAGCGCTGGGCGCCGGGGCGCGGCGTGGCGTAGCGTGACGTAAGCGCGACGGACCCGGGAGAAAATGACGAGTTGGCGATTGTGTTCGAGAGGACTAGCGCGAGATTTTACATTCAAAGGGCCGCCGAGGCGAAGAGGGGAGGGGGGAGGGGGGAAGGGGAAGGCACCCCTCTCCCGTGGCTCCTAATGTGAAACTTAGTGGCAAATTGAGTTAGGTCTCGCTTCACTGTTTATTAAAGGGTGGGTTTACCAGCATTGAAATATGAAAATACGGGGGGAGAGAGTGGTGGAGGTGCGCCGCTCAGAGGCCGTAGACTCCCCGTCTCGTGGCTAAAATCAGACAAAAAATCTCCACTGAAAATATACACAGAGAAAATTTTACCATCTATCGTTGATTTTGAAGTTCCGCGAGATTGCATACTTAATGTCGGAAAGTTAAAACTCTGAAAGCGGACAAGTAAATCACCAAGAAGACGAAATGATGTTGATTGTAGGGGTTGATGGACGTATTTATCTCAACGGTCGACATATTTTCGTCAACTCGGTAGTTTTTTCGTCTGCGTTAGGAGTTTGAACTCCCGACATTTAAAGCGATCTCGAAGGATGATAAATGTTACTAATGAGGTCCGACTCACTGTATTTATTTTCTACTCTGTAGAGGAAAAACTTTCTGCTTGAAATTTCCATCTACACTGGTGCTTAATAACTTCGGTGCAGACCGATGAATCTCACGTCTCTTTAAATCGTGCTTATACATATCTTCCACCTGAAGTTCGTATTTACTTCCTGAAGGCAGGGATTAACTTACCGTAAATCGCGAAATATTATTTTCGAGAGAATATTTCTATTTTTTTTAACGTATTCCAAGAAAATAAATCATATCAATCAAACATATGTAAGAGTCAAAATTGTTTAAGAAATCCAGTCGCGAATTTGTTCGTGTTTAACGGGTCTCAGCAATTTTATTAGACAGGAGGCACTCGAGGCAGTGAAATGCACAAGGAGAACATTATATGTGAATGCCATTTACAAAAATGTTACAATAACAGGCGTTAATAAAATAGACTTTTTTTTATCACCTTCTCCAGATTTTGGACCCACTTAGCGGTGGAGAGGAGGAAGAAAAGGAGGGAAGTCGGGGAGCTGCTCTTAATGAAACGAGCGAAAACCTTCGAAATGCTTTGTTTCATATTGCGTATGACTCAATATGAATTTTTTTTATCATTCTTCTCCGCTACCCTCAACGACGCCTCCCCAGTCGCAAACAAATTCACCCCCGTTTTTATTTGATTTGATCTTTTGTGAGCCACTATTGATACCCTATCAATTTCGTCCGAGAGATATTTTGAATATTTAAATTCGGGCCGCGTTATCGGCGTAGACGCGAGGCGGTGGGCGGTGAAGCCCTTCAGCTTTCTTCCGAGGCTCTGTCGCGAGGACTTATTTATTGTGGGCCTCCAGAAATCTCGAGATTTTCTTTTTTTTCAGAGGTTGCTTTTACTTCACGATTCGGTTATTCTGAGGAATAAAAACTCCCTAAAACGACCTCCTTTTTCACGTCGACCTTCCGCTTAAAAAAATCTGGACTCCTTTTATTCTCTCACGGTACAATAAGATAATTGTAGCTGACTATACACTATCTTTAAATCATTCTTTCGACAAAATGGCCACTAGATAAGGTCTGAACTAGGCATGAACGTCACTCGTTTCCTATTCAGCTTTTTTTCGTAGAAAATTATTCACACAGCGGGAAGTTTGAAAATCAACTTCTCAAGGACACATGGACAAAAATTGTCAACACAGATCAAATTGAAGTTAACCCTGAGATGTTCAAGACTTTTTCAAACTCTAAGTCCCAAGTCCGGTTGTCCATAGTTAGTAACATACTGATGCTTTCTCAGCCCCTCTCTTCATCCGCCACATGATACTCCCCCAAAGGAGATAGTCGAGTCAATTTGAATCCAGCGACGGCTTGGGATTTCAAGGGATAGGTGACGGCGCAGAGATACAACTATTCGTGCTTAATGGATGTCCGTGTGGCATCTGCAAAATTGAAGGCGCGATGATGCGAGACGTCAACTTGCAATGCTCCGCTCTATGCTACCAATGAGATGCTCAATCGATACTCCTCCTTTAGTTTCTTAAAAAATTCGTGCAAATGGTAAGTGCTTGTAAGCGTGTAAATCGCATTCCCGAAAGTTTGATGAAAATTTTGGATAACATCGCGAAACTTTTAAAATTTGATTGGAAAAGCCTCGGTTTGATCGAATAATGATTTCACTACCTGTTGTCAAATCGTGCAATGATATACATGATTCCAAATTTTAACAGCCACGAGGAAGAAGATGGCCCCGCCTTATGCTGATATTCTACCGAGCTAAGGTATACTCCTTATGAACATTCAAGAGTTGCCAATTTTCCTCCAGTAAAATGTTAATTTATATAGAGAGTTATGAACATTTCCTCTTGTTTTCAGATAATTTGGATCTGATTGCGAACGATTCCTCTGAAAAAGTGGAGGAAAAATATTTACAGATTTCCCTGAAAATTCGTATTTTATCATATGCATTTAACATCTGAAGGCTCATACGGCGTTCTTCCTCAGTACGGCAGTATACTGCCGTGATAGCGAAGAGGTTGCATTTCTGTATGAGCCATGGTTAACACATGATTTTATGTGTCTCGAGGTTCATCCCAGCATGCACTTACTACTCTCTTCGCTATCACGGCAGTATACTCCTACACATTGACGCGCCCCGAAAAGAAAATCCCAAAATATCAGTGTGGTGGGAGCCTGGCAGAGACCCCGCAGCCGCACAGTTAATATCGCGGTTCTGGCAAGAAAATCCGATCGGAAGTCAGGCGAATGTCTGGCGGCGATCAATCAAAATCGGGAGTAACTCGATCGTGAGACGCATCCCGGGCAGGAGGGGATCCGCGGGAGTCGTCAAACAGACATCGTCAATATTTGATCAGAGGATTCACAGGGGTAGGTCGTGGGTGGGGGGTGGGGGTGGTGCCCGAGTCAAAAGTTCTAATAACGCTCGACCCCACCATTTGATCTCTCCCGAGCCGTTGGTTATTCTCCTTTAATTACTTTCTCACGATTTGCACCTCTTTTCTACCGACCGCGCGTGGGGCACATTGGCAGGGCCCGCAGGGGACGCAAAGCGGATGGACCCACCCCTGGAGGAGGCCCATTTCTCGTCGAAAGGAGTGCAGATGAATAGAAATGGCAAAGCAATCTGTGGTTTAAAATGTTTAACCATTCACCACGTGTTTACAAAAATTGAGCCGTTTTAGGACGATTTTACGGTTTTCTGATATGATTGCCTGGTCCTATGGTCCTAGGTCGTCTAACGAAGAGGGGTAACTTGTTTTTCAGTGGGGCCTAATTTTGCATGGAAAATCAGGCCTTTAGGATTTTCAACTTAAAAGTAATTTTTATGGGACTTCATCCAGATAAGGCAAATGGTAATCGTATCACCCTCTTCATGACACACTTCACTATAAATTCCTCTAAAGAACCCCAAGAGAATGTTACTTACTTTCTTTGCTGAATCTCAACTGGAGTGCGACATTAACATTTTCTTACAATTTTTTTATTTAAATATTACGATACATTCAAGGCGTAATATAAGAGGGCCCAAACCTGAATCTTTTTAAGAATGGTTACTGTTTAAAATGTTTTATCTACAATATGGAACATCCTTTTGAGCAGGAACTGAATATTTCCTCAGCAGCACTCACAGAATCAACTGTGATAAGAAGGAATACCTACTTTAACCTTTTCACGAAATGTTAACTTTCGGTATAGAAACTAGCCAGGAATGTAAAATAATGATTTCGAAGTTTTCAAAATAAATCCCGATGATAATCAATCGGAGAACGAGTGTTAAGTAATCGTCTAAAATTCTCTCATTCGGATAAGATATTCATCGTCCTTTCAGCATTCATATCTTGCTGTCGACGGAATTTAAACAAATTATTCTCACCCTCAGCTTTTCTGCGCCGATGAACACTACATCAGTCATATTATTTAAGACTCGCGCCAGCAAAACGGTCTGTCCGGATTAATGCGACACGAGTCGCCAAAGCCTTTCGGCGATAAAAAGTCATCATAATGACACCAAAGCGAGGGAAGTTGGAAGTACTAAGTGCCTAAGAATTTGCGACGACATAAAAAGTTGCCCAACAATGAGGACCGCCCACGGTCCTTCCATGTCAGGCTCTAAATTACACTATTCACAAGGAAGCTTAGGGAAGTTTCGTAGCGTTCCATGGGAGGTTGGCAACGCACTCGAATTGAAAGGCTCAATAAGGTCGTTACGAGAGAGGGAGACGGCTTAAAAGACCATGCTCCTTGGTGCAGTTTCCCGGGTTTATTGGGCCATGGATCAACTCAAAGCGTGCGCTACTAGTTTATTCGTAATTTTATAAACTCATCAAATGGAAACTGATTGAATATCCGGCCTGCCTCCACCGCCTTCTACATTGTACCAGCGTTGCCAAGGAACCGTAGCAGGTTGTCGTATGATAGGGCTTTACATGCTGATTTCCTAATAGACACAAGGTTGTTGATCTTCCATGTAAAACAAAAACTTTTGACTGAATACTCAATACAAAATAAATAGTGATAAATAATCAGTACAAAAGAACCACCGCGTTTCTTTTTATACGCAAAGTACTAAGTCGGGTCAAAGCAACCCGTTTTTAAATACATTGATTTTGATAGTTTTTGAAGTTTTATCTGTGTTATTTTTATGTTTTTGAAGGAAAAAAACCCTTTTTTTTAAATTTTCAAATCTTAGAAAACTTATCGGCGCTTTCTCCTTAACCATAATTTTTAACTCCTCCAGAAGAGACATTCGGAAAAAATTTGACACGACTTAAGATTTCTAGGGGTAGTCTTCAAATAGAATTCCCTCATCATACCACACAACTTTTAAAATACAAAATTCTAGACGTGCGCCCTTCAGGGCGCTCGGAAGGCCTCTGAACATGTTCCTTCTCTTGTTTTTCACAACAACTATTGATTTGGACACATATAGTGTATCTTAAGCAAACGTATCCTCAACTTCTCTCAAATTCTAAAGGTAAGAGAAACATCAATGAGCGTTGATGACGGCGCAGAGACGGCAGAGATACAACTATTCGTGTCCGATAGACGTCTATGTTGCATCTGCAAAAGTGAAGGTGCAATGGCGCTAGGCGTGAACTCGCATTGCTCCGCACTATGTTATCAGTGCTGCGTCGCTCAGATTCGGGAGAAAAGTTGACGCACAGCCCGATTAATACTTCTTTCTATCTTCGACTTTGTTGTCCACGTAGCTCTTGAAGTGTCGCTTTAAAAAGAAGACATACCGGACCATCACAGAATGGAAATAAAGTAATGGGAAGGATGCACGTTGATGACGGCGCAGAGATACAACTATTCGTGCTTGAGGGATGTCCGTGTTGCCTCTGGAAAATTGAAGGCGCGACAGCAAAGAGCGTGAACTCACATATTGTTTCACTCCATGTTTTTTGCTCCTCCACTTTTTTTTAAGAAAAATGAAAAACAAATCAAGGAAAATAAAAAATCCTCCACCTTAATCAAATAATTCAGTCCAGAGGATGTTCCTCTTATAAAATCCTAATCTTAAAAGCTTTTCAAAGTTTCATGTTGATTAAAGGTGAAATTAGGTGAAATTGTTAAAATCATTACTATTATTGAACTGTCGCGTGACATTAAATCTACCTTCATGAGCTCAACCCTTTCAACGTCGACTGGAAAAATATCAATTTGGAAGTCATGGGTGGGGGTGAATTGAACCAAACCGACCGAGCTAAAGCTACAAAATTAATTTAGGTACCCGTCGAGCTGACTCTTGGGGTGCTGTGAAAGGGGGGGGGTGCTCGATTCTCGTATTGTTTCGCGCTAAGTGTGTGTTTTAATCTCATGATAGCTTTTAGAGCGAGTCTGCACTTCACAGAGGGGGAGAAGGATTTTGAGGCTGATGGTAGGCAGATAAAGTTGAGTTGTTCACGAGGATAACCATGGTTTAGATTCGTACATGTTCAGAAACGTACAAACTGATGGGTAGACAAGTAATAGAGGCCTAATTTTGAGTATTTTTTCATTTCTGGTTCATGAATATCGAGGAAGAAACACTACAAAATATGACGGAGTTAAAAACACGGATGTTCCTTGAACCCGAGGGAAATTTAAAAATATATACATAATCACAATAATGCACAGTCTAGCGTGGAGGGAATAGCTTTGCATGATTTTGTGCAAAAAACACTCACAAATTCCAAAAAATTGGCTCATAGTACAAAAGATCACAAATTTGGGAAAAGGATCGCTTAAAGTTTGCGAAAATTTCACCGAAATCAATTTGCTTTGTATTCAGTGCCCATAAAAGAGTGTTGCCGCTCCTACACGGAAAAGATACAGTAAATACGAGTATAGGTACTGATTGTACTTTAAGGTAAACTTTCGGGTGGGGGTATTGAAAGCTCTTGTAGCATCAACCATAAACTTTAACTCAATCCCAAAATCAGATTTCTTACCATTTATTTCCATGCATTGGGTAAAAATGTATACCGATATGAAGTTACTGCCTTGTGTCGCTGGCTGATTACCCCCGTTGTGATATTTGCATATCTCTATGTTTTTGTTCCTTTCATGTAATGACTTTCTTTTCTACTTTGAAGCAAACACCCTCTTCGTTTCCAAAAAATGTTCATTTACAAACTGGGGGAAAAAAAAACACAATGGATGTAGAGTCCAGACTCTTGGATACATTGAAAAGAAAAAGGACTCTTGATTCAATCAGATTTAAGCTTAAATCAGAAGGAAATCCGCTCAAATTAAAAGGCTTGGTTCTTGATTTAAGCTTAAATCTGATTGAAACAAGAGTATTTTTTCTTGTCGATGTTTTTAAGAGTCTGGACTTTAAATCCAATGTGTTTTTTTTCCCAGAGCACTCATTGTTATTTAAATTTTACAAGCTCTCTATGCTTTTCTGATATTTTATTATTTTTTTTCTTCTTCTTAAAAAAAATCTGCTGTATGGTACTGATCCAGCAGCGCACATGAATCAAGCGTTCAGACATCAAAATGTGTCCTCAAACCGCCCCCCCTTCCCCCCTCCGGGAAAGGGCCCGGACAGTAGCCGGGAAAAGTGGAAACACAAGTCAGGGGGAGCAACGATTTGCCGCTATTAATAGTCGAGTATCTCTCTGCGGGGGGCGCCTTCGCCGCCCCGCGGGGATCTTACCCCCTCCACCCCCGCGGCCCATTGGATGCTTGCTCAGCACTTTAAAGCCCTGTTTCGGCCTCCACCCCCCATCCACCATTTAATCGCACTAAGCTCCCGGACCTGGATTTTTATTTTGTTTTGCTCTCCGTTTCAATTTGCATTTCATTCATTGCTTGCGGTTTCGATTAAACGCCCCTGCAACGTTGCCGGTCGAGTGAGGTTTTTCTGCGCGCTGGAAAGTTGGAAACGGAGTTATTGATTATTTTTGTTATCAGTGTTGTTGAAAGTTGTGTGTGAGGCTCCTCCTTCTCTTCAAAAGACAGAGTCTTAAAGCTCTGACCGGTGCTGATTTTGCAACAGCCAATCGTTAATCTAGAAAGAGCCATTCTCACTTTTTATGAATCCGATCGGGTTTCCAAAGGTAATTGAGAAGCTATATGACAACTTCGCGATGCTTTCGGTTTATTTGCATTGAGAATATTACTCTTATTCCGAGGACAAGCTTATTTCTTTAGGGTTTCCAACCTTTAAGTGATCTGAATTAGTTTTCATAAAATAAGTGCCTCTACACCGAAAAAAAAGTATCGTAATCTCGACTACACTTCCAGCTGATTTTGGCGCCAGTCATAAAAGTAGTTGGAATAGCTAGAGGTGTATTGGCACCAACCAGCGGTATAGTTTATCCAACCACACCAATGGTAACTGTGAGGGTACCAGCTAGGGGTGTGGTTGATCCAACCACACTTTCTATACTACCGTTTCTTTCTGACTTAACTATACATCGTGCTTGTGCAACTATTCTAATATCTAGCGCCAAAATCAGCTAGAAGTATGGTCTGGCTTGTGATACCTTTTATTCTGTGCAGAGTGCTCGTACCGAAATGAGATTTCATTCTGAAATCAAGAAGAAGCATCTAGGATTACCCCTTAATGCCCTTATCCTTATCTATTTTGAATCGCAAACATTGTCACTATGTTACAAAACATGAATGAATCGAAATAAATCAAAATAAACTTTTGAGGGCCGTAAGTTAGAGAGCAAATGAAGGGCTTGGCGGACAATGCGCATAATTTGAAGTTTTTGAAAACATTGAGATATTATGATTTCAAGTAAAACTATAATCTTAATGCATATTCTGTAATAAAAAAGTCACTCCCAAATGCCAATTTTTAAGCATCAAAAAGTCAGTTTGACCATTCTTTCCGCCATAATGACCCATGCAATTTCGAAACTTCAAACACGTTGAAATAGCAAAAGCTTTACTAATGCTTCTAATATGAAAAATATTTCAACCCAAGAAATTTCAAGAATAAACCAAAGAGGTGACTCCTGTTATCTTCGCCCTAAATTCTGATCACCCTGTAAAACGCGCCCATTGACTCGCGAGCAAGGAAAATTAATCAACGTAAATGAATGCGCTTCGTCGGAGGAACCAGAAACAAGACGGATCCACTCAACGCGCGTCTCGTCATGACGTCACCGATGAAACCACTGTTGCCAACCGTCCTGGAAAAAATCCGCAAAACGTATGCAAGAGATAAAGGGGAAAGCTGGTGAGATCGCTCTACTTGACAACCACCGCGCGCCGACAAGCCACGCGGACCCGTCAACATTTTGACGAGAGTCATTATCATCAGCCGATGATTAGCGGAGTTGGCCCGCGATGAAGACGCGAGTTTGCGGAATCATCTTTCTTCATTAGCAGACACTCCAGCCTCCCCATCTCACTCACCCCTGTACCCTGACGCGTTCTTCCCTTGTCCAATTTTTGACTCGGCTCTCTCCTCGATACGCTGGTAAAGGCTTGAATAAACTCATCCAAGTCAATTCGTGTTTACTACGCGCGCAAAAGCATTTTGCCTCCTTTACAGGAAGAAATTCTGCTCATAAGCAAGATCGAGGAGAATATTAACTTGAAAGCACGAAGAGAAATAAATTCGAGAAAATGTAGGTCATATCAAGCTGTTTAGGGTACAGGATGCACACTCGTAGCTGAATACTTTGGTTTTGTAGCTGCTTTGTCAGTAGTTGTGCGTGCACAATATTTTATATCATGTGTGTTAATATTGCATTTTTTGCTTGTTCTAGGTAAGTGGTGTCCTTATTTGGCAATGTTTTCCTGATACTCATGCATTGACTGCAAAGCTCATTTGGTAAGAAAAGTTATTGAATTTAAGTTAATATTCATTCAATCAGTTAAATTCTTAGATGAAGCATGTGACAAGCGCGCACACCATCAACTAATACCATTTGAGTGCCGAAATGAAGTAATGCCAAGGTATATACCTTTGAATTTTGATTTATTCCCATTTATAAAATCGAAGTTATTATACTCGTTACCTCAATTTCAGTGTAATCGCCATAATCGGTTTCTATACAGTTGAATTGGATCTATATTATGATATGAATCCCTCCAATGCAAATGGAACTGAATCGATAGTTAAAATTCTAAAACTGCGTATCTCCAATAATTGCAAAACTACAAATCTTTGCGCATGTTTGATTTTTTTCAAAGAAAACTAAAGAACAGTTTTTATTGAAACTTTTAGTGAATTTTCTTCACTTATGCCAAAGTATTCACGCCGGCCATAGGTAGTAGCCAGCCCGCCAGACTCTGGGTCAATAGATTCTGGGTTGCAATTCCGGTAGAAGCGTCAAATTTTCACGGAACTGACGAGGAACTGCAGGAACAGATTCTGTTTGACCTAAATCACTGAAAATTTGAAAGTCCTAGAGCATGGATGTTCCTGTTGCCCTGATGTTCACGGACAATACATTTACTCCATAGATGGATGGACGTTCCTAACGGAGCAAAATCCAATGAGACAGAGCTAGAAGAAAAAAAATTAAGACTTTTCATGCCTAGGCTCAGCTTTCCCAGAGAAAAATTCTATCGATCGATTCTATCCAAATTGTTCTTTTTGCTCGGCAACGACGCTGGAACGTAAAAGATTCCACTTGTCGTTTGACTTCATTACTATGCTGAAAATAAAAACACTTCTCCCTTACCACTTTACTGCTTGAAGCGTTCCCTCAAAAAAAAGAGAAAAAAAAGCGCGGCACAGTCTAGTTCTCTTCAAACAAAGGGAAGAAAGGGAGTTATAGAGACGGAGGGAGGAGCCGCAAAAATCGGGGTTGAAGGACTCAGAGCGTGAGTTTTTTCGAGTCGTGAAGATCAAGCTCACGTTCTTGATGCGCTCTCGAAGAACAGACTTGAGCGGGATTTACAAACCTGCGAGAAAGTTTCCTGATTTTATTGAGTCGGCAGATTGGAAACGAACTGATTCAGATGTGAAACAGTGTCACAACGGCACAACGGTCACAGTCCAAAGAGAAGAGGTTCCGATTCTTTGATAGATTGTCGATACCGTTGACCAAGATCGGAAAATGCGAATCTTATTTGCAATTTTCCAAGTATTTGATTTTGTCGTACTTTTTTAAGAGGAATTGAACCAAAATACACCCTTGAAATTCTGTATGGTTATAGTAAGCCAGGGTATGGCCCCCTTAACCCCCCCCCCCCAAAAAAAAGAAAAAGAAAAAATAACATCAGGTTGCTGGGCCACAAGGAAGGAGATTAATCATTATGAACCAGTAACTTCTCAAGTGCGAGTAAGAGCGAATAATGACACTTGCCTAGCCCTTTCCGGCGGCGCAAAATGCCATCCAATTCGTTTGCGTTGCGGTAGCGCCTTCAATATAAATGTCCACTCGCTCGGCTCATTCCTGTCGATTGATATTCTAGCCGGGCAATTGGCTGTCACCATAATGGCGTCAGGCCATTCGCCCGAGCATGAATCACGCCTTCCCTCTTTCGCTTCCTTGCCACTCACATACGTCACTGAATCGGAAAAATAAGTTTCTAAGCACGTACTTTCACGCGAAAAGTATTCGAGTAAAAATGAATCTAACTTACTTACTTCCAGAGATGACCACAACACTGCCGGATAAGCTATAATTTCAGAAGTCAGAAAAATTTAGTCAATCCTACAGTCAGAGGTTGGGACCGATTAATTTTAAACCGTTTGGATGAAATATCTGCTTTGAAACTTGGATAGTAAGTAATGACTGTCACCGAATCTGCCGTGCCAAGGAAAAACGCCGTATGAACATTCGAGAGATGTGAAATTTTCCACGACAAAATTATTATTTTTGAGGCAAGTTACGAATATTTTTCCTTGAAATTTTCAGGAACTTTAGGTGAAATTGCGAAAAAAAATTGAATGAAAAATTTGAAGAAAAATATTCATGAGTTTACCAGGAAATTCGAGTTTTATCTAAGGAAATGTGACAACGCCTGGAGGTTCATACGGCGTTTTTCCTTGGAACGGCAAAAATTTGAATTTTGTTCACGAGACTCGGCAAGTGCAACAGAAATGGCTGTAACTACTGATAACAGTTATATATTACCGGCTCAAAGTAGTTTCAACAATACCTCACTTTTTTCTGGCTTTACACAATTTCTTATATTATTTCTGATCCGTTTTAGTGTTGTCTTCTTAGAAAAAACTTTAGCCTCAAAGCTAGGATAAATTATTCTCACAACATAAAACCTAGGATTAGCGAGTGGACAAGGCAGATTTTTTCAACATTGAGACTCCTGAGGTTAGTTCTTCTTGGCCGATTTTCATCGTGCCAAACTAAATATAATCGAATGATTAAGCATCACAAAAATATGTGATTTTCCATGCTATTTATTTAAGACGTCATGGTTTAGAGCAACAAGGCCTTTCTAAACCGAAAAAAAATATGTTAAAAAATATATATGCGACAACTACTCTTGTATGTCGGAATTAATACCAGAGTGTTAATGACACCATCCAAGAGTTGTCGCACATTTTTTTAACATCTGTGGTGTTACTACAGCACCTTCTTTTACGGTGTTCGTTTAAATTTGATCACGTTTCCGTCAATTGTATGTCCAAATGTTGCGCGCAGTCTCATTTTTATCAAAGTTTCTCCAAATTCTCAATACATTAACTCATGCTTGGTCGATAGGCATATCCCTATAGACCACGGCAGTAAAAGCCTACAATATTACGCAATTTGAAACATTTTAAAAAATTACACAAAAGTGTGTTTTTTTTGCTCAAAACGTAATGCCGCAAGTTAAAATCTACACGTATACAGCTGCAGGAGCTGCCGGACTTTTTCTTGTGAAGAACAAACTCCCCCCCCCCACTCTTACTGAATAAATCGATGACAAGAATATTCAGCGAACATGTTATACAGCCAGTGGAACCTCTTAAAGATGTTTATGAGCAAAACGTACTTACACTCGGTATTACGGGCTTTAATAGGATAAAAGGGTGTTTAGGAGAAGGAGGAAGGGGGGGCGTTCAGGAGCAAGGAAAGAATTGAAACGCTCTCGTTTCATAACTTGACGATAATCTTACCAGACGAAAAAAGCAGAGGGGCGCCCTGATCTTGGCGCCCAAATCCCTGCATGACGCTGCCAAATGTTAACAGATACTCAGTATAGTTCAAGCGTTCTTAAACGGCAATGACAATAAACACACCCTCTACAAAAAGAAAGTGTGTTTCAGATGTTTTTTACTTTGTGTTTTCATTGGGAAGCATCAGTTGTCGTTAACAAACGTTTCTGCAAAAAATGTCCCTAGGGGAAAATGAATTACTCATATTCTGAAAAAAAATAATTTGCTGTTTTAGCACCTAGGATGTCAAAAATGTGTCTGGTGATCCCAAGATGCTGCCTTTACTGCCCTCGCAGTTAACTTTAAATCCTATGAATGCAAATTCAACTGCGTGGGCAATCAAAGCAGCATCTTAGGATCACCAGACACATTTTTGACGTCCTAGGTGCTAAAACAGCACACCATTTTTTCAAAGTAATATCGGCAGGCTGTATGCTTTAGTTCAGAAAAAATAAGAATTGGGAAGAAGATACAGTAAAAGCTCGCTAAGTCGAATTACCGTTAGGACGAAATGCCGGTTAAGTCGATTTTTTTTTCGGTCCCTAGATACGTCCATAAATTAAGTGTAGAGTTCATTAAGGCGAATTGCCGCCAAAGTCGAATTGTTTTTGGACCCTATACAATTTGACTTAGCGAGCTTTCACTGCATTTAAAAGACACTTCTAAAGCGTTGATAGATGAAGTGATGCACTTAAGGACTCAAATAGACTAGAGTTAGTTGTTAGACTGCATTTAAAAGCGCGAATAATCAAAGGACTATTAGTTCACACACATTTATTTTAACGAACGTAGGAATATCTGTCAGATTAATACCGGCCTGCTTATCTAATAATATCGACCTAATGTAATGAGACTCTATTAATCTCTTGATGGCTGCCTTTTATACTGCACTGCATGGTCACCCAAACGCTTTGCATCTACTTTGCGTTCACTGATTAGAATCAGGGAAAAATTGTCGAGCGGAGACAAATATCCGAATCCGCTTTTACTGACACCTACAGCGTGGAGACATACAACTTTTCAGCGCAGACCGTGAGCTGAAATTAGTGTCACTAATAAAGTGTAGGGACTTTAAGAAGTGGGACCCATAAGCCCCCAGGGGAAATCAAATTTAATCTCGGATAAACCTACATCAAAGAGGTCTCGTTCCCGCAAATCTACTTGGCAACCGATAACCGCTGCGTTCACGGTGATAGATGCACATCCCTGTTGCCAAAAAATATGCTCAGTCTCAAAATTGAGCACCTGCGTACAAAAATAATTGATCTCTAATCTGTGTAGGGGATTTTTGATTTAACCAAGGGATTTACGAGGTGTAAAATGTGTTACTAATTTTACAGTCGAGGCAATCCTGCTAGTTTATTAGCTGGTATTAGCCATCTCTCTAAATTGAAACTTTGCTTGAATATTTTGATAGATAAACTTGCTCCTATTTTGACGTTTTCGGCTGAGGAGTGGATTTACAAAGTAGCTAATGGCACGACCTTAATTTTCGCAAAATATTGCATGAAAATTACTGTTGCATCGAAAACTCGCGACTTACGCCGGTACTTGATTGCACGCTCAAATCCACACAGCTTATTTTCCTTCCGTTAGTGAACATTTTTGAGACATTTGAAACATTGGAATTGAGATGAACGGTTCGATGGGACGTCACCCCTCAATTAGGTTCATGCATGAAACAATTTATAGCCTTTCCCGGTGAAAGCTTCAAATAGGATTCGTAACGGTCGTTTAGTTGCCTGATGTCCCGCGAAAGTCATCAATTCAACAGCCATCGATTCCTGTCGATACTAAGGACACAGCAGGCAATCTAATTGGATCCCCAGAGATTTGCCCACTCTCCAAATATGGACGACCTTCCGAAAAGCACATCGGAGAAAGGGAAAAACATTGCATGTCTGTAGGCGAATTTTTTCATTTTTTTGTAGAGAGTTGCATCGACTTCAACTAAATTGTGAATTATTGGATGGCGAGGGCTCTATTCCCGCCCCAGCACAAATAATTTTCCTGGATAAAGTTGAGATTCATTCGAAAAATGTTGCAACGGAGCTTGCCCGAGCGCGAGGCCTGAACCCGACTGATAAAAGCGGGAAAAGTGGACGGCAGCTCAAACATTTTCGGGATTAGTTTTGATTCGGTCAGTTTATTGTATTTGTTCATCCTCCTCTTCTTGGGAGCGCGGGCTTCCGTTCCTCTCGCCCGGGCAGCTTCCAGCCCTCAGCCCCGTTCCCAGACACTTCCGGTCGAATCCCTTCCCGTCCGCCCTTCAATCTGGATCGATTCTTCGCAGAAGCGAGACATCGCGAGGCCTACTACTATCAAACTACGCAACTTTTATGGTGACGCCTATAAGGATACAACCATACGTACTCGGTGGTTGTCCGGGTTGCATACGCTAAAAGATCAAGGCGCTTAGAATTTTCTCGTGATTATCGCGCTGCGCTGCGCTTGCGGCACCGCGCCGCCGCGCCGTCGCGGTTTTTCAGAGGTCACGATTGCTGAGTGCGTATAAGCTGTGATCTCATGCCGGTTCCACACATTCAAGATGGGAGCTGCAAATGAGAGTTATTAGTTGTTCCTCACCAATCGTAATTTCGTAAATTTGAAGTTAGCAATCTAAACATATACCAAATGTATTCGGAATGTTCAAACAGACTGATGATCCCCACAGTTTCGACGACTATTGCACCCTGATTTCTCACTCTCTACACCACAGGGTTCCCTGGTTTCTAGGTTTTCACTGCGTAAAAATTATTTTTGATAATATTTCCCACCTTTCCCGCCGGAACTTTAGCATGAGCCAATTTTCGAATTATTTCTCTACTCCGACATTAAAATTTTTGATTTGTCTAAACTCAACCCTCATTAACTCTACGTCATTTTTTCACCGTGAAAATTGTTTATAAACACGATAGGCATAACCACGTTTCTTGTGAAATTTTACTTAGAAATATTCAAGTCAAGTGTCAAGTAGTCAAGTATGCAATCCCTATCTTTTGCCGGAACTCATCAATACAGCCGTATAGCATAATATCTCCCCTCAGAGGTAAACATAGGGCGAGAGAGGAGAGGGGGAGGGAGAGAGCGAATAACCAAAATCCTGTTCATTATAACGAGTCTGAATAAGTCATATTTGAAGCACGGATCGATGACACTGTTGAAAGATACGGGGGTGAGAGAAGACAGAGGTAGTCGCCAGTGGCGTTGCGTGCTTTGCGATATATCGATTCGTATGCCATTTACACCTATGGAAAAGTATCGATAAACAGAGTGTTCGCAGCGAACACCTTAATAATCGATTATTTACCACAGCTTCAAATTGGGAAATATCGATAAATCGAAAAGCACGCCACACCACTGGTAGTCGCGCTCATTAAAATGGGAGCGGGCAGTCTTTGAATGACCGCCGAGTTTCATAATCATTTTTTGGGCGGGGGTGGACGCGAAAGGCAGATCAGACTTCGGTTTCTGAACCTTTGATCGTGGTCCGAGCCGGAGTATTTGGCGCCGACCACCGAACTGAAATTGGAGGGATAAGTGCGCGTTTTAATGAAGGCGCACACGGGTAAAATTCGGTCCGAGTTTGGATAGAAAAGTCATGGCGACACCACTTTCTCGTGCTCTCACAACTGGAGAAATTAAATTAATTTAATTTAATTGTGAAAAATTAAATTTTTAAAAAAATGTAGGTACCTCTTAGTCTAGTAGAGAGTTGTTACTTTGCAAACTATACGTTCACAGAAAAATTAATTAATTTTATTACTGCATTGCCGAAACTCTTTGGAATTCCTGGGATGCTCAGAAATCAATCGAGTTTATCTTGTTTAAATTCACATTTTCTAAATGTAAAAAAGTATGAATACAGCAACTTCAAACTTGAGATGGGACTCGATAAAACACATCTATAAAATGATCAAATTTAATGCAAATGGGCACTTTTATTGTAATTTTTTTATTTTTTTTTTATTTTTTTTTTTACAAAGGTATGATTTTCATGAATTTTGAATTTAAACACTTTAATATTTTTAACTTGTTCTTACGTTGATTTAAAGTTAGAATTTCCAAACGAAAAGATCCTATACGTATCAAATTTTTTGACAGGGGTTTTAAGCAGCTTACTCCTGAAAAGATTTTTTTTAAAGTGTTCAATCAGAATTAAATCGGAGTGGTTACTACAGGCGTAATCAGCGGATTCAACTTCGAGTTTGTTTAGACAGTTGGGTTTTTATGTAACCCTTCCGTGAGTCTTAAATTAAAAAGACAGGCTCCCATAAAAATTAATCACGCAAAATCAACAGCCAACCATGTAAATGCATCCTCCCCGCATCATAAAAAAGGGTCCCAACTCACTGGAGAGTTTTGAAGATACACTCTGAAGAACAGGGAGAAAGTCTCCGCAATCATATGTAAAACAATTGCACTAAATGGAATGGTGACATGAATTGGGCTGGTGCAATACCCGCATTGATGTCAAATTTACCCTTATTTGCAGTCTAAACTTTGATACCTCTCAAAGGTAACCTGCATTTCAAATAGACATAAAATAAAATAGTTGATGAATACGTGATTTTAAAAATTTGCAAGGTAAATGAGATGCTGTATTTTTGCTCAGTTTTGAGTTTCTAAAGATTATACGATCCCGTTTCTCATTAACGTGTACTTATCATCTAATAAATGGACGTATGTATGATCAATGAAACGAGAGAGGGGTGAGAACGAAGGAGTGTGCTCATCATTTGGGGCCGTAAGAATGAACGGGAATTATAAAGCGCCAGTGACGTCAGCGACAACAACGGAGACGACGCGACGACCCGAGTCTTTAACTTGGACGTATTTATGCTAAAAGAAACTAAGTGCATAGGGTTTGCGTGAGACATAGTTCCTTTTGGCATAAATATGTTCACTTAAGAGCCCTGTTCACATCCACAACGCTCTTGCCCACGGCTCATGAGTTATTAGCGTATTTGGGCGCTTGAATCTTTTCGATAAAATAGAAAATCCCACTCTTTTCAATTGTGTCAAAAGGAATCACGTCCACTTTTACATTGTTTCTTATGAAGCTTAAACGAGCATACCCCATCTTTCCCACACGTCTCTTCTTCATTTTAGCATAAAAGCGTTCAAATAAGTAATCTGAAAAACGAATCTAATAGAAAATTCATGTAAGTCAAAACTTAGAATGATGATGATTAGACTTATGATTTTTTTAGTATCAAATGAGGGGCTTGGAAAACAAGGCGCGTGAGTGCAGTTTTTGAAAACATTTAGATATTCATGATTTCAAGTAAACTAGTCTTGATGCATATTCTGTGACAAATTCTCCCACAAAATTTAATTTTTAAGCATCGAAAAGGTCAGTTTGAACTTTCTTTCCGCCATAAGGATCCATGTATCACGCAACTTCAAGCACGTATCTCCCGGAATACACTGGAAAAAAAAAACACATTGGATCTAGAGTCCGAACTCTTAAAAACATCGGCAAGTAAAAATACTCTTGATTCAATCGGATTTTAGCTTAAATCAAGAACCAAGCCTCTTAATTTGTGCGGATTTCCTTTTGATTTTAGCAAAAATCTAATTGAATCAAGAGTATTTTTTCTTGTCAATGTTTTCAAGAGTCTGGACTCTAGATCCGATGTGTTTTTTTTCCAGTGTAGCAAACACTGCACTTAGGCGCCTTTTCCTGCAAGCACCGCAAATAAAGTTCAGCCCTCCTCCTCTCCTTTGAGTCCTTTAGGTGAAAAATTTGCGTCGGAGCGGAACTTTGGCAGCGCATTCACACTCCGGGGGCGATGCCGGTATTTAATCTATTGAAATGCTCTTACAACTCCCGGCGGACCGCGGGGGACCTGCTTTGAAACCAATCTGCTCAATACCAGCGAGAGGGAATCTCTGTTGCCTCCTCCCGCGGGTCCCAACCGGGGATCCTCCTTCTCATCCCCGGGTATCAACACCCTCGTGGCAACCCGGGCAGCATTTAGGTTGTTGCCGTTGTCACACTCATTAACTCGGCCCCTCCCCTCATTTTCATGGCCACAACCTCTTTACGCATCACACTCCCCCCCCCCNCAACCCTTTTCGACTTGGTACTTTACTCGCCAGAAAACAATCGGCCGAAAGGGATAATCGACCCGCTGATCTGAGTGCGGTTTGCGCCGCGTGGCGGACCGGTGGTCAACGGTCAGAAAGTGAATTTTTTTTCAATGTTCGGAATGTCTCTCCTCCAGAGGAAATATTCAACACTGGAAAAAAACACATTCGATCTAGAGTCCAGACTCTTAAAAACATCGACAAGAAAAAGTACTCTTGATTCAATCAGAATCTAACTTAAATCAAGAACCAAGCCTCTTAATTTAAGCGGATTTCGTTTTGATTCAAGCAAAAATCCGATTTTATCAAGAGTATTTTTTCTTGTCTATGTGTTCAAGAGTCTAGACTCTAGATCCAATGTGTTTTGTTTCTCCAGTGAATCGTTAGAATAGGGACTATTAGACATATTAACATGACTCTCGCTCATGTAAAAATGGAAGAAGAAGAAAGAAAGGAGAAGCGTAGGCGGATCCAGACTGGGCGTAGGGGGTGCACGACCCCCATCCCGTTTGCCCGAAAATAAGGAGGAAGAAAAAGTGAGGAACGGAAAAAGGAAAAGAACGGAGGAAAGAAGAAAGAAGGGTGCTTCTATTTTGTAGTTATTCATGACGAAATTGACTCAAACTGCATATTATTAGATGCTGTAAAATTTCGAAAATTTTACCCCTCTTGCCTTCCCCCCCTCCCCATTCGAAAAGTCTGGATCCGCCTATGAGAAGAAGAAAAAGATATATCTAATGAAGAAGAAGATAAATACGATGCTGATGATGATGATGGAAGAGAAGAGAAGGCGGAGGAAGGAGAAGTTTTTTCGAGGCTCTTTCTTATCCTGTCTCATCCTCATCAACCTAGATTTAGCCGGCAAAATGATTTTTGTAACGCTTTGTAAAAAGCTCAACCCGATTTTTGTTAATGATTATCGGGCCAAGAAAATGTTCAAGGAACCGCTCATCAATCATGCCCCGTAAAATCTGAGTTTTAAATTCTGTAATTGGCTTTGTTTCTGCCCAGATCGATGAAATGAATGTCATGCAGATGGATTTAAATTAAAATTTCTCCATGAATGTGGTGATTATTTTAACGTCTACAGTGTCGACCCTGAACTACCAGTGTAACAAGAGCAGAGGAATCTGTGGAAGATCAGTTTAATCACGATAATGGGTCCTCTTTCTCATCCCACCCAAACTTTTCTCAACAGACTTCCTCCCTCTATCCCTTCTCATCAAATGCTGACAACGCAGAACTGGGACCCTCCTTTCTATTCTCTGTTTCCAGTAATGTAAGCAAAAGAATGTATGACAAACAGAAGGCATCCTCACAAAGATTCTAGAGTGAGCCTAGCATTGAGCTTGTGGGTGGATATTCCTGGATAGAAAAAGTTCGAAAAATGGTATACTCGCCATTTGTTATACAGGGTATCTCTCTGTTAATAGACAGCAAGAAACCACGATTTATCGCCTCAAGGTCAATTCACATTAGTGTACAATTTTGTAGAAAAATTATCTCTGGAACTTCAGGTTCCTGGGGTTCGGGCTTTGTTCTGGAGTTGCTGAGGTTCAAACCGTGCAACCCGCTGAAGCGATTGCCAGAAAACTGTCTGGTCTCTACTTAGGATCATCCTTAGAACTTCGAATGTTATTCTTTCAAATAAAAAATATGACTAGTTGTGGTTCTTTAAATTGATCGTATTCTTACAAAAGGCCTTAATCAGATGGGCCTATCACAGTCTATTTTTTTTGTTTTTTTTTAAAAAAAAAAAAGAAAACAAGTTAAAAATCCAGAATTTGATCGTAGGTGCCCCTTATTTAGTTCGGCGCCCATCAGTGGAAGAAACACATTTGTTTGCTGGGTGACAGTTTTCTATTAATCCACCCAGAATATTGTCAGTGCATAGGCATCTAAGTAACAAAGTGGAGAAATGGTGCTGGGTCCACACCATTTCGCGGGGAAATCAAATCCGAGAAATTTCAAAAATTACATCTAGAGTTTCGGCCATACATACAGTCTCAGGTCATTTCTTAGTGTTTTTTCTCGCTTTGCATCTGAAAAATAACATCAACAGGAATGATGGAAATCAAAGCAAGGCGGTCACTCTCCCTTCTCAGAAAATATTTCACTTCAAGGTATCGCAAATTCACCTATATTTCGGTCCATGGCTATTTAAAAGGGCTAAAACGGGGGACTGAAAACCTGAAATTCGCGGAACAATTAGATCTGTCATTACCGTAAAATACGGTCGTGGGCGGGTGGCGGCGGAGGCGTGAGAGTGTGGGCGGAGGGGCGGAGGTGCCGGAAGGCGGAAATGGGGGCGATTATGAGGAACAAGTGTTTTATGAAAGGGTAGCAATTAGAGCAGAGAGGAAGCGCCCCCTTCCGCGGCTCCATCAGTTAGATGATTGTTGTTCAACCGTTGAGTGTTGTCACCGTCCGTCGTTTGACGAGCACCGAGAAAAGACGGAGAGGGGGAGGGGAGAGAGGGGGAGGAGGAGAAACTTAATTTCTGGCGACACCATACTCGCTTTCTTTTGTCGTCGAGTTAATTTCAGCCCCTTAATTAAAACGCAAACTAACCTGTCACTTACTCTTTTTTAAGGGTTCCGCAAGATAAACGGGAATCTGTTCATCTTGACTTGTGATCGTGGGGAGCGTTCGAGTTTTTCGGACCACATTGATGGGGACTTACTGTCTTAGTTCATTACAAGAAAGTAGGATTTACACTTGGCGTGACATCAAAATTTTGAAAATTTCGTACTTATTATTGTTAAAATATGATTTTCAGGTAAATTTAAGATGTTTGTTAAGATTGCGTTACTCATGGAGGGGGAAACGTAAAATAAGGAAAGGAGAAAATAACGTAGAACTTGAAGCAACCTAATTTGAAAATTAAATCTGTTCACGTCTGGGGATTTTTGTGCAATAATAATTAGAACTAATAATCTACATGGGATGTGTGGAAATTTCATCCGTCCTCTTACTTGCTGCTATCTCAAGTCTCATCATATAGAATACATAGTGAGTCAGTTTTGCTATCTAGAAATTTAATTTAACCCTAACGGAGCTTAAATACATTTAAACGACACCGTGAGAGATAAAACGGCGCCATTTGAAATATTTTGCATTTGTCCACCGCTCTCATTTTAAACCTAGACCAACGGTTTTGCCAAATTTGTCAGGACCAAAATAAAATTTTGGGCTCTAATCTATGTCACGATAAACAAAAATGTTTCATTTTTTAAGTTTCACTATTTGATTTACTTTAATGATTACAATGTATCTCGAAGGTATAAATGTAGCAGAATCTTAATCATCAATGTTGAACGCAGTACAAAAGCAGAGCACCATGCTTAGTGAAGTATCTAGTATCAACATCTTTAGAGACGACTGTCTTCAAAGTGATGCAAATCATGAAGCAGTAGTATACATTTTCAAGCGAGCGATTCTATACTTTTTGTGAGACAAAATTACTTTTTACAAAACGAATTGACAATAAATGATGAATAAATTTCATCGAAACATATAAGTACTGGAAGTAGGCCTTTCCTCTTAACCATGAATGAGTGTATACGCATTTTGATATTAAAGCGATTGTGATTTATTGAGAGGTAGAAGCTAGAAATCGACGGTGAGACTCCGAAACCACGTAAATAGCTTGTAATATTTAAAAATCTCCGATCCTATTTTGCTTTTTTTTAGAGAACAAATCAACACCATTCCTCAAATTTCCTTCGCACAGAGAAAAAAGTTCAGGGAAGTTTTTAAGGACACTGGAAAAAAAAAACCACATTGGATCTAGAGTCCAGACTCTTGAAAACGTTGACAAGAAAAAATACTCTTGATTCAATCAGATTTAAGCTTAAATCAAAAGGAAATCCGCTCAAATTAAGAGGCTTGGTTCTTGATCTAAGCAAAAATCCGATTGAATCAAAAGTATTTTTTCTTGTCGATGTTTTTAAGAGTCTAGACTCTAGATCCAATGTGTTTTTTTCAGTGGACTGACGTTGAGTAGTTTCCGATTTAATAAAATATTGTATTAAAGGAAGTCTGCAACGTCGCAAACTGAGGTCGTGGTTCAGGAGCTTCATCATCAAAATACAACCTGCACCTAAGAGAAAAATGTCTTCGAGAGAGGGCGGAGAAATATCTCATGATTTCAAAACTTTAAAATTCTTATATTTGCGCTGATGATTGCTGATGATGCGCTGATATTTGCGCCGACCCACGAAGTTTTTTTTTAGAGAAAATGTTTGTGAAACAATAACTTGCAGAGTTCTGTAGTACAGTGTCATCCACATAGAGCCGACAGCAGCATAGAATCGGGGTTATTAAAATTGCGTCATTAATAGAATAAGACAAGACATCGGAATGGTTGACTTTTGAAAAGTTAGTTCCCCTTCAATCAGCAAAGTAGGCAAGCCGCCAGCACCCAAGCAGGTTTAGATGTATTCCATCAGTATGTAGCTCGTTTCCTCTGCTGATCTGTGACTTGTTTCGCAGGTCCTTGTTGTGGTAGAACTGGCTTGTAATATGAGTTCGATACGATTGCTTGAGTAAAAAGTCTCGACAGATTTTGAGTTTGATCAATGAAAAAAAGTTTAAATAGCATAAAAGCCTAGTGAAAGCATTTGGCTCAGAAAAGAGTATAGTTTTTTATCCAATTGAATCAATGTCTGTATCGAATGCAATAGATTCTTTTGTAGCAAAATCTCTTTAAACTTTTTTACTATATTTTTTGCAAATGGTTACTTGATTTTTACGCAGGGTTTATACTATTTTTTGAAGAAGTTTGCAATTAAGTTTGTAAATACCAAGAACAATCCACTAAATCTGACAACTCTGTGCGGGAGTAAAGCAGAGACGAGACTGGGAGCGACTGGCGCCTACGGATTATTACCCCGAGAGGGTGAGCATCCTGAGGAAGGAGAGGGTGGTGAGGGGCCGAGGCGAGGAACTGTAGCGTCGCCAATAAGTTCTTTCCCCTTATTTTTATGATAAACATCTATTGTCATTTATCTAACTCTCATTTCATTCTCAGATCATTAACATCATTGCGCAGGGCTCCGGCAGCCCCTTCGCTGGTAAAAAATGCCTCCATCGTGGGCTCAGTTTTATTTATGTCTCAATTCGAATTAACTTAAATTAACTTGAGAAGCACGGCGAACTTTCGCCGGATTGCGGGGGGAGGAAAGGGGATTAGTTCGTAAATTTTTTTTTGATAGACGAATGATAGCTTTAAGGCCGCACTTGAAATAAAACTTGCAAATCGACCGGTAGGTGCTACACTACTTGCGCGATGGTTTGCTTGAAAAAGTTGATAAATTTGTAATTTTTTTTCAGCTACCGTATTCTTTTTTAGCTTTATAGAATCGCAGTAAAGCAACATCACAGCCATTGAAGTTTTTCTTATGCTCAGGAAGATGCGCCGCATTATTTTTTTGAATTTTTCCATTATTTCTATAGGGAAACTGTTAGTAGACAAATACATATGGACTTAAGCTTAAATATTGGTGGCAGACTACTCAAAATTCTCCCAACGTTAGAGATGAGATGAGAAACTTTTGGAGGGTAAGGACTTAATTGGCAGTAATATCTATAATAATCTCGAGAATAATGAATTGTTAGCCTTATAACAAAAAATGATCCGGCAAAATTCTAACAATTCTCTCCTTTAGACGGGATGCGTTGGTTAGATCTAATTTGGATTTTTAAATGATATATACAAACTATATAACATGTCAAAAGGAATTACTATTCGCCGAAATTTTTCTGACAAAATGCTGAAGACATAATTGTATCGCAGAATGTCACCGCGTGGCAAAATTCTAAAATAGATTTCTCTGTGACAAGAATCGGCGATGAATCTCCAAAGTTTTCATCAAAAATGGAACCCAACAGCTTCACCTGCAGAAATTTTTAGTACATCTCCTATAATGTCTTTAACCATAAATTAGAATAAAAACATAAAGGAACTGAATTCCACGTAATTTGACCTATATTATTTTATCCTTTGTTTTCCCATTATTTTATTCACGAGAAATCAACTTAACTCGGAGAGAATAAGCTCTCCTTTCCCCAATCAGAGAGGGGTAGCTGATTAACAGTATTTCAGCAGAATCACTGTAGCTTAGGTGACACGACATGCCTTATTTCAAGAAAGCGGGTGGAGTGTTGGGTCAAGGGTTGGAGGTGAAAAGCCATTTGATAAATTATACCTCATCAGAGTGACGCGGCACAATCACCAGGGCTGAGCTTTTTCAAACAGAGGAGGGACAATACTTCACCATGTCACTGGTCATTGCCTACTCGTTTTTCAATAAGGTCAATGTACACGCACAGAGACTCGATTTTGGTCCAATGTAAAGGTGGCTCAGTTTAAATCCTTGGGGTATTTATTGGGTTGATGCAGACGAAATAATTGCTCCATTTATTGTACTATATGAGTGCACAGTTCATAAGATACTGAGGGTTACACCATTGCAAATGTTAAGTGACAACGTGTAACAGTTGCGTCTATCGTCCGAACCAAGGATCTAATTTTGATCATGGCCTGTAAAGAAGGTTCATTCCTGGACGTCTAATTAACTTTCCCATTCCCAGAAGTTCCTTGCTAAATTCCACTTTCCCCGGAAACCTTGGCCGAGAAACCCACGCACGTTTACACACATATATGTACACCCTATTTACCCGCACACTCTGAAAGGTATCGGAAACGTTCCCGGAAATTCTCGCTCCCATTTTCGGAACCCGACTTCCCCGGGAAACTTTGATCCCTAATAGTTCAAATGTGCTAAAAATGAGAGTTGAAAATTAACCTCAACGATGTGGTTCAGTGTTCTTGATATTCATAAGATTTAGTCAAAATAATTGTAATTTCTCAAACAAACAATACCTGTTGCGTCGCGGCCTCAGGGATTGCTAAAAATTGCACATATCTCATAAATTCAGAGAACGCTTTATCCTTTAAAAAATGCACCAAAGACTCCCAATTTTAGCTCCTGAACCTATTTTCCACGCGTGGCCAGCGTTCAGTTTGCTCTTTCGCCACAAATTTCATCATTAACTAGAGAAATCCATCGAATAGACTATTCCCCGGACACTAATTACAAAGGGCGAAAATGTAACATAAACCGCACTTTGTTCTCATCCAAGCTCAAAACTTTCTTTACCTCCGATTGAGGGTCGAATTTCATACACCATGAAATCTCCATAAGCACACAGTGGATGGTGGACGACTCAATTCTTCTTTACCCCTTTCTGACCCTTCCGGGCTCGCGCCAAGATCGTGCCAATGCTCACCCTATGCTAATATCGAGTAATGTGGGGTTTCATCTCTCATCACTCGATGACAGCCACAGCCCTTTTCCATCCTATCCACCCCTTCCGGCAGAAACCACGTATCCTCGGGGAAGGGCTTATTGATATACGTTGTTTTTGACTAGTGCATCCCTTCCTGACGACTCTGCTCGGCTACTATCAACTTGTCTCGGTCCCAATGAGCTTGTTTTATGTAGCGGCAGTAATCAGCGCTTTGTGAAAGCTCACCCCCCCCCCATCCACGCTCTGTGAGCTTTGGTCGTGCTTCCTGCACCCTCAGCTCGCTTTTTTGCCCATCGTGGCACATTTTAATGGTTTAAATGAGTTGGTTTTTCGAAAAAGTTACTCGTGATACGGGCAGTTCGAACAGAGGTTTGAGTTCCATCGGGGCATTTTATTTTCGTAGATACTGATAATAAATTCTTAAAGAGTTCCCCATCAAAAAATTTCTTGACCTAAAATGAAAAGGAGGCCAATCCCGTATCACTCATTAAACTCTAACTCTTTTTCTTTTCTTTTTCGGTTTTCAGCTAGTAGTAAAATAGGTCAAGAAAGTAATTTTGGGCCAACACTCGTTGCATTATAATATGCTGACTCATTAGAAATCTAATATCTGCATGGAGAGCTTAATGAATACGGAACAGAACTTTCTTACATAGTACAGCTACTCCTTTATTCCGGTCTCAACTTGAAGAGATTGCTCTGAGCTTAGAAGTTGAATTTGAAAAAGTTCAATGGCACCAGCATATTTCTATCAAAATCATATATATTTGCTAGAATGTTCAATTTTAAAGTTTCCGCAGCATACTGAAATCCTGTTCCGGTTTTCTTAAAGGTAATTCAATAACGGAAATTATTAACCGGACGTTCCTGATTAAAAAAAATTCTCTTCGCGAAAAAAATCTATATTGCATGGACGTAAAAAACTTAACAGGGACTTTTCCTTTTCAAGGAGTGCGGAATCTTGCTGACCCATTTCAAAAAGCACAGTAGAGCAGCCGTATAAGAGTTGGATTGCATTTTACAAAAAGGAACCAAGAGCATTCCAATTTTGCTAGGATTGTGCAACATACATTCTTTGCAACAAAATTACTGAAATAATGAAAAAAATCATATTTACAAGGATAATTTTCCTCTTGAATTCATAGTATATTGAGAGTAAAGATACACTTTGTATCGATGATCAGTTTAGATTTGCAGGGTAAAGAAAGTTGCACAATCTTAGCGACGTTGGAATGCTCTTGGTTCCTTTTTGCAAAATGCAATCCAGTTGATTGTTACTAAACCCCTAAACAAGGTACACTGAAAAAAAAAGCTCGGTGTATTTACTAAGAAAAGGGTAAAATTACCAAGAATTCAGGGTTCTATTTGATCCCAGTTTTTTCTTGGTAAAATTATCATTTATGGAATTGGTAATTTTACTGAGAAATCTTGGTAAAATTTTTGAACTTTCTCGGTAATTTTACTGGACCTTGGTAAAAACGCCAATATTTTTTATCGACTGTGCTAGAATTACCGAGATAAAATGGCAAAGTTACCGGGAATTGATTACCGATAAAAGTGGTATTCTTACCTGAAAAAAAAACCAGTAAAAATACCGGTTTTTAGGTAAACTTACCAGTCATTCTTGGTAAAATTACCAATAATTGGTAAAAAAAGTGTGATCGTAAAGGTACCAACGGACCTAAACGCCGAGAATTTTTTTTCAGTGCAAGAACTATAACACCGAAAGTTCAGTGGTTCACAATTTCAAACATCAAGAACGATAGGAAAACTGCAACGTCGCAAGTCGAGATACGTGGTTTGGGAGTCTCATCATCGATAGAGACTTGAGTCGGCTCGAACACACGAAGACAACGCTGCGCGGATATCAAAATGGAAAGCTTTTCACTATCCACGTCCTAGCTATTGTGCCGAGTTACCGATCCTTCTTTTTGTGCGAGGGCTTTGTCCTCGGCACCACCATCAAGGAAATGAGCCCGGATCTCAGGAAGAGCCCCCCCCCCTCCCCCGCGGCGGGGCGCCTCACCGAGGATGACCGAAAGATCCCGATCCAAGAAAGCTCTCCTTTGTGTCCACGCAGTGGGAATTATTCCGGCCAGCCGAACGCAAGCCGAGTTCTAAGAGGAACATGTAGTCCACGTCTAAGCCTTCAGCAGAAAAGGCACATTATTTTTATTTTATTTTCTCTGTCAGAGAGCTTAGATAAACGCTACCCTTTTAATATCTCAACGGTTGAATCATAAAAACACGTAACACGATTGCGGTTTTGCAAAATGTCAGCTATCATTTAAAAGTTTTGAGATAGTATTAAATATTATTTTTTTTGCAATGCTCAAAGCATGATCTCGTTCGAGGAAAGAAAAATTCAGAAACATTTTGTGTACAACGATGAACAATCAAGTCAGGTGATGATAAACGGGATATGAGCTCCAATAGAAATTCGCCTTCATTTGACGAGGTAGGCAAAAGCGGACGAACAGGAGTCGCATTTGTAGTATTGATAAATTGAAAGAGTTTTTGCATTACTTTGCAAACGAATGTTCACTAGTTAGAGTGATTTCCCTTTTTGTGACCGTCCAAGGAGGGAGTTCCTTTTCTTTCGAAGAATTCAGCATCGCGTCGTGGTGCGCCAGCATATAGAAATGTTGTACGAATTCAAAGGTGGAATAAGCACCCACATATTTCGAGCATAATCAAAATCATGTAAGCTGAAAGTCAGCAGTTCAACAGAGAATACTTCAAGAAAAATCAAATGAAATATTTCGATCTTTCATGTCTGGGGCTTAAAATTTACAGTCGGGTCATTGTTGTCTTGCTACCCTTTTTTTCAGCAAAAAATGAGATTATTCTTCGAAATACTAGAGAGCTTTATCTCAAATTTCAATTTCGGACCCTGCTCGACGAAAATGGCTCGCTTGAGAAAATTTGCGTCACGCACCAAAGTCCCTTTTCTCGCAAATAGCCAGTGGGTATTTGGTTCATCGAAAAATAAGCGAAACTCAATCTTGCACAGAAAAAAAAATCTCGGTGTATTTACTAAAAAAAGGGTAAAATTACCAAGAATTCAGGGTTCTATTTGATCCCAGTTTTTTCTTGGGAAAATTGCCATTTATGGAATTGGTAATTTTACCGAGAAATCTCGGTAAAATTATTGAACTTTCTCGGTAATTGTACTGGACCCCGGTAAAAACGCCAATATTTTTTATAGACTATGGTAGAACTACCGAGATAAAATGGCAAAGTTACCGAGAATTGATGAAAAAAAACCAGTAAAAATACCCGTTTTTAGGTAAGCTTACCAGTCTGTTTTGGTAAAATTACCAATATTTGGTAAAAAAAAAGTGAGATGGTGAAGGTGTCAACGGACCTTGGTAAAAACGCCGAGAATTTTTTTTCAGTGTATGAGCCCTAGTGTATGAGCCCTAGTTTCCTAGCCTCCCAGAGCTTAAAGGCACCCATTGATAAACTTTTCCCTGATAAGCTCTTGATCTCATGAGAATAAGACATTGACCCGCTCACCTGTCTCGAAGGGGCGGGACTGAACCCTGCGCCCGGATTGCGGGCCCTTTGTGCGATCCGGTCCCTGCGCGGGGATCATTCGATAATAAAGTGAATTCCAGTCTAGGAGCTGCAGCACTCCCTCGAACGCATTCCCACCCCTCCCTGTATCACTGCCGGGATGTTGCCGATGCGCGGGTCCAATTTGCCGAGCCCCGCGTAGATTGATAATGAAAGTGCCGAATTTGGCAAGGGCGCGTGGGGCAAGCGTGTCTCTGATGAGGTAGGAATTTTCACGACCAGTCTTCTTCGTAAGTTCGCGTCCTCTGGATCCGGAAACGGGTTATCTGTAGAGCAGCCGTGTCGGGTCGAGAAACTCTGTTAGTGCTTGATTTTGAACTTGTGTAGCGACTTTTAGTGAAAGTACGTCTCTGTCAAGTCACGCGTCTCATCGGAAAATTCAGTCGGTGGCCAGGTTTAAGACTTCTCGCTAGACGCTGCAATTATGAGGGGAAAATAATTAAGAACGGATAAATAATGAATAAATTTATACAAAAAAAATTGAACTTGGTCTTTGGTACTCATATCTACCATCAAATAGCGTAATATTTCGATAGAGTTTGCGCGGGTAAAACCTTTATTTTTGATCGAATTGATTGATTAGATTATCGATTTTTCTGTTTAAAGGGTTCCTGTTCTTGGTTTCTTGACTTTAAGCTCAACCAATCGTGTACGTCAAATTTTGTATATTTCGTATTTCCCGCCCAAAATTGACAGCCGAAAAAAATTATGTAAAAATAGAAGTTCAAATTAATTTTGTAAATTGAAGTATTGAGAGGGATAGTTTGATTGATCAATTGACGAAAGATGGAACTACTGTGAAGTTATTTTTCACAAGAATCACTTCAATATTTTATTTCAATTTCGATTCACTCTGAAAAATCTCTCAAACATTTTACGACGAATGATTTTGGACCAAACCGACCCGCTTGCGGAGTTTTCCTGTTTTTGTCCGATATGGAGGTATGAAATCACATGTAATTCACTTTTAATACCACAATATCTTGCTTTTTCTTATCTATTTTAGCTCATTGACAGAAAAAGAAGGGGTACTGATGACATTGACAGAATCAAAATTAGTAAATTAAAACCGCTGATGCATCTCCTCGCAATAGCAGGAAACAGATCAGAGGCCTGCGAGGCTTATTCTAACCTCTGCTGAAATAATTTCCATGGGAAAATATATCTGTCATCTGCCGTGCTTAATTGTGGCAAAATATCACTTTTAGTTGGAAATGTCCCCAAATTCTCCTGGTTAATGTGACATTTAACCAGGGAAGCGAGGGAAATTGCGAGGGAAAATTTGGAAAAATTGAAATGGAATAACGTTTTTTCTTGGGGAAAACGACGAGGAGACGCCTGGTGTTAGGTTTTTCTTCCATACTGCCGTGCTAAGGAAAAACGCCGTATGATCATTCGAGAGTGGCCAAATTTCCGCCGATAAAATGTTCATTTTCGCGGAACGTCATGATTATTTTTCCTTGAAATTTCCAGGCGTAATAGGTAAAATTGCGAGCAAAATTATCTGAAAAATTGGAAGAAAAATATTCATAAGTTTACCAGAAAATTCGTGTTTTATCGAAGGAAATTTGGCAACGCCTGAAGGTTCATAAGGCGTTTTTTCTTAGCACGGCAGTGTAGATAGGTTGAATAAAATGCGTCCGTTTTCCATTTGACGAGGCAACGCCTGGAAAGACTGCAACACGCGGCGCACGCAGGAACGGTATGCGTGACGGTTCTATTACTCCATCACTCCTGATCCTAGCGCCTTGCACACCCTCAACCCTCAAGCTTCCACCTCCACCTCACCACCGTTCTCATTCCCATTTCCCAAGAGTCGTGTTTTCCCTCCAAGCCCCGCGGCCGCCGACCGAATCAACAGGTCTCCCCCCCCCCCCCCCCCCCCCACCGCCACCCATTTGTATTCTCCCCACACTTCACACTCCTCACCGTTTGTTAACGTCCAATTACGCGTCGCGATCCCCCGCAGTGCCCAAACCATCCTTGTAGGAAACCCTTGATTTCTTACCTCGAGCAGTGTTAAGAGGATGGTCCGAAAGCTATACAGTCGCCATTGTGACTGAATTTGAAGAGTTTGTGGGAATTTTTGGGTCAGTCAGAAGTTTTTCGGCTTGATTTGACGTATTTTTGGGGTTTCAGGGCATTCCGTCAATGATTTTATGTTGGCACACCTGTTTTGTCCAGTAGTTTCCGTCCATGCGTGAAATAAGCAACAGTGACTTGGTCGAAGTGTCATATTTTAGTCCGTGTGTAAAATTTTATTGACAATAATGAAATGAGAAAATTGAGAGAGACGGAGGAGTTGTTGTGGTGACTCATTTTTTAAATGAAATGTTATTTCCTTCTTTTTATCCATCTTTTTAAATTGTCATGGGTGAATGTTTGGTTTCGTTTCCGTCCTTAAAATTTTCGGTGAAAAGTAAACCTTATAAATACTTTTTTTTAATGAAAATATTACTTTATTTAAAAAACATTTACATTTTTAAAAGCGTGGCAAATATTTGTAAAACCTTTTCCAAGCGATGGCATCGATATTAAAGTCAATGAGCAGTAGTTGTGTCGAAATAAACCATGCACAAATGACTAAAAGAGGGAAAAAACCGAGAAGCACGCTATCTTCGGTTTTAGCCCATTTGTACATCGATCATTCAGAGTCAAATACGTCCTATTTTGAGCGTTTGGTTGCGTTCACACCACGCTGCAGCACAGTTTAAGCACAACGTAAAAAAGAAAAAATTAATGTCCTTTGAAAATCATTAAATACGACAAGGAAACACCTTAATATTTACAAAACACACATTAAATTTTCCTTTCATATATACATTTTTTTTATCAATTTAAATTAAAGTAATTCATGCAGAGTGTGCAAACATATAAAAATCATGAGTTAAAAAACGCTGACTCCGCGAGTTTAAATAATAGGCCCTAGCATTAAGCGGAGTGATGGGACGTGCTGCCAGCACGAAACGCGCACTGGCGCCTACAAACCTAAGCAGATACTTCACGCGTTGCGCACTGCTTGAGGTATCCCTTAGGTTTGTAGGCGCCAATGCGCGTTCCGTGCTAGCTGGCTGGCCGCGCACTGGCGCCTACAAACCTAAGCAGATACTCCACGCGTTGCGCACTGCTTGAGGTATCCCTTAGGTTTGTAGGCGCCAATGCGCGTTCCGTGCTGGCTGGTTTGCCGCGCCGCGCCGCAGCGTGCCACGTGCCACGGCGCTTTACTATTCCACAATGGAGGTGGTGTACAGTAACATACGAAATTGGAGGCACTCCAACATACCAACAATAAGAATGACAGGCATCTTTTAAGAGTAAGGAACTTTCCTTGCATAATAAGTCTAGATAAGAGAGAGAAAGGAACATTCTTGAATATGCCGTCAAGAAGATTTTATTTTGAATCAAGAATAAAATGGGTGAACAAATGCGGGTTTCTGATTGATGTAATTGACTTTCCTTTCCAAGACATTGAATATTTTCATCCAAAAACGTCGTAAGCAATTGTCGTTTGTATTTACATTAACTTTGGGTCTCAAGTGGTAAGTGGACGAAAACTCCCCTTCCAAAAAAACGCGTGGACGTAAACTACTGGAAAAAAACAGGTGCGCGGACAAAAAATCGTTGACGAAATTTCCTATAACCATTTTTTGAAATGAGCTCATGAGAGAGAAGACTGGATTGTGAGACTTGAGAAAAAACCTACCTGTAATTGGAACTTTCTCTGGACTGCGGAATATAAACATTAAATAACTTCGCTGTGGCTTGACATTTTTGTCCCAGAATGTTTGCACACTTCTGTATCGCTCTGGTACACAGTTAGAAAATCTCGTGTTGTTAATAATTTGAGTTACTTCATGTTACTTCCTTTCCAGTCAGATCAACCCAGAGGGGTTGGTTGATCGACCCAATCGGACCGCGTTGAGCAGAAATGAATTAAGCCACATCAGCTATTGCCAAATTTAACGGAGCAATTTCATTTTCTACAAAAGAACGTTTGTGCAGAATCCTTTGAAAATTTTAGAGAATTTGCTTCGTACCATGCAGAAAATTCGCTGGAATTCACACAAAAATCCGCAAAACCGTTTTCTTGTAATTAATTAAACTGCGCGGTTAAATCTGGCAATAGCTGGTGTGGCTTGGTTCATTTCTACCTAACGCGGTCCAATTTATAATAAACTTGGTTACATAACCTACTTCAATGAATGAATTCATAATTAACAGTGGCAAGGTGTGAATGATCGATTACTAATATTTCCCCCATTTGAGGCTGTGGTAAAAGATCTCAAGGTATTCATTGCGAACACCCTGTTTATCGATCCTTTTCCATAGCTTTAAATGGCAGTTCAATAAATATATCGCAAAGCACGCCACGCACTGATAATCAAAGAAATTGGAGTTTCTCTGATCGTTTCCGGCAACGTCGCATTTTGGTATTCAATGAGGAAGGAGCAGGTGAAATTGAGCTTGGAGGCACTTGAGTTGCTTCCTTGCTCCTGCTCATGACAACCTGGGGGAGGAGGGGGAGGAGGGGGAGGTACACCTCCCCAAAATGCTGACGGGACGGGAGCATTCTCGACTCCTCTTGTAATTGCCACCACCCTCACAGATACAGGCGCCGACGATCTGGATGCTGAAAAAAGATTTTCATCTCCTTCCTAAGGTCGTCTTACATCTATTCCCATTGAGAGTGGTGCTTTATTCATTACAGCACCCTCGCAACAAGACTGTTGCTGCAACGATATACTTTTCTGCCTGTGCAAATTAAAAACGCGAGGAAACACGTTGAATTTGAATTTAATTGACACAACTGCAACGCTTTCTTTTTTCATGCATATGGTATACAGTTTTTTTTTTTTTTAAAAAAAAAAACCCCAGTTACCTTTTTGTCCCTATAACAATTCCTCATATCGTAAGAATAATTTGTTTGAAGGGACTAAAAGACAGGGCGCATGCATACGTGCAGTTTTTGAAAAAATTGAGATATGAATGATTCTAGGTAAAACTGGTTTAAATTACTTTGTGAAAAATTCGCTCGTATATCCCAATTTTTAGGCAGCAAAAAAGTCAGTTTGAACTTTCATTCCGATGTAATTTTGAGACTTCAAACACATATTACTCAAAGTAGCAAAAACTGCACTAATGCGCCTTGTCCTCCAAGCTCCTCGATTGTAATCACTGTCTTGGGTGTATCGTAAAATATGCCATTGCCGCAAATACGTAATATTTCCACTTTCTCACAAATTTAACGAGTCTATCATGACATATTATGAATTGCCGCTAGTAATTGAATTATTTTAAATTGTTATGTATGATTTATTTTTAATTTGTTTGTTTCAGTCGCAAATATCAAGAATATGACGGACCAGTCAACGAGAAAGAATTTGGATCCGTCCCGTAAGTTGTATTAAATTTTTCCCTGGTTTTTTAAAATATTTATCTGCCTTGTCAAAACTACAGCAAAAAAAAAACTATAGATGCTTGCATCAGGGTTGATTTTAATTTGATATCAGAGTAGGGACGTTCAATCTAAATTGTTTTTCTGAAAACTGGACCTCCTACCACACAAGCTTTCTCTTCCAGATAAATGTATTCCCATAAAATGCATGGGTATTGTAGATTAATCAGTGACGTCAAATTCCTCTCTAAGTACCTAAGGGTTCGCGCATAACTTCGCTCATCTAAGTTTTAAACTGAGATGAATATCACTTATTTCTACTGTTTCTGAATGTGGAAACCAATTCAAAATATCCGTAGTATTGCTGAGAATATTTTTATAGACTTTGATCAATTTTGCTTAAATTAGCGTAAATTTCTCTTATAATAAAGTAATAATTAAATGATTGAATAGTAACACGGATAGAGTATTATTGTAAATCACGATAAACGTTTCAAGTTGAAAAATAACATGGAATTTAAGTGTACGGTTGAACCTCAATTCAAAAATTAGACAAAAAAATGAACTCTTGCGAAAAATTGGTATCAAAAAAGGAAAAAAGGCTTTATGGACATATTCAGTTCAAATTGACTGATATCTTGATCTTTTAAATTGAGAATTTAAATGTGTTGTCTGCAAAATTCTTACGATGTGTGCTAAAGCGCTAAATAATATAACATAATTATATGTAACTGCTCCGGCTCATAATTTCATGCGAAAAAATTCGAAGTTTTGTCGGTTACTTTTTTAATATTTGAAATAGGATGACGACGCTAACAGAAGTGTACTTGTCATCGATTAATGGATGCAATATTTCTTAATTGTATTTTTCAGCTACGACAAAGACGAAGCGGGTCTGGATTTTGCCTCAGAAAACCTACCAGAAATAGAGCGGCCACCTTTGCGACACATAGACAAATACATAGCACCAGAATGCCCATGTCTAACAAAACGATACACCATGTCGGTGCTTACCTGCCTCGGTAAGTTAATGTTTTATTACCATGGGGAAATTGGCTAATACATAAGATTATATTCAATAATCATCCCTGGAATAAAAAGGCCCTCCAGCGGGTCGATTATTAAAATTGATAGACAATGCCATAGACAAAGAAAACAAAAGGGATATGGAGGGATCCTATTGGTGGAAGCGAGTAATTGCAATGGACAAAGGCGGTAGGTAATAGACTAACTAAAGGCAACCCACGAGAGACCCGACAGTTAGTCCATCATTTTCTCCCTTAGTCTATAAGAGCCACCCGTTTCACTCCTTACTCTCTATGTATTCTTTGTCTATTGCCTTGTCTATCAATTTCAATAATCGACCCGCAGCCTTCCTATTCAGTGGGGCAGTAATAGCGGTAGCGGTGCATCGCTGCTAAGTGTGTATCGAGCTTAATGTATATTCACATTCGCATTCAGCTTTTTTCGCGCTGAGATGCACATATTGGTGCACCTTTTAATTGAAATAAAAAGGTGTATATAAAATATATGATGTATTCCTGACGCAACAGTGTTTGGGAAATTAATCTACATAAGAAAATTTGTAATACATAATTTCAACATCATGCATAATCATTCAGTTGTGTTTCTATTCCAACACGGCGGAGTTTTAAAGCCGGTTTTAATTATCTTCATTTTGATGTAAATAAAAGCTCACGTATTCTTCAAGTACTTACTTCTTCCTAGATTGGGGTTATTCTGAAGTCTGTGTGATTCAGATCTATTTATTTCTTTGAGCCACGAATAACTTCAATTGATATAATCTCATGGGCCTGAAATCCCGTATTTTTTATTTTTTTACAGGATTTATCATCACATTTGGAATGCGGTGCAACATGAGTATAGCCAAACTCCAGCTATTGGTGAGAATCATTTAAAACTTTCTCAATAAATATTACCTAATATAACTCACCGATCTTCGTCAGCGTATTTGAATTCCAAGTTTATGCTTTGTACTCTATCTTCAAGGTGTAGTGGTGTTTTTAGATTATCAGACCACCACTCAGTAATGAAAATACAGTAAGTATTTTCAAAAAATAGGAATAAAAAATATTCAAATTATTTGATATCTCTGCACTTCAGCCTTCAGCATACGAAATATTATTTTTGAAATGAGAAAAGTATCTTTGATGACGAGTACACGAAATTTGTTTGGGCTAAGTCAGAAGAAGCCTTCCGTTTTCCCTGTCGCGTGAGGATTTTCCAGAATCCCAAGAATTTCCTGAGAAAAAGAGGGTTTTCCAGAAAACAGGCAAATGCCCAAAAAAAATTGGATATCATTTCCGAATTGATCAGCCACAAATACGCAAGGATGCACCGATGGTACGCTCAAAAATCGTTCAAATTTTTCTCGACAAAAGAGTTCCCTTAGTCAAATGACAAATGCTGCCCATTTCCCTTAAATACCAATTCGGGTTATTACGATGCCCGAAAAAATTCCCAGGAAGATCTTAATAATTTATTTTTGAGTTTCATGACACACAGGAAGAGGCACACTTTTAGAAACATGTCTATATGCTTGGTTATCCTCAGATAAACCCGGTCTAAATATAACTATACATACACTAAAATGTGACTTACAATCATGCTCAAGCGTGGTGATTGTAATAACGGCGAAACAGGGTGGAGTGGGGGGAGAGGAAAGCTGGAAATTGTATAGAACCGGAAATGCGTTCGTCGTGGGCTCAGTAGTAGGAGGGAAGGGGCGGGGAATCCCGGCCCTTTTCAAAAGAGAGCTTTTCCGCGCTTCAGCCACGGTCGCTTACAGCATTGTCAAGTCGCTCATTCAAACACCATATTTCAGGATCAATTCATTTGCGATAATCAAAGGAGCCAGCTAAAATTTAGCAGCCTCGCATGAGGATAGCTGAAAGTTGCGCAGCGTCAGACATTCTACTCCGTGCTGTCTACTCACGTATGCCAGATTAATGAATGATTTCAATACTTATTTTCTGCTAAAAGGTGTAAATATAGGCCCTGGTCACACTATCACCTATATTTTCGACGAAATCTCAAGGTCTCGCAGTCCGTCATCAAACCAGGTTGACTTTACGATCAGTCTATTTCCACTCGTCCAGCTTATACTCACTCCGTGACGTAGCGCTTTTGAGGAAAATATTATTAGCGTAACCAGGAATGAATGGGTGAAAATAACTCATAGACTTCCTGCAGTGTGGTAGTAACTTTCGGGGCTCAGCTCTCATCTGCGTTCAATTAACAATGACTTATGTGATGCGCGATGAACAATTGTTCGATTCAGAAAATAACCTTTTTTTTAAAAACCTCTGGTCAAGTGATACAATTTAAGTCATTGATCCCTATCAAAGCGTCCAATGATGTACCAAAAATATGGACTATTTCACCTTAGCTTTGGTGTTGAGCGAAAGAAGTTCAATCGTTGGGCTGAACATCGATGTTCAATATAATCGAACTATTCGGTTTGTCTAAGTGGTCTTACAATAATTTTACCTCAAAGAGATTATTTTGCCAAACATCAGTTCTGGAGGGTTTTTTTTACGAAAGTTAGTTGGCACCTACATTGTAGCATTTTTGGACCAAAGTCACCGAAAAACCCGCGGATTATCGAAGCGCAGATACTTTAGACTCTACTATAGTCGGATCGCTATGAGGGAAACCAAACGCTCGACTCATACGATTGACACCATTTTCTACAGTGCATCAACTCGCCGACTGAAACTAGCCTGATAACTATTCGTAGCCTCAGAAAACTGAATATCCAAATAATACGAGGAAAAGGGAAAATATTGAAGAAATTGGCAACGGGATTTGAAGTGAGTTCTCATCATCTTCATCCGCGCTCCATTCAAAACGCGCGTTGAAAAGGTTTATTCCTGGTTTTCGTTTATTTTCACCCGTCCCTTTCTTCATAGGCTCTCCTCACTTTGAGTCTCCACGTACTATATTGACTATCATTTTCGGAGGATTGTTCCGATAATAATCCGAGTACAATACAATCTGACATGGATGTTACGTCGCTGCGCACCGGCTTACGTCGTGAAAAAGAAAATAGAAACAAACAGTTATAAATGTACTGACAAAAGAAACGAACATTCAGTCAAAACGCAAGTTGTTATCGATCGCCAATATTAGGTGATTCATTTACTACTGATTGGGGGGGGGGGGGGGGGNGGGGGGGGGGGGGGAGTGCGTATTTATTTTTATGGGATTTTAAGGGAGTAAAAATCTTATAGGTATTGCGGTCCTTCATATTTTTGATCCCTCAAGAACTCCAATCAAAATATAGTTAGAATGAAAAGAACACCGGATAAAGCGACTTGTTTCAAACAAAAATATTCTTGAATTTGTTGTCTAGAAGGACTTGAATCAAGAAATAAATCACATGAATCAAGCAGGTTTCTGCTGCATACAAACGACCTTCTTCTTGACTGAGAATATTTTCTTCCTGATATAAGCTCATTTTTAGCTTGATGGCAGAGCTTATTATATTTTCTGGATTTAAGAGGATATCTGCTTAGCGACAAATTCATGAATATTTCTACCTAAAGAAAGAAATAAAACTCTAAAAGAAAGTCCTACTCAAAAAGCTCTCTTTTCTTAACCCTAAGATGCCCAAGCCAGGTAATATTAACCCGAGATTTGCCAAAAATACGTTCTTCGCGGGTCGTATGAGGCTTTCGATATATTGAGCTTTTATGAGCTTTATAGCTATAGGTCTGAAAGTATGATAGAATGATACGACCAAATTGGAAAAAAGAAAACAACCGAGTGTCAACACAGCTGAGACGTAATCAGGCCTCGTTTTCCTACTTTTCTCCCGAATCTGTGCGACAACTCATTGGAGCAGAGCATTGAGAGTTCACGCCGCGCGCCATCGCGCCTTCAATTTTTCAGACGCAACCCGGACATCCAATAAGCACGAATAGTTGTATCTCTGCGCCGTCGTAAACGCGCGTCTCTCCACGTGCTCTACAAGCAGCAGTGCTCTGCCTGCTAAGCCGATTGTAGTTTGATTGGCCTGATTTTATTACGTAATTTTCTGTTCTAAACTTTCAACCTTCAAAAACATATCAATATTACAGATAATATTTCAAAAACTATCAAAATAAATGTATATAAATACGGGCAAATGTTACCCAACTTGGGAGCTAGTGTATAAAAAAAAGTCGTGAGCATCTAAAGATTAAATAACTCACATTTTTCAATGCACTTAAAAGTAACCATTGAATCCTAAGGAAACGGATTTTCATCTAATTCGGTCCATAAATTGTCTCATTCCGTCTAAAATTTGGTTTATTTTCTCCAACTGTGGAGAAAGGCAGCTGTAGCGTTAGGAGCAGTCCTCTTGGATCTTTTTCTTATATCACAAAAGTTCTCTCGGCCCAAAGAGCAATCCCAATAAATCTTCGAATTCAATACTGAATTACTCTGTACGTACGAAGCAAAATACACTCAGCGGAAGGGGCAGACGATTCAGAAAGCTGTGTTTTTTATCTCGTAAATGAACTTGCACATTGTGACGTCATACGGGTGCTACAAGGAAGGGACACTCTGGAAGGGAGTGGGGGGGGNTGGAAGGGAGGGGGGGGGGGGTGGATGAATGATGGTAGTGATTTCCGTCGCGCGAAAACGGAAAAATGGGGAAACTCGTGACTCGCTCCTCGATTGGTGCTCATTCGACCAGAAATTATTCGGCTGCCTCCCACTGTTGCCGAATCATGATCTAAATTCCGTCTGCTTGAGTGTGTGGGGAACAGTGGCGTGGCGTGCTTTGCGAGATATCGATTGAGCTGTCATTTAAACCTATGGTAAAGGATCGATAGGCAGGGTGTTCGCAGCGAACACCTTAATAATCGATTCTTTGCCATAGGTTTAAATGACGTAACAATCGATGTATCGCAATTCACGCCACGCCACTGGTGGGGAATACGTGTTAAATCGTTCAGGAATCCGTTGTGACTGCGTATTTTTTCACCTAGAAAACCAATTAGTTCGCTTATCCAGAAATACAGTTGATTTCACACTTGCTCCAATAGGGGCAACCATAATTGTGCTCGCGGCGACTCGTGGCTGTAATACTGGCTAAGTCACCAGAAAAATCTTCACTGGAAAGAAAAAACTCTTGGATCAATAGTGCAAACTCTAAAAAATTAGGCAAGAGAAAGCACTCTTGATTCGATCAGATTTTTGCTTGGATCGAGAGCCAAGCTTCTTAATAAAGGCGGATTTCTTTTTGATTCGAGCAAAAATTCGATTGAATCAAGAGTATTTTATCTTGTCGAACTTTTTGAGAGTCTGGACTCGACATTCGAAAGGCTTTTTTTTTCAAGTGTTATTATAAAAAAAACAATCAGAATGATATTTATGAAAATTTGTGTTTTTTCCTCCAATAGTGTCAGGGGTATGTCTAATTTTTTCTGAGCATCGTTATTTTAAGATGAATACCGTAGAGGAATCATTTGAGAATTGGAGAAGGAAATGCGGGATAGTTATCCTTTTAATACGACGGAAAAACATTTAAAATAAGAGAAAATTCACTCGTAGGCTTTAACGCAAATTAACACAAAATCCAAACATCGAAGCGTAAAAAAAGATTCCTCGTGTTCAAAATATGTTCTTCCTTATTTTATTACATATTATATTCTGAAACCAGACTAAACTTTGTCTCAACTTGTGTTAACATTTCGCTCAGCTCCTTCATCCGTCGTAGAAATTACTTTGACACATGTTTAGATATCATGTTTGTTTGTTTGTCCGTAGGGCAACCGGACGGAAGAGGAAATCCAAGCAAAAATTCAGGTAAGCAGACTCAAAGTTCAATTTTACTTGAACACTCATATTTCAAAGAGACATAACTGTATTAAATAGAATAAAGAGTATAATGCAGTGATCATGAGATGCAAAAGGATACGGCAAAAACTATTACTTTCACAAATATTTATCAATGCTTCATTAAACTTTGTTTCAAAATTCTGATAATGACAAAACTTTTACCACGTATAATTACCAGTGCCGATGCACCCTGCGTTTTTAGAGCAGGTAAAAGTTTTAGAACTACGGCGATAGGCCACACGCCCCATACACCAATCGGCACTTGACCCAGCTATGCACCATGCTATAGCATCTCGTGCTCATCGCGGATTGGCGGAGGCGGCTAATCCGCAAAAAGCGCGAGCGCTGATTGGTGCAACGTGTGGCTGGTCGCCACAAAACGATTCAACGATGTTTTGATTTTATCCTGCTCACAATTCGTAATGTTGGTCATGTGATTTTTCTCTTTGCCTCTGTTTTATATGTATAAGAGCTCCTCTCTTGTATTCATTTGTTTCTGAAATGTGTTGAAGAATAATAATAAAAATCAATTACGTGAGCTAAGGAATTGAGTGTCGTGTTTAATTTTTTCATTGGAAATGATATATTTTACATGACTTTGCAGGTCTTTCGGCCAGAGTGGTCAGTGGGAGTAGAAAGTGCCATAGATTCTTCTTTTTACTGGGGATACCTCATCACCCAGGTCCCTGGTGGATTTTTAGCGTCTAAGTATCCAGCTAATAAGTAAGTGCAACCAGAAGAGGAATCCAAAATCCATGAACTCGTACTTTTCGTTCTTAAATGACTTTTGCAAAACGAGTGAGGCAAAGGCTGTACCAATACATGAAAAGTAATAGTGGCGTGGCGTGCTTTGCAATCTATCGATATTTTCCCATTTGAAGCTGTGGTAAATAATCGATTATTAAGGTGTTAGCTGCGAACACCCTGTTTACTTATTGATACTTTTCCTTAGGTTCAAATAGCCGATCAATCGATATATCGCAAAGCACGCCAAGCCACTGAAAAGTAATACTTCGAGTATCTAGTGCTGCACGGCGTCACCGTGAAGCACTGGCAAGATTCAAATTTGGACGTATTTCTGCCAAACGGAACTATGTGCTTTAAGACATGAGCTCTGGGACCCCTAAGAATATATGCGTGACAGGGCTCACGTCATAATGCACACAGTACCGTAAGGCAGAAATACGTCCATTTTTAAGAGAGACGTGGCAATTTTTAATGATTCCCCAATGCAAATATTCACACATTTATATTTGGGTGTATTTTGTTTTATGCAATCGCGATTATCCGACGACGTTTCCAGTATCCGCCTTGGACTTTCGTTACAAATAAAAAAAAATCCTGAAAGGAATCATTCGATTTTATTTATTCCGCTGCTTTAAAAATAGCTCAAGTAGGTGTCTAATGTGTCTGTAGGAATATTTTCTTTGTTTGCGGGAAAAAATACGATCATACATACGTTGTTTTGAACGATCAACACATTTACCTACTTCCAATATTTACTTTAAAATATTACAACTGGATTTTTCAATAAGCAAAACTCTCTCACTCTTATTAGAGCAAAATGAAATCTTAAACAATGATTACATTCGGCATTTGTTATATCCGGAATTTGATTAAAAATGTACTTCGTTTTTTTCCAGAATATTTGGTAAAGCAGTAGTTATATCTTCGATTTTAAATCTATTCGTACCTGGTGCAATTAGGTTACATCCAGCGATACTAATCATAGTTCGGATTTGTCAGGGACTTGTAGAGGTAAGTGGATCAAACTGCTATCAAAAAGTAACTTTCACTGCATCAACGCATAGAATCCAATGGGTTGTTTCTTCCTCATGATACAAAGGTGTCGCTAATAAACAGTGGCGTGGCGTGAATGATCGATTATCGATAATTCCTCATTTGAATCCGTGGTATAGAATCGATTATGAAGGTATTCTTTGCGAACACCCTATTAATCGATCCTTTTCCATGTGTTAAAATTACAGATCAATCGATGTATCGCAAAGCACGCCACGCTACTGCTAATAAATGTCACATCAAACTGATCTCGAGTCGGCATGGGATTTTCAGTTCAGGGAATGTAGTTTTGAAAAAAAAAAGCCATGTAAAATTGCGATCCGGCGTCACATGCTCAGAGGACAAAATCTCTAGATTTTAGGGTAAAAACTTTACACGATTATCGGCACAAAAATGAACTAAATGATTAATATTTAATTTATTATTTACCCTGACTTCAAACCGTTTTCCACGGAGATCTTGAAATCCAATTTTTTTACTCCGTTCTACAGACATTACTCCACTGAAAATTTTGCCAACATGGATTAAAGGCTCTTTTTCCAAGGATGAGAACTGCCGTGCTAAGGAAAAACGCCGTATGAACACTCCAGAGTTGCCAAATTTCCTTCACTAAAATGTTCATTTTTTAGGAAATTTATGAAAATTTTTCTTGAGAATTTTAGAAACTTAAGGTAAAATTGCGAACAAAATTATCTGAGAAATCGGAAGAAAAATATTCATAAATTTACCAGGAGATTAGTCTTTTATCGAAGGAAATTCGGCAACGCCTGAAGGTTCATACGGCGTTTTTCCATACACTGAAAAAAAAAATATCGGTGTATTTATTAAGAAAAGGGTAAAATTACCAAGAATTCAGGGTGCTATTTGATCCTAGTTTTTTCTTGTTAAAATTACCATTTATGGTATTGGTAATTTTACCGAGAAATCTCGGTAAAATAATTGAACTTTCTCGGTAATTTTACTGGACCTTGGTAAAAACGCCAATATTTTTTATCGACTGTGGTAGAATTACTGAGATAGAATGGCAAAGATACCGGGAATTGATTACCAATAAAAGTGGTATTCTTACCTGAAAAAAACAGTAAAAATACCGGTTTTTAGGTAAACTTACCAGTCTGTCTTGGTAAAATTACCAATAATTGGTAAAAAAAGTGAGATGGTAAAAGTACCAACGGACCTTGGTAAAAACGCCGAGAATTTTTTTTCAATGTATCACGGCAGAGAAGGGGTCTCATGTTTGGCTCTCTATTCATATATTGAAACTCTCCACCGTGATTTTATGCCACAGGGTGTTACATATCCAGCCACTCACGGAATTCTACGTCACTGGGCCCCTCCGCTGGAGAGATCACGACTGGCGACGTTGGCATTCTGTGGCTCATACGCCGGAGTTGTCATCAGCTACCCGCTTTCCGGTACACTTGTCTCGGCAATTAGTTGGCAAGCTCCATTTTACTTCTACGGTAAGCACAGCCTAATAATCAAATCTCCAGATATCCTTGCTGGATCAAATCTTAGACTGAAAATTGATGATATCCGCTCTATTCACTGGAAAAAAAACACATTGGATCCAGAGTCCAGACTCTTGAAAAATTTGACAAGAAAAAATACTCTTGATTCAATCAGATTTTTGCTTAAATCAAATGGAAATCCGCTCAAATTAAGAGGCTTGGTTCTTGATTTAAGCAAAAATCCGATTGAATCAAGAGTATTTTTCCTTGTCGATGTTTTTAAGAGTCCTGATTCTACATCCAATGTGTTTTTTTTTTCCCCGTGTTCGCTGACTACATAATGATGGACTTGCGGAACAGGGACTACCAACACATGCCTTCCTCCCTTCTAGATAGTAAGATGGTTGGAGAGGAAGAGAGAGAGAGGTAGGAAAAAGAGGGGGAGATCAGGACAGTGTTAAAAATTTTGGAATGAAATTCTGTGCCGGAGTCTACATAGCGCCCAGTGCGGCGAGGCGTGAATGATCGATTATTATCGATATTTTCCCATTTAAAGCTATAGTAAAGAATCGATTATTAGGCGTTCGTTGCGAACACCGTGTTAATTGATCCTTCTCCATTGGTTTAAATGACACAACAATTGGTATATCGCAAAGCACGCCACGCCACTGATATGAATAACCCACAACATGGATCAGATGAGCACATCATAAAAAATTCAAGCCAGATCAATCGATTTATCGCAAAGTACGCCACGCCACTGACAGCGCCCAAAAAACTTGGATCAATAATGCGGAGCGGAATCCATGCTTCTTACTGAATGACTTACACTATTACGGAACAGAATATACTCTTTTCGCGGAGTGTTACACGCTTCTATGGTGCTAATTTCACTTCGCATTTATACCACTCGGTGTTTTTTGGCATTATATACCGGTGCTAAATTTCACGCCTCGACTTTCCTCTGAAAAACGTGGAATGCGATAGCTAATCTTTAAAATCATGATATTAGTCGCACAGTTTCAAAGATTTTAAGTTCATACCTTTTTTTAAGAGGGACAAAAATCAACATCATGACTTTCTATTCAATTTCTTATTGTTACTTCACTTGCTTTACTTTATTGCGATACATTGCAATTTAGAGCAATACATTGCGATTTAATGTAATGCAATTTGGATCTTTTTCTAGGGAATTGTCATACTTTTGTATCATTTGCTTAGTACGTGCCGATTTTAAACGACCAATAAAACAAGTCCCATGTGTCAGAATGATAGACAATGTGAAATGCAAAGAAAACTTGCAATTCGTTCCAACTATACTGCAATTAATTTTAAGGAGAGAAGTCCCTTCAATTAGTCGATAGGCAACATACACGACACTCCGATACTCTTGATACAGAAACGATAATGGAGATGTTGCATGTGTGAGAAATTTGCGATTTGACTGTTGATTCTTCTGTAAAATTTCGCGAGAAACACGATGGTGCCACTGGTTTTCTCTGAAATCAACTCCCAAGCTCAAAAAAAGCTCTAAAGTTGAGGCCAAAATGGAGGGGATATCCCACGCTATCCTGAGAGACCACCCTATCTTAGCATGGAGAGTTTGTTTTGATGTAGAGGTGGACTCTCAGAATGGCGTGGGATATTCCCTTCATTTTGGCCTCAACTTGAGAGCTTTTTTTGAGCTTGGGAATTGATTTTAGAGAAAACCAGTGGCACCGTCGTGTTTCTCGCGAACTTTTACGTATGAATTAACAGTCAAATCGCAAATTCCTCACACATGCAACATCTCCATTTTATCTGGTGATCGGAATTTACTGCAACCAGCGCTACTCCGGTGTCATAGATCGGAGCTTTACAAGAACTCGATTAATTTTTCAGGGGTTTGCGGTCTGATCTGGTACTGTTGCTGGCTGTGGCTGACGTTCGAGAAACCGCGGTTCCATCCGACGATCTCGCCGCGGGAGTTGCTCTACATCGAGAAATCCCTGGGGTCCTCGACGGAGCAGCCCTTGCCGACGATATCGACGACCCCGTGGAACGCCTTCTTCCATTCCATGCCCGTCTACGCCATCATGGTCGCCAACTTCTGCCGCTCCTGGAACTTCTACTTCCTTGTCCTCTCCCAACCCACCTACCTCCACTCCGTCTACGACCTCGAGACCGCAGAGGTAACCTCTTTACTAATTTTTTCGTTTTCCTAAAAAAAAAAATCGTTTACGTTTTCCTAAAATTTGGAAGATAATCAGAATTTCACTCAGAGACAAGAGACCCTCCGCTGGCCTCTTGGCGACCGATGAAAGCTTTTACTTTTCGTACGTAACGAAACTGCCAACACGTTGTTGAACATCAACCATGTAGATAAGTCAACAGTAGAATGCTGAAGTCCCGAAAGTAAAAGCTGCCACCATTGCCAAGATACTAGTGGAAGGTCTTTTGTCTCTGATTTCACTTCAAGTAAGAATATTTGACTCTTTGCCTAGGCACTTAACATAACTCCTGATTTAACTAATTGAGACGTTTTGAATCAAAAGCGGTAATCCTTTATATCCTGTCCAAAAATTGTGCAATCCTGTTAATTTTTTATGAGGAATAGCCAAAACGTCTAGCTAATTTTAAATTTTGCAAATTTTCTTGCTCGATAAAGATAATTTACTAAAAAATAAAACATGGAGGCTTTCTCGTTCTTTCAATTAAAATTATAATGATTGCACAATTTTCAAATAGGGCAATGGAGATTGTCGCTTTTGGTTCTGGACGTCCAATCGCCTGCGACATACATAAAGAGTAAAACTATTTTAATACCTTAGAATCGTCTCCGTAGAGCCCCCATGCCATATCCAAGAACATCTAACCACAAAACAAGATCATGTGAAGTCCAAATTGCGCGTCTTAGGATAGGTCACACTTTTTTCAGTCACAATCATATCATCTCCAAAGAAAATCAACCCATCTGTAACTTCTGTAATTTATCACCTCTAACCATCAAACACGTAATTATGGACTGCTCTGCCCTCAGATATCTCCAATCACAGATCTACTCCCCTACAATCAACATAAATACAAACCCACTTACATGCGATGAACCCAATGTTACTACCGAAATTCTGAAACTCTTCACCTCTCTTAATTTAAAAATCTAAATTTTCGTATATACTCCCACTTTCAAAAGACGTTAATAGCCTGTGACGCTGAATATCTTAAAATATACTAACTAACTAACTAACTAACTAACTTTTTTTTAATATGATAGACGGGTTTCGTGGGTGCGTTGCCGCACTTGTTGATGACAGTGATCGTGCCGTTCGGGGGTCTCTTGGCCGATCACATTCGGAAGGAAGGGATCCTCTCTACGACGAACGTGCGGAAACTCTTCAACTGCGGCGGCTTCGGCGTGGAGGCCTTCTTCTTCATCGTCGTCGCCTACTCCAACTCCGCCTTCACGGCCACCGTCGCCCTTTGCATCGGAGTCGCCGCATCCGCCTTCGCAATCTCCGGTAAGTAATACACAAGTGCATACAGTAGTACACAAGCCCTATCACCCTCCAGGTGATTCGTCCTAAATTCTTGCGTGGTCCAACTCGCATCGGTTAAGCCCAAAACTTTGCATATTTTGAATTTTTAGCCAAAAATATAAAGATAGAAAGAGCAAAAAAGAAGAAAAAAGTAAAAGAAGAAAAAAAGAAAAAAGAGCAAAAAGAAAAAATCAAAAAATCAAAAATAAAAAAAGAAAAAAAGAAAAGAAAAAGAGGATAAAAGGGAAAAAAGAAAAAAAAGAAGAAAGAAGAAAAAAAGGACCATAGCCCCTGCGGATGAGCCTGAAGAATCATTCTCGATCGACCAATTGGCATATTTTGAATTTTTAGCCCCCCAAAAAATAGGAAAAAGAGAAAAAAAGGGAAAAAAAGAAGAAGAAAAGAAAGGAAAAGAAAAATGGAAAGAAAGAAAAAAAGAAGAAAAAGAAAAAAAAGAAAAAAAGAAAAAAATGAAAAAAAGAACACGAAGAAAAATGGGGGGGGGGAGAAAAAAAAGGACGATATCCCTTGCGCATGAGCCTGGAGAATCATTCTCAAATCGCTTTTGGCAGAATTCAGAGAGATGAAAGCAGAGTACAATAATCGGCTTCAAAAATATTTGACTTCTTGTAATTTGCGAACCTTTAACACCATGTGGCTACCTATAGTGTTTTTCCTTTTGGCGCCTTATATTTGCACCCTTTTAGTGCTTTAATCCTTTAGGTGCATAACATAATATAGTGCAATCTTTTTTCCAGGTTTCAACGTAAATCATTTAGATATCGCTCCACGGTATGCTAGTATCCTGATGGGAATGTCAAATGGCATCGGCACGATAGCTGGTATGGCTAACCCTATTGTGGTCGATCACATCACAGCCGATAAGAAAACGCATCAAGAGGTGAGCAGCAACTATCATAATTGTTCTTACTGTCCTAACGACAAGACTGCGTTTATTAGATTGGGACCAACGCAACTAGACTGCAACAAAAATGAAAATCGTGCAACTTCTGATTTGCTTCAAACATATTCTAAATTGGACTGCATTTCGCAATTTGGAACTATAAATTCTGGCTCTTCTGGAAAAACACTCATGTGCATAGGGAAACTAATGGAACATACGTTGTTTTTAAACCGGGCTAGAATTTATAGTTCCAAATTGCAAAATGCAGCCCAATTCATGTGCAGTATGAAACTTTGTTGTAAAAAATATAATATCATTCCCATGTCAATCTGCGTTCATGAAATGAGAAGTAGAAGACAGGAAGTCCACGAAACTAGGCACTTAGCTCCTAGTGCAGGAATACATTTCGATAGCAAAGCCAGAGAAACGCATGTGTCCCTGTTTACGAGGTTGCATACTATGACCATAATTTTGTTTTCAAAATAATTTTTATCAATTTCATGGTTTTGCTGCGAGCTGCGTTGCTATCGGAAATACGTATTTCTCGATCGAAGCCATTTAAATGTCATTTAAGACAAATAAGTATGAGAATAATTATAATTTATTACCGTCTAAAATCATGCATTTTATCGCTTTTAAACTAACAATAAAGGCGAAAGTTTGCCAATTCAAAGATGTTTTTGTCTCAACCTCTTGTATTTTACAGAAAGTAGAGGCGTGGAGGGTAGCTTTCCTGATGGCAGCGTTTGTTCATTTCTGCGGCGTTATTTTCTACGCCGTGTTCGCCTCAGGAGAACTGCAACCCTGGGCTGAGACTGATGATGAAAAGACCTGGAACCCCATGGAGAATGTTCAAAGCTCCACCCAGCCTGTGAGTTGGGTCATTAGTTCTTTTTCAAGATGAAATTTTAAAAATTTAAGTATACGATAAAAAAAGAGACACATTCCTCCATCATGAGGTATCCATTTACCTTTAATCTAATCCTGAATTCTAATTCAGGAAATAACTTCTTCACACTCACGATACTTTAACTGAAGACGTGGGTGAAATTGCATGTCGAGTAACATTTTTCAAGAGACTAAAATATAGATAATTTCAGGAGTAATTCCAAATGTATGTCTAACTTTCTATCCAATAAGCGCCAATTGGATGAAAATTTGAAGATGACGTCACATTTAAGCTGCCGTTCAAGTTTTCATCCGCTTGTTGGGTTCTCGTGTCAGTATCGAACGATCCAACTTTTCATTCCACAAAAGCGGAAGAAAAGTTGAAAGAAAAGTTGAACCGCATGAATTGAGCACTTATTGACCCAACCTAACCTAATGCTTGAGATCACTGATCAAAATAGCGTCACTTTTCGGCCAAAATATCACAAGCACCATGCGACTTTTCAAAATTTCCGCCGCCATTTTATTTTTTTATGTAGACATTGTTGGTTGAATATGTTTGAAAAATTCACTGAATTTTATCGGTAGCGCATAGAAATTTCAGTACAATTTTCGGACAGCTTCGTTGAACAATTTCTCTGTAAAAAAATAAAAAGACGGCGGAAATTTTAAACGTCGCATGGTGCTTGTGATACTATGACCGGAAGGTGACGGTTTATGATGCGCGATTTGTAATAGGAAATGAAACCCACTAGGTGACACTACTATTCCTGTCGTCGTGAAATCACTGTTGAAAATTATGTTGATCAATTCCTTGCAGAATGGGCGACCACCTGTTGTAAGCTACGGATCTGTGGATCAATCACAACCGCATCCCGATTACATAAATCCGGTGGTGCCACAACCGGTTCAGCCGCCGGCCCAGGACGAATACATGAACGAACAGCGGAACCTCTCGACACCGTACTACCAAGAACCAGTCTCCACGAACCCTTTCAAGCCCGCCAACCCCACGAACCCCTTCCTCCAGTAAGCAGGACAACCGCGGGTGATTACTTTTAGAATAATAATGAGGAGAAAAATTAATGACAAAAAAATATCTGCAAAACTAAATTCAAATTTCCGTAATATTATTTTGGCTAAAAATAAAATCAATTGGATGCACAATGTGGCATTTAGGCATACTTATTGCCATACGGTTCGACCATAATATGGGATTTTTGATTTTTTTTTATCTCATTTATTGTTTTGGTGTCGAACAAAGATCCAAAAGATGGAGTCCAAAATGTAACGTAAGGGCGAGTGAAGCTCATATATTTGTATGATAAATGAAAGCAAACTCGTCATCATTTTTTAAGTCGTGGATCGAATGAGATAAAATTGAAAACACTTACTACACTTAATACCTTCAGCAAACGTTACTTTTAAACTGTTCTGGAAGCTGACAAAATTGAAGCCTCTTTTTTGTTACTATTGCTGTCTCACACATCCGGGCCCATGATCAAGATCATGTGCTGGAGAACACTGTGAGCTCTTATTTAAAAATGTGTGCATTATTATTTAAAATATAAAAATTTGCAACTGTGGAAACATATTTGGATCAGATATTTGGATCGCAGAGAATATCTCCTTCTTGCGATGCGTGGCCTCGATCTCACATGGATTTTTAAGAAAACTTTGCAAACGATGAATTTGTAAATTTAGATTCGAACTAAACCTAATATGTCTACAAAACACACGTTTTTCTTCGCTTGTTCAAAATGTCAATTAAACCATGATATTTCTCTGAAGAATTCAAATTAGATTATAAGCGTCAGGTATATTTTTTGGTTAAAATTATCTTAAAAATGTTTAAGCTGATAAGAGCAGCATTCTTTTAGGTGATGTGTATACAGTTGAAAAAGGAGTACTCATAGTGCGTATGGTGAGGTACAAAAATATGTTTTTGTACTTTTCAGAAGGAATAGGTATAAGATTAGAACTTGGGCTTTAAATTTTGTGTTGAGTTGTCCTTCTCAACATTATCCCAAACATACGCACTTGTTTGCGTCATCATTTCTAATGTACCGTTGTGAGTTGATCAATCCTGAAAAAAAATATATTGTTGGAGAAAGAGCGGATGAGCAATATCCATCATTTTAAAATAAGCAGAGGGAAATAATGAGACGATAGAAAAAGTAGACATAAATGAGTTATGTTGATTCTATCTCTCTTTCAATGATTGCGAAGTCAATATAAATGATTTCTGTTGATTTTTATCTCTCTTTCAATGAATGGGAGAAAAATCGTAACGGAAGTTCGAACAAAGACAAAATATAGATGATTGTTTGCGTAAGGAATTACGAACTCAATAAGTTAATCACAGCTGTTTAAAATTATAATGCTGAAAAAAATTAGTTACAAGAAAAACTGCTGCTTTGGCACAACGCAAGCAATACATTTTTATTTACTGTTAATGACATTATGCAATGAGGTGTGAAATTGAGTAGAAGCTCTCTCCAAAAGTCCTCGAGCCCAAAATGTCAAATACCTACCAAATTTCATTTTTTAAGCCTTTCAAATTTCAAATTTTTTGAATGGAGGTGAAATTTCGGACTTCATCATTACACTCAACGAAAATTGCAGCAATCAGAAGCACCCTCCGTGTATTATTTATCAATTATCTCAGATCACTGAAACATATCCTCATGCAATATATTTTGTAATGGTGTGAATGTATGTTACAATTAAACCATGAATAACTCCATTGTATTTCACTTGACGCATTAACCGAGTTACATGTAACATCTGATTGTCCGGTTTATCCTCAAAATTGACTCGTCAGGTTTGTGTGGCGTGGCATGGCGTGAATTGCGATGTATCGATTGTTATGCCGTTTAAACCTATGGTATAGAATCGATTATCGTAGCTGCATCAATGACGTCAACGTCAGATCCGAATTACATTTTTTAATTTTAGATTGTACTATCTGAAGAATTTAACTAAGATTACGAGTTATCTCCACATTTTGCGTACACCATTCTTTGGGATTATTATTTTTTTTGTTTTTGTTCTTTTCATCAGGTTGTCGTAGGTTTCTGAACTGATTCTTAGAACTTCTCAGAGCCGCTCCTCGCGTGATTTTGGAATCCAATGTATCTCCCCGTTCAAATTAAAATTTTTTTTTGCGGGATGTCTTGTTCACGGCATTTCATAGATCTCTCTATTTTTATGCGACTTTTTTTGTAGCTTAAAGATCAAATAACGAAACCTCTTCACCTTTGCTGTGATGGGTGTGATAAGGCAAAATACTTACCAAGTGCGCTCAAACACTTTAAATTTGAGACATGCAGATGTTAAATTTTTAAGGAAGCACATGGGATGTCCGAGGGGGTTGTAAATATGAATCAGTGACGTAGCGTGAATTGCGATGTATCGATTGTTATGCCGTTTAAACTTATGATATAGAATCGATTATTAAGGTGTTCGCTGCGAACACCCTGTTCATCGACCCTTTTCCATAGGTTTAAATGGCATAACAATCGATATATCGCAAAGCACGCCACGCCACTGATATGAATAACCTACAACATGGATCAGATGAGCTCATCATGAAAAATTCAAAAAACAGATCTGCATTTTCGATTAAAATTAAATGGGTTCAAGGTCGTTGAGCGCCATCCAAAGGAAAAACTGTCATCATGACCACCTCTCTTATGAAAGAACCTCAAGGTTTTAAAAAAATCCGACAAAACTCTGGAAGCATTTAATGAACAATGTTAAAAAATCAAGATTAAAATATGATAGGAAAACTTCATGTTTTGAAGAGTCTTATAGCTATTGATTTGATGCAACAGGACGAATTACTGGACCCAGACTTTATTTATTTAGGCAACATTGAGTCTTGAACAACTTCCCCAGAATAATCTGCCTGTGCCTCAATATTCCCTGTGTATATCTTTAACTTCGTCAATGAACCTGTTAGTTTTTTCTAACTTTAAATTTTATTATTGGTTTTCTATGTTTTAGGATTTGTTACATGACTCTAATTTCAGGGCACTATCCTGAATTCCTGACTCATACATTGTTGACAAAATTTGTTGTTAAAACCTTACGCTGAGTGTTTATGGTTTCACCGTTAATATACCGTTCCTGCTGTCATTTTGTAATATATATGTAACATTATTCAATTATCGGCAGATTACTTATATTTTAAAGTTAATTCGTTTGTTATAAACTATTACGAGTAAGTAATTATCATCAATTTCGTCTAGATAATGATCTTGTTGTGTCAAGTATGATTTTCATCCGTTTTATTTGTTTTATGTATTTTCTCCCTTCTTAGTTTATGACAAGCGTATTGTGTAAAAAAGGAATTGTTATTTTTTGTTTGATTGTTTAGAACGGTGCTGAAAACAGACTATTTCTCTCCCTTTTCTTAGCTGATAACATTTTTTGGAAAACAAAAGTTTCCTTAACACCTTGAAAAAAAGCTTGGATAATGTCAACGCAGCTAATCCAACTGGTCCTCTGCACCAATCTATTTGTTCTATGCAGCAGCAAACTTAATGGAGTTATGATACAACTAATTGGTGCTGCAGCAAGAAGTAGGTGTAGGTACATACGACTCCAATGAGTTGATGCATGCAAAAACACCAATTCGGATTATTAGTGTCGAAATTATCCAAATTTTTTTAGGTAGCTTTTTGGCTTCCATATTTATTGAATGACTAAAACATATCGACAGTAAAAACTACCAGACAACGCATCTCGGTTTGCGGCGCTGTAGACTTCCTGTCATACTTCATTTTTTACACGGAGAACCACTCAACGTCAATTTTTGAAAACTTCAACAATTAATCTTCTCTTTGCGAAGAAAAGTCTGTGAAAACTTCAAGGAATGAAGTTGATTTGTTCGCCGTGAAAAAAATAAAATGGGAGCAGAGATTGCTAAAAACCGCAAACGAGATGGTAGTTTCATCGTCGATATTTAATACGTAAAAACAGGTTGGTTGATGGCAACTCGATCTCTTGTGAGATCCTTTGGCAATTCGAATAGATTTGCAAATGCTACCCAACTCCAGGATCTCAACTAATGGTACTCCTATTGAATATTTACCGAAAATACATTAGCATATTCGACTTTTTAAATATAATAATAATGTACAAGTATGCTCACTAAAATATTGTCACAATCGCTCGAATTGGTATGAATCGATATTTCAAAAGCAACATTTAGAGGTAGAGCGATCAGATGCAACATCTCTTTTTTTCTTTCTTCTTTGATGCATGGGAAACTTTCGTAGCGATCACAAAGGGTATACCATGTTACCATGTTCTTGGATACTCATTATGCGAACAGTAATAAACGTGAAAACTCCCATGGTGAGGAGGTTTTAGTTTTCTTACATAAATTAATTGATTCAACCCTTTAATTAAATTAATTTGTGATGTGTGTGTTAAGCATTAATTTGTGACTATAGATTTTCCTGGTATAACCACGTGCAAATTTCACAAGTATTTTTTTTCCTCCCGTGGATTGACGACTGAAGTTATGGATTGGACTGGATTTTGGGTTTTTTTTTGCCGCGCAAGCTCAGGCAGAATTTCCTGCAAATATAGTTTCATCTTAGTTAGCTAAAAATTATTTGATAACTAACTCAAGAGAAAGTGAACATATTTATTCAATTACTTCAGGAAATATTCGATGCGAATGCACATTTTCGCTCGAATAGCCCATAAATTAATTGGAATTTTCATAAAATCTCACCTAAAGCTACGATCTTTATTAGAATTTTTGCATTCGTTTATTTAACACAATATCAGTTTGCGATTGATAAGAATACGTTAGGTGCGCCACAAGTTTAATTTTTTTGTTTTCTAACTAATAAATCTTCTAACTAATAAAAGGGAAATACATTCATCATACACTGATCCATCACGCTCGCCTCCCCGCTCCCACCGGTCGGAATCGGTGCGAACTTAGCCGTTCGACGGGTACTGTCCCCGAGGGGTGCAATAAGCTTTCTTTTCGCGATCCGCCCGTCCGTTCGCGAGTAACCGCGGTCGGAAGTCGCGGATATTCCCGTAAGCCCGTGTGTGTTGGAAAGAGAGACGTAGCAGTGCGGGTATATTTCCTGACGCGGCCGTTGCCGGGTGGCCGTCGGATACCTTTAGCTGCGCGCGTAATTGG
>NW_017547342.1:361544-485803 GCF_001854935.1 Bemisia tabaci
GGAGTCAACCAGACGTCTGGTTGAGTCAACTGTAATTCTGGTTAAATCATCCGGAAAATCTGGTTGCGAAATACAACCAGAAATTCTGGTTTGTTACAACAGAGCTTTTTTTCAGTGTGCATGCTTCGTATGAAACATACAATCAGAGAAAACAGAATTCATCTCACAATAATCAATAATTAGTAGAACATGAATCGTTTCGATGTGTAATACCACATGATAATGCGGCATTACTATTGTAATTAATTATAATGTATTCGGGGCATTAAAAGTCTTTATTACCACGTCGGAATGAAATGTTGTAGAATGAATTGAAAAGCATGTTGGCAAAATTTATTATAAAAATAGTATAATGTATGTACATAACATAAAGGTAATACACATTAAATGATTGGAGCGTGTGTATTTCATTACATTATAGGTATATTACAATCATTTTTGTCATTGTTGGAAATTTTGATAGTTGAAATTTGTAAAATCAGTTTTGTAAAAGTTCATTGTGTTTTTCAGTCAGTGTTTGTAAAATCAGTGAATTAAAAGTTATACGCATATATTATGACATATTCCGATTTGTTTCCTGCAATATCGCCGCGCGAAGCGCGGGTTGACTGCTAGTATTTCATAAAGAAGAAAATTTGACAAAGTATTATTATCAATCCTTGAGATTCCTTCAAGATCTAAAATGGTGGTTTAAGGTGTTTTAATTGTTAGGGTGTAGAATATTACGTACAATGAGCTATTGTATATATGTAAATATATAAGTATTAGATGATTTGCATTTGATTATTAATTTTTGCAGTGTTTCAGTGTGTACTAACAATAAGTCGAATAGATTTGCTTAGCTGTGATTTTATTACCAATGATTAAGATTTTGTTCAAATCATAGGTACTTCTTTTTTTTCCTAGAGGGTATTTTGTTAAGAATGGTTAATGGATGTTTTCATCACCTCACAAAACGATGTTGATTATATATTAGGCGGTTGCAGATGAAAGAGTGGCTCGAAGAAATAAATCAATCTGAGGCAATAACTCATACGTTGAATTATTGTGAGATTAGTAAAATTTGGAATGCGAATTTTAAGAAAATATAAACTCGAAAACATTCATGGATAAAACTGCACAAGCTTTGCAGATGTCCTTGTTGCATGCCTTAAGAATTGAAGGCGCATTAATTTTTGATTTGACTAACCTTCAGACATAAGTTGTTCGCCGATCCGTTCCGATTCGTTAGGAGATTGTTCAGTAGAGATTGAAGACGGATGCAAAGCAGAGGTTAATTTAAAACCGCTTTCGGAGGGGAAAAAATATATTGCCCTAATCGTTTCTTCAGCTCACAATCAATAATTATTATTATCTCATTCGGATTTTAGTGAGGTACAATCCAACAATATATGAAACATTTACATCAAGTAATGGTGGAAGAGTTTTGTTTATTTTTTCTTTATTATTATTTTTTTTTTTTTTTTTTTTTTTTTTTTTTTTTTTTTTGCAAATGCATTGCAAATTAATTTCAGTGGGCTCCTTTTGTCAGAAGTATATATTTTTGTTTTTTCTGTACTCTTAAGTAGATGTTAGACTTTTAAAAGAGTATTTTTTTAAGGAAATAAACTCGAAGCACAATACTCGAAAGAGGCTGTTCCGACAATAATTAGGTGTAAGTTTCAATATTTAGGTCTAAGGAGACAATAATAATTTAAAGCATTGTGTAATTTTGATTTCGAATGATTATTTTGTGTTCCATGGTTGTCATAATTCTATATAAAAATCAAAGATATGGGGAGGAGGATTTGAACTAGGCCTTTTTTTCCTGTTTCCTTTTCTTTTCTGTCTCTTAATACCGGCGGACAGAATCAAATCAGTTTATAAAACGTACACAGTATTATATTCAAACTTGGAGTTTTAAATGAATCAACCATGCCTAGACCTACACGATGGAATAAAAAGATGGCCCATTGGTGAATTTTTTTACTTGATTAAAAGACCAAAAGAAAAACATTTTGAGTCATGTGGAGAGAGAGAGAACTGAACAAAATTCTTTCTTTGAGTAAACTTTAGTATTTGGGAGGGTACAATACGGGAAACACGTAAATCGGCGTTTCTTTCCTCAAATTTTGCTCCATTGACATGCAAGCTCTAGATCTAAAACAGAAATTAAAATTAAACTTGAAATCTGAATTCTAAATTGTATCAAAATACGAACCATACGTCTTCTCTACAGGTTTGAAAACATTCTGATCCTGACTAAACTTTAAGTAATATGATTATTTTTATTTGCTTCAGCTCTCTCAAATATTCCACTCCTTATTAGGTGATTCGATGGACGCCATATTTTGAGTTAGAACAAAATGCAAAATAGATGCCGGCGCGAAATGTGCGCTGGCGCCTACAAACCTAACAGGGATACTTCACGCCTTGCGCAATGCGTGAAGTATCCCTGTTAGGTTTGTAGGCACCTATGCGCCCAGAACCAATCGATGTGATATATCGCATGTCTTTCTGACTTAAAATATGGCGTCCATCGAATCACCTTAACTATGTTTTTTTATGATCGTTTAGAGGCACAGAAGATAGACCAAAATAATTAGAAACATTATTTTCTGTATTATCAGGTTTTAAACCGAAATACAATTTTTTACAAAGGGTGAAATATCAGAAAATTAAAATTGGTATTTAATTTTGTTTCCACGTGGTTAATGACACTAACATTTCCGACAACATAATTAAAATGTACAATATTAACAACCCAAAAACTTTATTTAATGCTGAGTACGTAATTTTATTCGAATATTTTATGTTAATGCTGAGTAAAAAGTGAAAAGTTGTTTTTCGAGTTGAAAATTTGAGGGCTCTGAAATAAATTATTGTTTCAATGACATCTGTGCTTTTTTAGAATATGAAATTAAAAGTGATAATTTTTCGTAACACTTTCTTTTCGCACTTGTTAAAATCAAGCACACACTTTTTAGAAGGGGGTCCTATAAATTTTCAGTTGTCCTCATAGCCAATCCATCCTTATCGGGATCAAGTACGAGGAGAAGAACTTTATAAAGCGTATCTCATACTTTCCATTGATTTTAGAGGACTAGGAAATTTTTTAGGGCCGTCTGTTTACCTCTTTTTGTTACAAATTTTTAAGCTGTTCTCTCAGCTTTACCAGGAAGAGCTTATATCTAGAGACAATAAAGAGTACCTATAAACAAGTTTGCGCTTTACAGATCTCACTTTTTATCAACGCACAAGAAAATTTTTATTTACGACAATTATTTCAAATTAATATTTTATGATTTCTTAGTTTAATATTTGCTAAGGGGATTTTAATTTTGACTTGAAGGATTTCATGGTTTGGTAATTAAGAAATCAAAGTAAGTTAGCTTTTAGCTACATTTTAAAAATATCAAAATTGCGCGCGGTGAGTTACCTGCTCTTATTGGACATGCGGGAATTTTCAGGAAAAGTTCACTGAATTCCAATTGAATGACATTGCAACTTTTTTAGCAGGGCGGAGCTGCAGGTGGTTTTGCAGCAGGTGGCTCATGCCCCCCTTCAAAACTTACCTCAGTTGTAAAAGTAGGCAAATGCGTCATGAGCAATCTTCGTGTCAAGTCTTCTCCTTGAGGAAACCAACCGTTACATGCCGAGAATTTTTGACGGATATTCTCGTCCTTATAAGCAAGAATTTTTCTCGAGGGTTTATGTACAAAAATTTTGGGTGTCTTCCTTTGAAGAACAAAGAATGAACAAACCTTTGGAAAATCATAACCGACCTCAAAGCTTCCGCAGTTTTATCATCCAAATTAGGATGTTATTGTCATTCCTCGTGTTGTTAATCCAGTTATTTGAGCCGTTACCAAAATATTGACCACCTATTGCTTTGTCTAATTGTACACGCGCAGAGTGTATTGTCAAAAAAAAATGTATTACTTTCACGAATATGAAGTTGCGCCTGGATTTATGAGGAATGCTCGGAATGCTTTGCTCCACACCCCTTAATTGCCAACTCTGATCATTCCCAAAAGTCAGAATTACGTAGGTATTTACCTAAGGTTCTGATCAAACAACGTTTTGAAAAAAAGGTAAATTATGGCAAACTCTGTGATTACAAATAAATGATTTAAGCCACTTCGCACATAATTACTCTGGCTCCAAGCGTTGCAGCTAGTTATTTACTTCACAGGAATTGCTAAGTCCTGTTTAAAATTGTGGCTACCAAAAGAGATTTTTTCGGCATAAATTTATTTATATGTAAGTTACTTAGAAAGTAAGTGAGTAGGCATTTCCGTTTCATTTAGAAAGAATTTCCGTAGTTTTTAATGATAAGTTAAATAGACTTTTTAATATTTAAGTTACTGAAATTTTGATCGTCTGGACGAAATTTCAAAAAGACTGAACAAGACATAATTATAATTATTGATAAGTGAAGGCGAGTAGCGTCGGAAAAAATTTGAGTATCCATTCCATAACTTCGTCTGTCAGTTTCTTAGTCATCGATAAACATTATTCATCCGAAGTGGCTAGTACAGTAAATATTTTTGCGTGGTAAAACGTAACGGTAAATAAGTAGTAAACACACTTGTTGCGAATGAACGAATGGAAATTGTGTAAATCAAGACAGGGATTTTTTTTAAATTTAATTTTATTTTGAATGTATTGGTCCCAAGCCCATTATTTTTCTTCAAATAGATGTTGTTTCTGGTTGCTTCCTTTCATTTTGTGACTTTTATTTGAGGGGTTTAGAAGACAAGAGGGATAAGGCAGTTTTTGAAAAAAATGAATCATTAATTATTTCAATCAATGATTTCAATCAATCAAAATATTTTCCTTTAGAATCATACATCACTAAAATCCAATTTTTAATATCTAAAAGTGAGTTTTAACTTTCTCTTTGAGGTAAGACTCCATGCAATTTTGAAACTTCAAACACATATTTCTTAGAATAGCAAAAACTGCACTTTTCCCACTTGTCCTCCAAGACCCTCATTTCATGAAACTCTGCTGTCAGCTGCCTCTTACTACAAGCGTTAACAAGTGGTACCATGGCACCACTCACTTACGCTATTGTGACAAAAAGCGCAGATCCATAACTTTGAAAACACGTATCTCGATTCGTCTCATTTGAGAAATTTCTGTGATACTTCATTCTTTAAAGACGTCATTTTATTTTAAAATAGACATGATTCTATTCTATGATAGAAAGCGATTCTAAGAAAATTTCAAGCGATAAAATGTTTGATTTTTCCATAAAATAAATATGTGAGCCAAAAATGTTTACCTAACAGTATACCTATTGAAAAGGAAAAAGAAAAAGAAACGGAAGACAACAAAAATGTCAATAACCCTCCACGGAGAAAAAAACCTCGTGCGTGGGACCCGAAGTTTAGGTCACATGGATCTCTGAAGTTTTCAGATTGAGCATCTGAACAATTTCAATCTAGCTGTCGAGGTTCGGATCACACATCTGAAACCTCAGTTCTTACATCTGAAGTACTTCAGATGTGAGAACCGAAGTTTTTCGGATGTGAAAACCGAAGAACTTTAGATGTAAGAACTGAAGTTTCAGATGTGTGATCCAAACCTCAGCAGCTGGACCTAAAGTGTTCAGATGCTCAATCCGAAAACCTCAGAGATCCATATAACCTAAACTTCGGGTCCCACGCACGAAGTTTCTTTCTCCGTGTCCTGATGGTCACAACACTAAGTTTAACTCTAGCAAGTAAAATTATCTGCAGAATATTGACGTTTTTAAAAGTATTTCTCCTCTTTTTTTGTGAAGAACTTCGAGCATACTTATAACTACTTCTTCCTAAAGCCTGCCAATTTTTTCTATAAAATGTTAAAATGGTGTTTTTGTTGAAGAATGTAAAATAAAAATGATTTTGAAGGTTCAAACCAGCTGAACCATCAGTTCTGAAAATTGTAGGGAAATCATCTATTATATTGATCGGATCACCATAAAGTAAAGTTTACTTCCTTGTGTTTTCAATTTAGTTGAGAGATAATTTCACTTGATGACATGGGTATTTTTTTTTTGTTTTGCTGCGAGTCAAAAAAATACAACTCGAAATAATTTATTAGCTCAGAATTAATGCCCTTTTAACTTATCATTTTGTACCATTGTATTTTGTTTTCAAGTTACAGTAAAAATTCATTTTAACTGTTATTTGTCTTGGTATGTTCAATAAAAGATTCATTTTTTACTCAATCCCTAATTATTTCACACGTCAAAATATGAAAATAAAGAAACGTATTATCCTTTTTATTTTTCGATAAATTGCCTTAAGAGGAAGTTTTGGAACTATTAAAATCCATTTATATTGGGTGAAATTAGAGATATATAATGCAAAAATCGATTCTCACCCAATTTGAGCAATTGTAGCAGGTTGACGTGCGCTTGATGTTGAAAATATTTTTATCTCTTGTGAGTCATCATTTGCTCTCTCACATTGATCATCCGGTTTGAAAATATCAGAAGGCCTTTAATGACTCAGAAGGCTAAAACATAGTTCAGGCCAGATTTTTTAATCCGTATTACCATTTTGCAATTTTTCAGCATTTTCTCAACGGCCAATTTTATTCTACGGATACGATAATAATACTCTAATTAGAAACGTACCGTGGCCAGTCTTGCGATCCTTTATTAAAATCAGGCAAATTTTGCACGAGCGATTCCCAATGGTGTCAACTTTGAAAAAATAAAACATGCACTTCAGGAAACAAAACAACTTTTAAAATAAAGGTTCCATTCCGAACTTAGCCACAACCATGAAATAAAAACCACCAGATTTAAATTAAGCTAATAATAATAAAATATGAGATCACAATCTCAAATTTTGAGGTCCTCTCATAATAAATGGCCCTAAAATATTAAACAACTTGAGGACTGAATGACCGGTGAGCGAGGAGTAAACTGGGAGATAAGGAGATGATAATCACAGTTCAAAACGAAGACGTCAGACAGTCAAAAGTGAAAACGCTTACAAATGTAATCAAGGGGCATAATATTGACCTTTGTTGGAACAAACGGCAGGAACCGTCTCCAGTCAAACTTTCAATCAGTGTTTGATCAGTCAGTCATGAGGTGCTTCTTTTTTATTGCTAATAACGGTGCTTTTTATATTAAAATAAAACAAGGAACGCGCTGTTTGACGAAAGGTAAGAATCGTTATAACTATAAATTTTAATGAAGAGAAATGAAAAAAAGTTGAATAATACGTTTTAGGGTAAGCAGTTAGGTCTCCGAGAGCATGGGACTACATTTTGCAATTTGGAACTACAATTTGTGGTTCAGTTTAGAAACAACGTATGTACCATTAGTCTCCTGAGGTTTTTTTTTTTTTTTTTTTTTTTTTTTTTTTTTTTTTTTTAAACAGGTGAGTCAGAAATAATAGTTCCTGATTGCAAAATGAAGTCCAGCTGATGTAATATTTGATCCTTGATGTCATTCATAACTACGCTTCTCAATATCATTAAATTTTTACCCGTGGATGTTACTCAATGATACGTTTGCTTTCAAATTTCGAGAATTCTCTTCTCTGACATACTTCGATTAGACTGTAATTTTAACCTTAGCATTCTACACGAATAAGCGATGCAAGCATTGAAGCACGTAGTCAGAATGATTTTAATTTCAACGGATATATTTCGACCCTTACAGAACTCAACCAAGGAAATTAACTGTAGTTCACGTCTTAACCTTAGTCTCCGTTGCAGTTTAAAAACGGAGCTCAGAACATTTCAAAAATTGTGGAAAAATGTATTAAAGTGTCGAACGCAATTTCTAATTTGTTTCTTTTGTGACCTCCAACAAAGATAACATTGGTGGATTTCGGTCGTAGGTCAAAAACGACACACATCACATCAGAATTTTAGTACGCTTTCATTTCCGAAACAAACAAAAAAACGAATTTTTTTTATCGCTGCTTGTTTGTCTCTCTTGGATTAACAATATGCACCAAAATCATGTTCCCCCAAAAAAAAGAAAGAAAAAAAAATATTGACTCAAATCATCATTCTTTTCCTTCAGTGTATAACGGTTATGTAACATACAATTTACATAACTGTTTGTCATTAAAGGTCTCCTTTGTAAGAGTCAGTAAATAACCATTTATCTTAAAATATCTTAATACTTCCATTATATGTTTTGACTTAAATCTGCCAAAAGAATAATTGAAATTTCTGTTTCCTGAAGATGATAAACATAACCGTTGCTTAATGTTCTTACATTATAAATTTCTTAGAAGCTCTAAAATTTAAAATATAGTCGTTAGTAGGTACCTGTCGACAACATTTCGCAATAGGGAGCAACTATTGCATAGTTCATTTCAAATACAACATATGTGCAATCAGTTTCTGTGTAGAGGTAGGTGCTTTTACGAATTTATCAGGAATAGTATTTCCTCCATTTAACCTCTTGTCTATATGAAAGATTACAGTAACTACTTTGAAGTTAAAGTAAAAAATTCGGAAGAGAATAATTTTGACATTTTATCACTCTGTGCCATTGACTTATAAACCTTGTTTACTTTTCAGATGGAGACATTATCAAAAAATTCAAGAGGTCTTTGTCCACAACCTAGCTGGTTTGTCATTCAATCGATGACATTCTTACTCATTGCAACAATCCTGACTTTACGTAAGATGTTTATAAGTGAAAATTATTATTCAAAATAGTTTTCAATAGAAAAAAGATCACGGTTAAAACTAAATGATGACATGCACATTACACTACTAAAAATTATATAAAACTAAATAATGACATGCACATTACACTACTAAAAAGAACGTGTCCTACTTATTTCAAGAGGCGAAGAGGATGCCGATTAATGAGTTTCGTAGCGCAAATTACCAGAGACCAAAGGAAAACGATGCATCAATGGACTTAGGATTTTAAATATCATGAAAAATCAATCAGGTCAATCATGTCCGCTAATACTCTTGAGTATGGACCACTAGACAAGGTACGAATTTCAGCATTCTGATACATGTTTCTCAACCAAAATTTCACGTAGAACACGATACGCACAACGAAAATTACCAAAATCAACTCCTGACAAAGATATTTAATGATTCTTGATGCGTGAATTCAAACCACCCGCTCATGAAAACTCAATGCTCTACGTGATTCACATCGCGCGCTAAATGTTTATCATGACAGTCTCTGCGATGTAAAAATCTTCAACTTCAATCTTGACACTTTGGCTCAGCTATAGCAAATTACCAATAGTTTGAAGAACACATGGTGGAAAATGAACATTGCTCGATTGAGAAGCTTGCTGAAACCGTTGTAGTGCGCGATTTGACTCACGTAGAGCTTTGAGTTTCTTGTGAGCGGGCAGTTCAAATTCCTCGTAATCAGTGCGAAATAAAAACGTTAATATCTTCGTTAGAAGTTGATTTCGGTAATTCTCGTAGTGTGAATCGTGTTCTACGTGAAATTTTGGTTAAGAAACATGTATCAGATTGCTTAAATTCGTACCTTGTCTAGTGATCCATTCAAAGTCTCGGAGTCACTTATTCTAGGTCATAAACATGGTGGAAACAGGATTCCTTTGATCTAGGATATCATTTGTTCTTCGATTTTTGTTACCTGTGTTTTTACAGCCAGCTTATAGTTTATTAGTGTTTTTTACAAAGTAATTACATTATCCTGTTTTAAGATTTGAGTTAATGTCAAAATGCAAATAAATAAATTGAGTTATTTTGGTGGGATACTATCGAAGCACACGGGGCTGTATCACTGTGAGTTTACGAGAACATTGTCATAGTCACAGAAATCAATTTTAATTTGTAAAATGATTTCCATTCATGTTGCAGATAAGGCTCAAGGATTTCTAAATCTCGCGGAATCTACGGAGGAGAAAGAAATTTTTGATTCAGCTGGGACGCCAGCACTCAAGCCGCTCTGTGGCCCAAGCTACGAGGTAATTTGCCTTGATCACAAAAATAAGTAAATGGAACTGTCTAGATCCTTAGTCTTAACAATGTGGCGGCTCTCATAAACTAGTAACACTTGACACGAGTAAGGAAGTGCAGGGCAAGGCAGAAACAAGACCACACGATTCATGGTTCTTGCAAAAACAATTTCAAATATACCAACTCGTAAACAAGAGGATAAGGTGGACATTCCACACTTATCAAAGGAAGAAAGATGACATCATTCGTGTATGAAAATCTATCGAATGTTGATAGAGATTTTTATAAATCACACTCATAATTTGAAATGTGAAATTATGAAGTGGAATCACAAACGTACAGCTTCGCACTCTGACTGTTTGCTTGCTACTGAATCAATATTCCAACAGCACATTTTTGTAATCTTATCTTCCCAAAAACAAATCGAGATATTGAACATGGATAACTCAAGTTTTTTTCCAACCCTCACAACGGCAAGCGCCGCTGCCTAGGACATTGATCGCTCAGTTTGAAAGATATCAGTTTAATCGTATGGTTGTAGATAAGATTCCCCCCTAATTTTATAACAGATAATACTTTAGCCTAGAATTTTCTTTTTAGCTGATTATTCGACCTGTATTTCCATTTGAAACATGTAGCCACCAGACAGTACAGACACACCCATAAGACACCCTCACACCCACCCTAGGCTCATTTACAAAATTTCAGGGGTTAGGACCGAGCGAAATCTGTTCCAGCAGACGCACCTGTTAATTTCGTGAAAGTTTGTCGCTACCGCTACGGTGGGGGGGGGGGGGTTCTGTGGAACTATCTGATTTTTGGTTATGACACTGAAAGTCTGTAGGCGGTCATTTTTCGCAGGATAGCGCGATCATTATGGTAGGGAGCCTCTTACTTAAGATCTTAAGATTTAAGATCTTGTATTTTTTTTTTCTCTGTAAAGTGCACGTCAGCAGTGTTGGATGAAGGGAACTAAATAACGTTGAAATATCCGCGTGATTCTCCTATTCAGCTATTTTTTTAGTAAACAAGAAATAATCATTGGTATACTAAATTAACAATCATTCTTCGACCAAATTCCATTTTTTGATTAATAACTACAAATTAAAATAACCATTGACTCGTTCAAAGAAAAATTTCACAGAAAGAATTTACCTGGCGATAGAAAATTATGAAGTCTGCTGATCGCTTTCATAGAGTAGACCTCTTCTTTCCCGCGAAAAGTGATTCATTTAAGTGCTTTTTTTGAAAAAAAGTTTGGTCAAATGAATCGTAAGTATACGGTTTTCAATTTTTACTGCACCTACTATTCGGTTCATGTATAACCGCTTTCTTGGTTCAAGGAACCGTATCCTCGGTTATAGTAACATGATGAGCTTCTTTTATATTCGGTTTGGTTTAACCGAAAGAGTGATCACATGAACCGAAAAGCACGGCTGATACTGAACACTGTACACTCGAAAAAAAAACATATTGGATCTAGAGTCCAGACTCTTAAAAACATCGACAAGAAAAAATACTCTTGATTCAATCGGATTTTTGCTTAAATTAAGAACCAAGCCTCTTAATTTGAGCGGATTTCCTTTTGATTTAAGCAAAAATCTGATTGAATCAAGAGTATTTTTTCTTGTCGATGTTTTTAAGAGTCTGGACTCTAGATCCAATTTTTTTTTTTTTTTTTTTTTTTTTTTTTTTTTTTACAGTGTACTTACGGTTCAGTACTTACGGTTCATAGGACCTAACTTTTTTCCTCGATGTAGCTGAAAACTGCCCATTCAAATTTTGTTTTTTATCTGTCAACAGTCCAAAAACAAGCGTGACAGGAACCCTTTCATCGAGGCCGTGGAGTCGTCACACTTCGTGGACAAGACGCCGATGATCAAATTCTTCCACCGTCACTCGAGGCCGCTCCTGGTGACGGCCCCGCGGGATTTCGGGAAGACGACGAACCTGTACATGCTGAAGACCTTCTACGAAATCAAGGTGGACGAGTCCGGCATCGAGTTGGACGGACACCAATCGCCGAACCGCAACGTGTTCAACGGTCTCGTCGGCAGAAAGCGCGTCTGCGAGGAGACGGTCTTCGACGGGAGGCAATGGTGCGACGATCAGATGGCCTCGTATCCTGTCTTGCACTACTCCTTCGAGAACCTCGCCGTCTCAGGGCTGATGGATTTCCTTGAGTCCTTCAGACAGGCTACGGCTCGAGTTTGTAAGGAACACGCATCGTATCTTCTCAAATCCGACAGGTTTGTCACTCGTTGAGCTATTCCATTAATTTTGCCAAGCACAGAGCTTCGGCTACAGCCGGACATATGAGACGTCTTCCACAAAAAAGTTCTTTAATTTGGACCGTGTCATGCAGAAAAGAACCAAGCCACAAAAGCTATTGCTAAATTTAATTGGACGCATTTCTGTTAAACGGAACTAAGCGCCAAATTGAGTTCTTTTTGAGGATTTTAGAATCCCGGATAGCGCGTTCTGTCAAACGGAACTAAGCGCCATGGAAAAGCATTGCGAGTATAGGACGGAACAAGCATCGCGTTCCGCAAGACTCGCCAATCCAAGCCCCTCTCTGCCTTCCTTATTCCCCTGATGACGCTTAGTTCCGTTTGATAGAAATACGTCCAATTGGGCACTTAAATGTTTTTGATGAAAACGGTTGTGCGGATTTATTTTTACTTTCAGTGGATTTTCTGATTGGTATGAAGCAAATTCCTAGAAATTTTCAAAGGAATCAGCACAAACGTTCTCTCGTAAAAAATTAGATTGCCTAGTTAAATTTGGCAATGGCTGGTGTGGCTTGGTCTCTTTCTCCTCAGCGCGGTCCATTTGTGACTTACTATCTGATCTCAAAACTGATTGTCATCGCAGCTTGGGGTTTTGACCACAAGAAGCTTTGGAAGCTCCATGGTTGGCGATAATTCCAAAAAAATATGTCATCTCAAAATGAAGCCAACAATTTTTTTCCAATGCAATAATACCTCCGGTTCTCCAAAATGTTGTTTTAAAAAAAGTAGCGTCTAGCAAAGAATGCTTCTGGCGATCAGCTGGTGCGACCAGTAATGCTCAATATTGCCATCTAATATTCACTTGTAACACTCGCGCGCATTCAGAGTGTATTTCCCGCAATCAACTGATGCAACCGGAAATGCTGAGTCATTCCGGTAGATATTCTCTTGACGCCACTTTTTAAGACAACGTTTCGTGTGATCAAAAGGTTGCATTGGAAACAATTTGTCAACCTCATTTTGAGATGAAATATTTTTTCGGTACTATCGCTATAAGAGCCGTATTGGGACAGAAAGCCCTAACTGCTGCTAGGTGGACATCGGGTTTTGAGATCAGGAAGAGTGGTTCTATGAGGAAAACGTTCTTGGTCTCATTTTGTTATGAGACATTTTTCCTACATTTTCGCCACCTTTGAGCCATACCATGGCAGAACTCTCTAGCTTTGGTTATGCTAATGACGGGATTTAAAATTAAGGAAGAAAGTTCTATCAATTTTTATTTAAAAAATTTATCCATTTTTAAGAAGGATACCAAAATTACAGCGACCTTCCGGACTATATCGACGGTGTAAGTCGGCAATCACATAACTTGGTTTGCGACGTCGTATACTTCCTGTCATACTTCATTCTTTAAACGGGAAACTACTCAACGAAAATTCTTTAAGACTGCCGTGAATTTTCTTCTCTGTGCGAAGAAAATTCTGTAAAAACTTCAAGGAATGATGTCAATTTGTTCTCCTTAAAAAAAAATAACATAGATGCGGAGATTTTCAGACGCCGCCGTCGATAGGTAGTTCCCTCAACTTGTTCTCAGATTCGATGTTTTTTCTCTTAGTGTATCGGATAATTTATTTCTTTAAAGGTTGACTCCAACGAACATAACGTTGCTCCGTTCGTATTGCGACGCGCCTGCCTCGGGGGTGACGCGCCAGGGGCTGTGCGCCTCAGGGCGCGATATGAGCGCCATCTTAGCCGTCCACTTCGGGCGCCCCTCCCTCGTCCTTCTCGACGAGCTGGACGCCCCCGTCCTCCGGCTCTTAACCAGCTCCGCGCCTGACAAGGACGTAGAAGAGATCCTGGCCATTTTGAAGGAGTTTTCCAGGGAGCTTTTCGTCGACAATCCTGCCGTCGGCCGCGCCTTCCTCACCGGCAACACCAAACTCGCAACCACCGTGGCGCCACCCAACGCTGTCCATTGGCAGTTCACCGAGGATGAGGAGATCGCACCTTTCTTTGGATTTTCGGACCAAGAGGTAGGAACCCTGCAGTCTCATAGAGAAAGAAAGGACGTGAGTTTGTCGCAAGCAAATAGTGAAATCAGGCATTTTTTCAAATGCCTAGGCGGATAGCTAAATTTTGATTGTCTACAAATTTATGTGAATTCATGGCGGAGAGCTCACGAGTTTTCAATATTTGTGGGAAAATATCTCATCAAACCTACAGACTCTTTTTGTCTCTACCTCTTAAATTGCTTCTCATATTTCTAAATGTTGGAATTCTAAAAATGCTGTATTCTCTGACGTGCTAAACATTTCAAGATGCCTCTTCAGGAGCTAAAAATCGTTTAAAATACTATTTTGTGATGCAAATTTTTACCGAGAATTTTTTCTTACGGGGTCAATTATTTTGTCAAACATTAGGAAAATAATCAGAATTCCAATCTTACCTAGAATATTTGACTATTTGCCTAGACATCTGACAAAATGACTGATTCTACTACGTAGGTCGGTGCAACCTGGCCAGCAAAATCCGGAATTCGAAATACGAAAAACGAACCGTAGCGTCCGATTTTTTTTGCTTAAATCAACTCATTATGTAATTTCAAACACTTTTTATAGAATGACTTTTTTACATAAACTACACCATTTCCAAGAAAATCGATGATGAAACTCGTCCGACCTACGTTATCCAAAAAATCCGAGATGCAAACACCTCCTTTTTTTGTATCTATGCTACAGTCTGATTCTGCAACTTATCTAGGAGTAATCCCATTTCTGCCAATTCCAATTTTGACGAGCGTTCAACCACGAAAGGAGGTCGGTTTCATAACCAGTCAGGGACCTGGAATTGAATCAACTATCATTTTGCCTACCCATGTAGCATACTGCATTGAAAGTATTAAAATAAAATTGCGATTTGTTGCAATACAATTACAATATATTTACGGGAAAAAGTGCGAGGAGTTGTCCCCTAAAATTGTAGTAGCACTCAATTTGTTGGATGATTGATGTTTCCAATTAATTATGGTAGTGTCTCAACTCAAGTTGGGGCAGTTGGGTAATAGATTAACTAACGGCAACCCACGAGAGACCCTACAGTTAGTCCATCATTTCTCCATTAGTCTATAGAACCACTCACTTCAACCAATAGGATCGCTCCATACTCCCGATGTTTTCTTCGTCTATAGCTTTGTCTATCAATTCCAATAATCAGCCCGCGGGCTTTTTTCTCGCGCGGTTATTATAGTCCGGATGAAATCGGAGACTGCATAGCCGAGTAGGGAATCGACCCCAAGGAATCCAAAATTCATAGCCCCGAAGCCCCGAAGCCCCTCAGTCCCCCTGATGGAGTGGAAGGGGAGTTGTGACTTTTAAAGTTGGGGTTTCCTTCATAATTTTCAAGGGGTTCTGTTTTATCCCAGTTCAATTTCCGTATATCATTCCATATCCATCCATATCATATGGAGTTCTACGAAAACCCCATTTTGGAAATGCCATTGGTAAAATTGGACGTGTTTCTACCAAACAGACCTATGTGGAGGTGAGAAATATGGGGTGTGCTCGTCGAAGCTGCATAAGAAGCAATGTAAAAGTGGGCGTGATTCCTTTTGAAGAATTGGAAAAGCGGGATTTTACATTCTATCAAAGAGACCTATGTGCCAACTGAATGCGGAACTCATGAGCCGCGGGCATGGCAAGAGAGCGTTGTGAACAGGGCTCATGAGTTAAAGTGCCCCGACGACGATTCCCCGCCGAGCCGTGCCCCCTCGCCCACCCTCGTTCGTTGCCGCTGACGTCACTGGCGCTTTATTATTCTCATTCACTCTTACGGCCAGAGAACTAACGAGCAGACCCCATATTTCTCACCTCCGCATGGGTCTGTTTGGTAGAAATACGTCCAATTGTTCGTTTCAATTTCGATCCTCTTCATTTCAGGTGGAATTCCTCGTCAAGAAAGCACACTTGGATATAAAAGACGTCCGGGAGTACTACAAGGGCTACCACGGCCAAGACTCCTCCACGTGGTTGTACAACCCCTATTCCATCCGGAACTACCTCCGCAAAGAGTGGACCGGCGTCTACTGGTCTCCGGCGATGCCTCTGACGGATTTCGCTCCCCTCTTCAAGACGGACAACTTCGTGCGGGGAGTTTTCAGCTGCGGGGCTGCCGTCAAAGAGGTCAAAGTCCACGAGCCCCGCAGCTTCACCGCCGAAGAGCAGATCGGCTTGCTGCGCGAGATGATCCATAAGAACAAGCCGGTGACCACAACGTCCCAGATGGTCGTCTTGGTCGAATTCCTCTACGAGCTCGGCTATTTCACCAACAAAACGGTGCCTCGCTCTAAAACTGATAAATACTTCTCCGTCAAAACGCCGAATAAGGAGGTCAGCGAAATTTTCTATCGGTTTTGTGAGGGTCCGAAGCTGGGGTATTGAAAGGGGGTAGGGGTCTGGAGGGATCAAATTTCGAAGGAAGGTCTCGGAGGCTAGAGTATCCATATAGGGGCAGTACTGCCGTGCTAAGGAAGAACGCCGTATGAACCTTCAGGCGTTGCCAAATTTCCTTTGATCAAACACGAATTTCCTGGTAAACTTATGAATACTATCCTTCCAATGTTTCAGATAATTTTGTTCGTAATTTCACCTTGAGTTCCTGAAAGTTTCAAAGAAAAATATTCATATCTTTCCTCAAAAATTAACATTTTATGGAAGGAAATTTGGCAACTCTCGAATGTTCATACGGCGTTCTTCCTTAGCACGGCAGAGTAGAGACATGTCGAAAAGTGGAGCTCTTAAAATCCAAGAGGCCAGCCAACCTTCTAACATGAGAAACACTAGAGTAATGCGAGTCAATCTTCAGATTCCAATATCAAACCAACATGGCCAAGATTGTACATACATGAGCATCCTCCTGAAAAAATAAGTTAATTTGGATAAAAACTAAGTCGGATATTGAGAATGACGAATCTTTACGAATGATGAGACGGGTCGTAACAATAGCAATAAAAAATAATTCCGGCTAGTTTAATTTGACAGATTGGCTGCCCTTTTATTGCTCTCGTATTCTCCCGATTTAGGTGCCCTATCGGAGGTTCCTGGAACATTTTTGTAAAAAATAATTGCCATGAACTGAAATTTGTGGCAGATTCAGGTTTCACATGTACAGAATGATTAGGTATAATAAAATTTAGATTATAACCGTTATATTGATCATTATTTCTAGTCGGTACCCCTCAGGGGAGCTTTTTTCTTTATTCTGTTGAGGAAGGAGGGCTGCGTAGTTATAAGTCACAAGAATTTTGAGTTATTTACTGCGTTTTATGTGAGTAAAATTCTTATTAATTGTGGAAATAAGTAAAAAATAGAAAAATCGATCAACTAGATACGAGTCGTTACCTGTAGTCAAATCTCCGGACAATAAATTGAACTGTCCTTATTGACTTAGCTTCTTCCTCTTACTCTTTTTCATATTATTTGTACTGAAAATGTTGTATTTTCCTTAAAAAAATGTAGCCCTCTTTTCCGAATAGTCATAAAAGACAGAGAAAATCACAATTGTTGCTGAAAAAAAATAAAATGAATAAAAAAAATGGAAGTACCGCCTTTACTTTTTTCCACCCTAAAAACCTGCAAACAGTTTATATTTTGGTTCAAATTGAAAGAATTCACATACCAGTAACGCCGCCTCCCTCTTCACTCTAAAGAAAAGGGTGAAAATCATAGAGAATGCCTTCGGTATCCACCCGAACCTAAATTCTCTTTTTTACAACTGAACGTAGTGTCAATAATAAGTAAGTCGTCTCAAATGATTCTTTCCTCATCTCGATGGCTCTTACCTAACTGGAACACGTTTGCGGCTCTAGGACGAATTTTTTTGGTATTTAGTTCATGAAATGTAAGGTTTCTAAAGGCAGGAGCGCAAATTGCGGGAACAACCAATTTAGAAGGAGTAAGTTTGCTTTTTTAGGTTTGAAAAATTCGGGTAATTCCTACCCGAGACTAGTTTCAGCATTAAACTTTGGCGAAATCCATCAGACTATCGGATATAGACAAGATACATAGGGTGTCCCAAAAGTACTGCCCCTTTTTTCCCAGAGGGCGAAAGAAAGCAGATATCAAAATGCGGTTTGTGTGAGGTTATAGTCCTAGTAATTACCTATAAAACAAGACCAAGTTGAGCTCTGTAGCTTAAAATTTGACCGAGATACAGCATTTTGAAAATGACGTGTCAAGGTGGCGCCTACAGGATTTTCAACATTTTTTACGGACGAACCCCAGGACGAACAGACACGACGCATCTGCAGGTGGTCCTTTAAGATCCGGTGCAATGAACTTTTTGAGATGTCAAGCAACACCTGAAACTTATGCAAGGATAAATGACGGTCTCCTCGAACAACAGCAGCAACGGTGCCGATTAATTCGTCTGTGGTGGAGGTAGACGGTCGGCCCGGTTTCGCGAGATTTTCCGCCGATTCGCGGCCGCCAGAAAAAGATTTAAACCAACGACCAATGCTACTTCTGTCCAAACAGTCGTCTTTATACACGCCTTTCATTTCATTAGAAGTATCTTTTACTGACATTCCTCGACGAAAACAATAACGAATAACGTGGTGTTGTTCTTTTCTTAATTCGGTACTCATCGCGAAAGAAACTTCCAAAACGACAAAGGGATGAACTCTGACTGACGTGACGGGAAAGCTTGACCAACTTGGATGGCACTAGCGGACACGTTTATTAATCCTGTCGTTGGTCTGCATAGGGGTGCTTACACGTTGCCAAATGCCGCCTAAAACACAGTGTTGCCATATGTTTCTGGCTGCTTCTTTTTCTTTTTAAAACCGTTTCATTCTTAAACTTGGTTTTTTCTTTCGTAAAAAATGTTGAAAATCCTGTAGGCGCCACCTTGACACGTCATTTTCAAAATGCTGTATCTCAGTCAAATTTTAAGCTACAGAGCTCAACTTGGTCTTGTTTTATAGGTAATTACTAGGACTATAACCTCACACAAACCGCATTTTGATATCTGCATTCTTTCGCCCTCTGCGTAAAAAGGGGCAGTACTTTTGGGACACCCTATGTATTAATGTGGGGAAGATTGGCAAAAGTAGTCAGAAAATAGCATGTATTGGGCGTTGCATTGAACCAATTATCGTCACACAGTAGACTACGGGCGACAACTTTGAAATTACTTGCTAGTTCTTCCGTAAGGGATAGTTATTTTTACCTAACTTTACTTAAATTATCTTTCTTAAGATTCACTTACATTCAGTGTCAAGGTTAAAGAGCTCATATCACGAACTGCCTCCTCTACGATTCACTTTCTTCTTTTTCTTCAAGAGCAAACAATGTAGACACAGAAAAAAATAGTCAGATATGATATCCTTATCAAATTATGAGAGTTTAATCATGGAGCGAAATATTGACCTCGCAGATCAGGCTAACATTATGAAACCTCTTGATCAGACAAGTCAGTCATAGAGTGTCTCTTACATTGCTGCTGTTATCGTGTTATCGGTGCAACACACGAAGTGAAAGCAAGGACCACGACCATAAAGAAAAGGTAAGAATGGTTAAAAAGCAAATATTCTGTAATTACAAAAATGCAAGGGTCCTTAAAGGACAATGAATTGCTTCGAAGCCAACAGATTATATTCTAGCAAGACTAATACTTGTGACAATTCTGAAGTTGAGTGAATAACTCTTAGGTAATATTGCATCATGTGAAAGATAATGGATGTCATACGACATTCACCTAGCTATGAACATATTTTTTGCCAAATTACTTCTTTACATGCGCTTCAAAATAATTATTTGAGTAGTTGCCGAATCAAAGAAATATGATTTTAGGTATGCTTGCAAACTATACTATCGACAAATTCAAATATTTACCAAGACATCTCGCTCGGAAAGACGTGAAAACGCTGCTGTGTCTCCATAGCAGTGCATGTTTAGTTAGGCTAGGTCAGATTGAGGAAATGAATGCCATCTCATGTTGGGTAAATCGGTTTACGTTAGGTTAGGTCGGGTTGGGTTTATTTAGACAATTAGGTCCAGAGTTTAGTTTATTCTTTTCACCACGATGAAGAATAAATTAAAACTAAATATATAGTGTCTGCAAGGTATTGAATTTCTCGCTAAATGATCAACAACATGAAAAGCTTAACATAGGCACCGAGTCTTGGTGGCGATTTTGCTGGTTGGCAACACTGTTTTTCCTCCATTTAAATCAATTAAAAATATTGATTAATCCATTATTTTACATTCATTTAATTGGAGAAAAACAGTGCTGCCAACGCTCAAGAATCACCACTGGAGTGGCTTATTACTGTCGGCCCATGGTATTTATGAAAGACGAGTCAGCGGAGGCTGTTAAGCTATAACAAGCATAAGTTGTCCTCATAGTCGCGGCTTAAACGTTAAAACCCTCTCAAATCTTAAGGATTACAATGATTAAGGATACCAACACGTCTCAGGAACGACCACGATTACGTAAGTTTGCTGAACCATTTAAAAAAGCAAATATCGTCCTCAGAACTTCATATAATTCGTTATGTGGAATAAATAATTCTCACGATCGATGTCTTTCTGAATTGCCAATGAAAGTCTCAAAATCAAAGAGAGTCCCACGAGGATTCACTCGAAGAGAAGGAAAAATTCAAAGGTCGCCGCCTATTTGCGAGAGTACCTCTATTCCTTTTCATATCAGAAATTGCAAAAATGTCGTAATTCCGAAGGACATTTTTAAAAGTTTGTGCCTCTAAGATGAAGCATGGTTTATGAGGAAAAGAAGTTCGAGGCTTTTATAGGTCCGAAATTTTTTTGAATTCAGATTTTTAAATTTTTACTCCTCAGATGGCGACACCTTCAAGTAATACCGCATGGTTCTATCGCTCGCTTAACCGGTTTCTATTCCAGTTGATGACATCTTTACTTATTGCAACAGTTTTGGAATCAGGTAAAAATTTTATAAATGCAAAGAATTGTAAAATACGACTGATTTTGGAAATGACACTAAAAATCGTCCTCGTAATAATCTACGAGGATCTAAAGTTTGACACTCAAGACAGGAAAAAAAGTATGAATAACACGCACTACTAATAGTGGAGGGTTATTTTTTAGTATTTAGTGGAGGCAGGGCCGGATTTACCTACTTGCCGCCCATGGGCCGCTAGTATTTTGCCGCCCCCTTCTCATTCGTTTTGAAACATCAATGAAAACTATCAAATGAATGTGCCAGTGAGGGAGGGGTGCATAAGATACGTTTACTGGTGTTGAACACATTTTTTGGGAAAGCCCTGTCAACACTACTGGCAAAAGTTCACGAAACTTTGCGCGAAAGTTAAGTTTCGTAAACCTATCTCTGTGTGGACAAGGCCTTCCATTCATAAGAAATGAACGTAAAAATTATGAAAAAACAAACATGAATGTTGATTAATGATTTTCACTTCCGCCGCCGCGCCTCGCAAACCGCACTGTGTTTGACGTAATGCGTGAAGTATTCACGCAGTCTTGTAGGCGCTATGCGTCTCACGCTGTCCGCAATGACCGCACTGTGTTAGATGTAATGCGTGAGGTATTCGAGCAGTCTTGTAGGCGCTAATATGTGTTACATGCCGATCGCCGCGCCGAGGGCTTCTCCTTTTCATCAAGTCCTCGTCAGCATTTCTCTCTAGTTAAGTCCAAACCTAGTCTAGTTAAGTCTAGTTAGTTCCGGGCCAAATTGCGTGTTTGGTTTCTCTCTTATAACTCGACTAATTAAAGGTGCTGTCTCTTGTATCACTGAAAGACGACAAAAGTAGAGATTACTATACTTTCATAAAATTAGAGATTTTGTTGCCTTTTCTCATTTGTAATTTTTTTCTCTAAGTCCCAATTTTTTTTTTTATACCTATATTTAAAAAAATTGCAAAATTTGCCTCCCCCTATAGATTTGCCGCCATGGGCTGCGGCCCATGTGGCCACCCCCTTAATCCGGACCTGAGTGGAGGAAGTTTAATGTGGTAGACTATGAAAAATCTTGGAGAAAAACATGGAGTTCGTTTCAATCTGGGAAATATGCAGGCTGCATATTCTCGGCTGCATAATGCAGCTGACAAACAACTCGAGAAATGCGGAGTGAAATCTACTCCATGTGGAGTGAAATCTACTCTATGCGAAGTGAAATCTCGATGTCCTACCCAATCTATAGAATTGTGGTATGACACCTTGACCGCCTTGATTTTCAAAATATATTTAATTTTATTTTTGCAGCTTTGATTTTCTCAGATGTTAAATAAAAATTGCATTTCGACGGTGAAAGTCGGCAATCACATAACTCGTTTGCGGTGTCTGAAAATCTCCGCCTCTACGTCATTTTTTTAAAGGAGAACAAATTGATATTATTTCTTGAAGTTTTTGCAGAATTTACTTCGCATTGAGAAGAAAAATCATGACAGTTTTAAAGAATTGCCGTTGAGTAGTTTTCCATTTTAAAAATAAAGTATGACAGGAAGTCTGCGACGTCGCAAACCGAGTTATGTGATTGCCGACTTTCACCGTCGATTTGATCGATGTGTATTTCTCTGAATGATGTGAAGAATAGCTGCACTACATTTTGGAATTAAGAACTACGATTTCCAGCTCACTTTAGAAACTAATTTTAATTTACCAGTAGTTTCCATAAGTATGTAGATAAGTACTTTCACAAGTGAGTTAGAATTTGTAGTTCCTAATTGTCAAATGACGTTGAAATTAAGCCGGTACTGGTCTCTGAGCGAATCTACTATACAAATTGTACATTAGCCCCTATAAAATAATATATGTTTGTTGCAGGTGAAATTCAGGGATGGCTGGACCTACATGACTCCGAGGAGGCAAAGGATAATCTTGAGCCCGCACCGAACCCGCTCATCAGCCCAGTACACCAGGTACTTATCATTCTGAATAATCAACGTACATTCAAGCAAAATATGTTATTTTCCAACGGTTCGTGACAGACACCTATCTTAGGATTTTACAGTCAATTATCGGACCTCACCTCACCAGTGACGCCTTGTGTGAGGGTATGGAATGGACAAAATTGCTGACGAATTTTGAAAATTTAACAACATTGCTGATGAAGTCACGTATTAATAGCCCCCCCTAACGGTTAGGTAATCCGCAACGGTTAACCAACAATATACACGGTTGTCATACCCCGTGAACAAAACCACACCCAACTCCAGCTAAATTAGATTTTTCTGCACAATTTTACACAGCTGGTGACGTTCCAACATAGTTGCCAGATCATACACTATAACCACGGCATCGCCCATCATTAATTCAGATTTTCTCGCTATTTTTCAACGCTACTGACGTCACGACTGAAAACATAGTTGCCATATCACTAAATTACACCCAACATCCTGAAATAATTCCGATTTTCTGTACAATTTTACAACATTAGTGACGTCACAACATGAAAACATTGTTGCAATATCATCCACTAAAACATACACCACCCATCCATCACCGCAAATTAATCCCGATTTTTCTACACAATTTGGTCAATAGCTGGCCCCGTACCCTCATATCCACACTACTCTCCACAGTGGAAATTTTCCGTGATAACATTTTCCGTGGTGCTCTCCGTGGTGCTCTCCGTGGTGCTTTTCGTGGGGAAATTTTTCATGGAGAAATTTTCCGTGACCAATTTTACGTGGAGAAATTTTCCGTGACCAATTTTACGTGGAGAAATTTTCCGTGACCAATTTTACGTGGAGAAATTTTCCGTGGTGAACACGATGGAATTCCATGGAAAATTTTTAGCAGGAGCGAGGCTCTTACAATATGTTTGGTCGAGTTTTGACCTGTACCAGTGTACCTATCATGTTAAAATGCATTTGTGTTGTAGTAAAATATTCTACTACGACATAATTTCTCAAGTACAATCATCATTGTCAAAAACGTAGAGTATGCTTAAGCGCGGTGGTTAAGAAAGTGCCTATGCAACCATACTAATTAATGGATAACTACTACTGCCACTGACTATACGTAGGCGTCAAATTGAATAGCATATATATATTTCAGACACTTATTATGGGCTGCATTTATTCGGCCAAAAAAAACTGTTTCAAGAGACTGTATTGTGCTCGTCAGTTGGTTCGCAGTGCGTTCCTCATTCAAGTCGGTGATAATTACGAGGTCTGTTAGATTAGAAACCGGATTTTGGTGATAACTAGCCCACAATGTGTCCGAATTAGGTTTTCCTGAACTTTCCTGATAGCTGAAAATGTACTAAAGAACGCTACATTCACAAATTTGAAAAATCCTAGTTAGCTTCGTTGGTATGTGGCTTGAAGTAAGGCAACCTCATGGGTGTTCTGCGATTTTTATGTTTGACCGAACTTGTCTCTCTTTTTTCGGTCTTTGCAGTACCTTTCTCAACCCACAAGGGTGATTGGAGTTTCGTCGCCATATCGTAGCCGTACACTCAAGTTTTGTCACCGAAAATTATCCTATTTAAAAATTTAGAATCATTGTTAGAACGTTCAAGCAGCTAAAGGGGCTTTGACATTCGGTTGGAATTTTGTTCAACGAACAACAATCAAGGGGCAAGTTTAACTGGATTCTGAATAGGGGGAAAATTACTTAAGAATTGATACCTCACAGTCCTATATCCGTAAAATTCAAATTTTTCATTCTTGAGACGATCATTTAGAGGGTTTTTGGACAGCCATCTTGTTTCTGAAGCCCAAATTCTAGTCCTAGAGAATGTTGCGCTTCAGAATCGGATTCTACGGTAAAAATTGCTGCAGAATCGATATGTCGATGGGCCAAAACTTTTTTTTTCATCGGTGTAACTATTTTTGTCCGCATCGTCCATAAGGAGGCCGCATTGTGTGGTGTGACGTCAAGAGGGTACGAAATGCGACCACCATTCTTTATCCACCTTGCAACTATTCCTATGTAGGTTCAATAAAATACACACAAATCTGCATTCCTACGCGTTCCTCTGCCTTTGGCGGACCCACCCACCGTGCGGTGGAAGATAGAGCTTTGGTGGGAAAGGGGATTGAAGGGAAAGGGGTGAGTGCTCGCACAGACGGCTGAGTCATTTCTTGACGTTCGTGTGCTCCGGCTCCGAGTCTGCAGTCTGTGTCCTCAACTCGCCAACGACAACTCACGTGAAAAACTCAAACGCGAAATGTACGCCACATGCATAGCTTTCTTCATCTTGGGATTCGTCCTCGCAACCAAGGTAAGGGTCCTATTTCGATGATCAAAGTGCGTGAAGGATATTTCAAAATTGTCGAAAAGTAACGAGACTGGACCCACTTTATCGGAGAGGAACCAACCCATATTTTCGAAAAAATGGAGTACAGAATGTTTTTGAGTTCGACTGGCCGCGTATTTTCTCCTGTCAAAAACTAAAAGTCGAAAAACAGAAATTAGATTGTGGAACGAGGGGCTAAAGTTTATTTTCTATATCGAGCCTTATGCAGGAATAAAACTTCAAACCTCTTTTTCTGCGTTTTAACTTAAACTTAAAAAAGAATTTGGTACAGTAAATTGATTAAATTTTCTTGTTTTTCTATTTTTCTCTGAAATAAAATTTCACGTGTTAATCCCCTAGTCGCATGTCTCGAGGTTCCTTACTTCCAATTATATTCATGTGCATTCCTGCCCTGGTAAAAATGGCAAGTGCTCAGATCAGTAGCACTTGCCTTTGGAACAGACCTAAACACTGATGTAAGTGCTGCCGGGCGCTGATCTGCTACGTCAGTGTTAGGTCTGTTCCAAAGGCAAGTGCCTCTGATGTAAGTGGCACTGACCTAAGTGTCTCCGACGTAAGCGGTGTGGAAACTCCCAGAAATACTGTAGAGGCAAAAATTTAGTTAATTACCGATCCGCCAGGTACGTTAATTCACTATTTGACGACCAGGGAGGGCTACTGTGAGTTTTCCATCACAAGTAATCATCACAATCTTCAGTGGACAACGCTCGTTCCCATGCGGTCTCCAATCTAAGTACTAACTACGCCCGACGTAGCTTATCTTCGGTGATCGATCTAGCGACTGAACCACTACACTACCTGCACGTGTAAGTGTTAGGGGCGTAATTATGTCATTTCAGGGCCCCCATTAGAGTAATTTTGACAGCAAATGATGATTTTGTCTTTGAATTTGAATCCGATACTTAATTTTTTTATTATTCTTTTTCAATCAATCAACATGAAAATGAAGTTTTATATATTATGTTTTTTTTTGAAAAAAAAAAAAAAATGGAATGCATTAAAATTCAAAATTATAGCTGAGGATGTAAAAAAAATAATCAAAGTTGAAATGATACAAAAAATATAAATTAGCAGATACAAAAATTGAAAGTACTTAACGGAGTAAAAAAGTTGGAAAATAATTAAAAATAAATTGGGAAAATTTCAAAAAAATTAAGACTGGAAAATTTTAAAAAGAGTTAAAACTGAAAAAAATTTAAACCAAATTTAATTTTTTTTTTTTACTCTTAAGTTAAAAAAATAATAATGCTTAAATAACTACATCTAAATACATATTATAGCGGTGATAATATTTTTACCGATCTCATTTTTTTGTGTTTTAATTATTTAAGTGCCATCATAAACGAAGAAGGTTAAACAAATTTTTCAAGAGTGTGGCTACCTAAACAAGTTTTCCTTCCCTCTTAGAAAATCCCCCTCATAAAAAATATGCCTCTCCGTAAGATAAAGTTTGTGGTCCCCGTATCCCAAGGAATATTCCCCCACGAAAATAAAATAGGGTGGGGGAAGAGGGAGCCATCTCTACTTTTTGGGAGTGAGTGCGGTTCGATTAAGACCGATATCAGAGACTTACCCTCTGAACCAAGTCCTGACCTCAGTCCCGCTTACCTCAAAGATATCTCTGCACTTAGGTAAGTCTTCCTCCCGACGTCAGTGCCTCTTACCTCAGTACTTACCTCTTGGGTCAGTGCTTTAACACTTACGTCAGAGAAAACTGAACTGACCTCAGAGCAAATTGCACTGACCTCAGTGGAAAATTCACTAACCTAACACTTGCCATTTTTACCAGGGTGCCAAATTTCATACATCTCGCTGCTACAGGGCAACACAAATCCGAGATACCTTGGAGAAACAGAGGTTGATTGCTCATTCTCAAGATGGCGGCCATTAATCGGGGTAAAGCTGACTACATTTCAATCTCCGGATTTTTGGGTTCCTCACATATTTACACGTATACTTATTCCAATTGTCATGCATCTACGCGTAGCTTCAACTCAGCCACAAAAATCCGACAAACCTCGGAGGAACAAGGAAGATCGCTTTTTTCGAAGATGGCGCCCAAGTTCATCGGGAAAATGGCTGACCAAACTTGGGTCTCGATGAATTTCTATTTTCAACACACCTATGGATATTCCTGCCAAAATTCACGCGTCTAGCTGCAAAACAGCCGCGCAAATCTGAGAAACCGTGAAGAAGCAGGACTGTGCCATTAATTTCCAAGGTGGTGGCCTTTAGGCGGGGTAAAAATGGCCGACTGAACTTGGGTCTCGATAGATTTTTGTTCTCAACATATTTATGCATATTCCTGCCAAATTTCACGCTTCTCTTGTAAGCTTCGTGTCTTTTATTGACTCAGAGCCTTAAAATGTATACTGACTATGAGTTATGGCGAAGTACATTGTGCGAATTGTTACCATTAAATGTTAATTATTAGGATGGGAAGATACAATTAACTTTAAATTCTAACGATTGAAAATATCGATTAGTAGGTTAAAGTACAGTTGACGCTCTTGTACTAGAGCAGACGCAGGTGTTGCGTCGTTCTCGTTTTCCTACTCGGGCGTTTAAGTCTCCAGGATTCTCCAACGAGGTGTGCTGGAAAAATAAAGTTAACTTGAAATTCAAGTGACTGAAAAATACGAACGCGGAGTTGGCGTTTTGCAGACGCAAGCGTTACGTTGATTTTTCTACCTAGGCTCTTAACGCCTACACGAGTAGTTTCTCTCAGTAATTTGCGTGGTACAAATAGTGCACTACGAGAATTAATGATAAAGAAATATACAAAGGCTGTAGTCCATTTCTGCCTAGTTTTCCCGATTATCATTTCTGTCCTCTATCATTTCCACCCAATATAATTTGGCAATAGCGTGGAGCATATCGAGCAGTGATTAGCTAATTATAATCACGAATTAATAGCTATCCCGATTGCCGTGATTTCGTTTCATACGTTTTCAAAAATTTCATTTACTGTAATACGTTCCCCCTCCTTCAGGGCTTCCGTTTTCACCCGTAACACTATTACAACTACAAATGCTGCGGAAAATTTCGACGGGGAACTCTATTTTGAATTTTAACAGCCATCTCAACGTATACGGGGTAATTCCTCAAATTACGGAAATGATAATCGGGAAAGGTAAGCGAAAATTATAACCGCCCCATGCCCCATATATCGTCACCTTCCAGCCAAAGTATCTCAAGCGCCATGCGGCGTTTCAAAATTTCCGCCGCCATATTATTTTTTCACAAAGAAATTTTTGGTTGAATCTGTTTGAAAATTTCGCTGAATTTTATCGGCACACTGAGAAAAAGCTATGGCTCATAAACCAAGTAGTGGTTTATATAGAATATCACTAATAGTAGTTAAGGCAACATATAACAGCACACATACCTTAGTGCTTAGTATTGTACGAGATACCCTGGTATGGTCCGAGAATCATTAATTCATTTACAATTATTAGTGGTGTTCCATATGAATCACTAATTGGTTTATATAGCCATAGATTTTGCTCCGTGTAGCACAAAGAAAATTCAGTAAAATTTTCAAATAGATGCGACTAACAATATTTCTCTGTAAAAAAATAAAATGGCTGCGAAAATTTTAAAACGTCGCATGGCGCTTTGTGATACTTTGGCAGGAAGGTGACGATATAGATATCACAACGCTAAATGCGTTTGTTGCGCTGGTCACAGAATCGTGTTTTGATGCTTGATTCTTGTACACCAGCTAAAAATAATAAGATCCGTCCAAAGAGCAACTTTTTTCCTTCAATATTAACGGAATATTGGCCTTTGAAAAGTCGGGGTTTTGACGTCATCCACCGCAGTAGTGACGCCCTCGGTTTTTTCCACCTTCCTTTCATCCGAGTTTCTCTTTGAGTAGCCAATGGTAGTGTATGTCTCCCTGACTGATAAAACCAAGATGAAAGAAACCAAGGTTGTCACTACCAGGGTGGATGACGTCATAAAAGGACTTTTTCAAAACGCAGTATCTTGATTAATATAGAACGTACGGAGTTTATTATTTTTAGCTGATCTACAAGTATCAAGTATCAAACGCGATTCTGTGACCAGCGCAACTGACCCATTTGCACCTTTCATAGTGATCAATTTCCACAAACCTTTGATTGTTTGTTCATTGTTGGCAGTCGTTTTTCATGGACATGGAGACACGCGAGCTTTACAACCTGTACAACTGGCGGGACATCTGCGACACGGAACTGATGCCACGTCAGAGCAAGAAGTCCAAGTGGGCGGTCCGGGGGCACGATGCTCTGGAACAGTTCTGCAAGAACGCCTTCAAGGGCTGGGAAGCTCTGAAGGAGCGGGAGCTCATGGAGCGCTGCCCGAAAGCCCAGGATCCCGGCTGCCGACCCCTGGACGGGAAGACCCGCTGCACCGTTCGCATCCGATACAGCAACACCACCGATAAGATGAAAATCGTCTCGCTCAAGTACTGCTCCAAGGGAATCGACTGGGAAGGTCTCAAGCCTGACGCAGCAGAAACTCAGGGGCAATGGGGCTTCCAGTAAAAGTCAAATACAAACTATACGTGGACGTATTAATGCTGAATGGAACACAGGAAAAAAAAAACACATTGGAGCTAGAGTCCAGACTCTTGAAAACATTGACAAGAAAAAATACTCTTGATTCAATCGGATTTTTGCTTGAATCAAAACGAAATCCGCTTAAATTAAAAGGCTTGATTCTTGATTTAAGCTAGATTCTGATTGAATCAAGAGTACTTTTTCTTGTCGATGTTTTTAAGAGTCTGGATTCTAGATCCAATGTGTTTTTTTCCCAGTGAACCATGTGCAAGTGGAAAGATTGGGTGTGCTCGATAGTGCTCGGGCCATAAGAACGAATAGGAATTATAAAGCGTCAGTGACGTCAGCGGTAACGACGATCGGGAAGGCGGTCTTTAACTTATGAGCCTTGTTCACAACGCTCCTGTCACGTGCCCGCGGCTTACGAGTTGGCGCTCAGTTCCCTCTGATTTAACTAAAAATCCCGCTTTTCCATTTCCTCAAAAGGAACTATATTCACTTTTACATTGTTACTTTTGCAACTTGCACGAGCACACTCCATCTTTCCACTTGCACATAGTTCCATTTAACATAAATACGTCCACGTGAATGATACTGCCGTGCTAAGGAAAAATGTCGCACGGACCTCCAGGCGTTGACAAATTTCCTTTGATAAAACATGGATTTTCTGTTGCACTTATAAATATTTTTTTTCAAATTTTTCAGACAATTTTGCTCGCAATTTCACCTAAAGTTCCTGAAAATTTCAAGGAAAAATATTCATAACTGACCTCTAAAGCGAACATTTTATCGAAGGAATTTTGGCAACTCTCGAATGTTCATACGGTGTTCTTCTTTAGCACGGCAGAATACTTGAGTGTCCGGAAAGAAAATGTATGGATATTGGACCACTAAATAGAGCTTGAACTTTAGAGCCACGTCATCTGTCACCTCAGCGGAATCGAGGCTGGCTAGGCTTTTGGTGGTTAGAAGTGTTTCATTATTTCAAAAATTGATCTTCTATATGATCTAAGAAGACCCCCCAAGTCTGAACTGATAAGACATTAAATGAATTTGCATTCAAACGATACTTTATTGGCGCTGACAGCGCTGAAAACCCGATGGGTTTTAGGGATTATAAAGTTGTCCATGCTCTCCCTATCTAGACAGTCTAAATAATTCGACTGGCTATTTTTCTGGACGTAGAAAAAATCCTAGAGAAAAAATTGTCAACTTATGTACCACAACAAAATAAAACAGGTTTTGGGTCAAAAGTATCGGTTTACAGTTGTCGGTGCTATTTACTTCCTTTTAGGAATTGAGTATTGCAAAGTATTCAAAAATTGAAAGAAACAGTGAAGAGAAAAATCCATTTTTTTTAAATTATCGAACAATTTTACTTATTGTCCTGGAATGCATAAGACAATAATGAGCGAAATAATATTATATATCATTATGAACCTCATGACAAAAAAAACTTACTAAAATATCTAGTTCATCAAGCCAAAACGATTCACATCCTTTTTTGAACCGTCCTGTTTTGCTTCCTGAATAGTTACGTTGAAAGTGTATTTTATGTGATTGTTATTTCTAATGGGATTTTAAATAAACCTTAATCACTCATTTATGCATACCGACTCGAATATTATTCAACATGCCACACAGACAGGCAGACAGGCCCCTTCTTTTTGCCTTCCCTTTTCTCCATTTTCTTATTACCTAACTATGAAAGGAAATTGACAATGGTTGAAAGGGTGGGTCTAAAACTCACGAAATTTACAGCCAACTGAGAAGATTTTAATGAGTAAAATCAAACAGAATTTACTTTGAATGCACAATGTAAGCATAAAATTATAGAGTATAGTAAATAGACGCTATATTAACCTTACATTATTGGTATTGGATATTTATAACAGTCATTTCGTATAAATTACTGTCACGAAAGCATTAGAAGAGATTGGGTATATTTTTTTCGGATCCAATTCTACACATTCGTGACTGATTTTAGCAATTTTATCAAACTGGATCCGAATATACCGCATAACCTCGTTTAATGCCATCAATCAGAATAGATGGACGTATTTCTGTCAAACGGAACTAAGCGCCAATTTGAGTTCCTTTTGAGGAATTTAGAATGCCGGACAGAGCGTACCTATGTCAAACGGAACTAAGCGCCATGGAAAAGCATTGCGAGTATAGGACGGTATGAGCCCGACGCCCGACGCCCAGTTCCGCCGCCAATCCAAGCCCCCCTCTACCTTCCTCCTCCGATGGCGCTTAGTTCCGTTTGACAGAAATACGTCCAAATGTATATCAGTCGAAAAGTCGATAGTCGCTATTAAGTAATGCCCGGATTCTCAGTGGTGTTACGTGATTTGACAAAACTAGGGGCATCGAGAGAATTAGCTCCTATTTGATGAGGACTGATAAACGCATGAACTGAACAAATATTGCTTTAGTGGCTTTTTGTATGTGGTATCATTTGTACGCGGTGTTTTATTTTCCATTTGTACCGATAAAACTTGACTGTTTCATGGCGTGCTTTCTTGCCACAGGGCGGCCAATGCGGCCATGTGAGAGCGCAAAGGATCCGAACCGCGTCGGGCTCGGGAGTTGGGCTGCGTAGCGGCCAGGGGGATCCTAATTTTTATCCTCCTCACGCCATGATACTTTTATTTGTTTCTTTATTATTTTTTAAAAACATTTTTCCCCCTCATCGCGAGAAGCCGGAGATGGTTGATGCGTAGAATGGCAAAAAAGTGAAACAAACTGATCGTGCTGATCAAAACGATGACGTTGCATGCAAAAGTGCAAAACACACTCGGATGTTATCAGGAGGCAAATTATTGACCCCTAATAATCAGACGATCAGTATGAAACCTCATGGATCAGCTTAGTCTTTCATGAGGCTCCCTGCCGGCTACATACAACGTGAAAACAAGGCGTGCGTGTATTCGACGAAAAGGTGAGAATTTTTGAAATTATAAATTCCGAAAGGGACATTGTAATTACTGACCGACTGGCGAGAGATCGCTCACGTCAATAACCAAATCCTTTGGTCTTCACAACCTTTTTTTTAAATTCAGTGATTTATATTTTATCATGGGTTCATCCTTACGTCACAAGCAAGTAGTGACTGAAAGCAATTTGCAAAAATGTTTATGATGAACATAAAAAACATGAAGGATTAATGAAACTAGAAGCGAGCACTAATTATAGCATGTGGAATAATAAAGTTGTTTCATCTCCTTCATGAATGCTCAGCAGCAGTTAACCTACTCACGCGTGCGAGCGTGTAGTGCAACCAATGACCTTAGTTGAGTTTGGTTCGGATAGGCAACTAAACTAACTGCGTGGTGAGGCAAAGAGTATGACGGGGAAATGAAGGCGCTCCGAGTTGAGCTCCGAGCTTCCCTAACAAAACAACTTTCATTATGTCACTGCAAATTACAGCGCTTTGACGAGGTGACACGCAGGCTGCTTGCAAATTGCCGAAGATCGTTAATTGCCTTTGACATTTAAAAATCATTTTTAAATTTTTAATAAAATACCGAACACGGTTGTAATAAACTCTCTTAAAATCCGCGTGAAGAACTGAGTATTTTTTGAGAGCAGTCGTAAATTTTGCTCAGAATCTCACTTTGAATTTCTTGTGATGAAGAAGTTGCACTGTAGGCTTTTCAGCATGCTCTTCATTTCCAGTTTAGAATCTTGCAAAGTTCCGAAACCGAAGGAGAAAGTCATTTTAAAATACATACGTTTAAGATGTAATAAAGAGGTTACTCTGAAAGAGGAGAAGATTGCATAATTTTATAGCAGATTTTTAACCTCCTGATTTTCTTTATTTTTCAGATGGGGATATCCTCAAAAAACTCCGAAAGTTTCGGTCGACCGTTGAGCTGGTCGTTGGTATTTCAGTTGATGACATCATTACTCATAACAACGGTCTTAAAAACATGTAAGATATTCATAAATTCAAAAGGCTAATGAAGCTATGAAAATTGTGCTTAGATAACCTTTTCATTCTATACTCATTCGTGTAATTGAAAAGTATGGATCGCAGTAGCTATAATGAATGTCTTGAAAAACATTAAAGAGCAATTTCAGAAGACTGAAGACAAATAAAATGTAACAATACACAACCTGTTTGAAACTTCAGTGTTCAGTATCCAGTCGCAAACTTGCGTTTGGGTTTTGTAGCCAATTATCCTAAGAATTGAGTGCATGCCAAATGTTACATTTGTATTTTTTTAAGTGATGATATGCATATTTGTCGCAGGCGAAACGGAAGGATGGCTGGACCTCCTCGAATCCTCCGAGGAAAATGATTCTTCCAATTTGGTTGCGGGGTCCGCCCCCAGACCACTCTTCGCCGCATCCCCTGAGGTAATATGCAATTTTGAATAAAGAGGGGAAGGAATTGAATACATTTAAAAAAGAGACATGGCTATGCACATTAGGAGTTTTGAAAAAAAGAAAGGAGAAAAACCATATGTAATGGTCGAGGATGGTGGTGGTGGTGAAAAATGTTAACTATGATCTTATACCGAATAAAATGAGTTCACACAGGGAGTTTCTCAAGGCAGAGACAATAGTAGTACTTGCAGAAACCTCTTAAGGCTGCATTGAAAACAGGAGGCAGACAGGGTTATTAGCCTTTCTTTTTATAGACTCCTTTCGTGTATTGAAACTTTGGAAAAAATCTATGTGCTCGATATTTGCGGAAAAAACTCCACTCCACTCTGGGTAGGCATAGGAATCCCCCCCCCCTAAATGTGCCCGAAGGGTAGTGGCTCTGCTTAATTTATGTTGGGGGTGGGGGCGAGGCGTGCTGCCCTCTGACACCATTTGAGATGGTCAAAAGGGACCCACTGTCGCTCTACAATTGACTTTCAAATTTTTATCTAGAAAATTTAATACACTAGTTATACCTTTTTAACCTCCGCGTGACACCCACGCTATGTAAAAATGACTGATGTCCCATTTAAAATGTATTACAAATTATATGTACAGCTTTAGTGTTCATGATGTTCTTTCACCCGCCAGCACAGCACAAAAACCCTGGACAAGAACCCTTTCATCCAAGCCGTAGAGTCGAAGTACTTCGTGGACAAGACGCCGATGATAATATTTTTCCACCAACAGACGAAACCAATCCTGGTGACGGCGCCGCGGTACTTCGGTAAGACGACGAACCTGTACATGCTCCGAAACTTCTACGAGATCCTGGTGGACGAATCTGGCGTCGAGGTTGACAAGAACCATACGGAGAACCGCGCCTTATTCGCCGGTCTCGTTAAAAGAAAACGCGCCTCCAAAAAAACCATCTTCAGGGATGAGAAGTGGTGCGACGAGCAGATGGCTACACATCCTGTCCTGCACTACTCGTTCGAGAACCTTACAATCTCTGGGGTCATGGATTTCCTCAAGTCCTTTCAACAGCTCACGGCGCGAGTCTGCAAGGAACATTCCTATCTCCTCAAATCCGACAGGTTCGTCACTGGAGTTTTTCGGTGTCCCTCAACCTCTCAAATTTCAGGAAAAAGATCCAAATTCATCAAGAAACGGCGGTCAGAAAATCCATTTTATTTGTCACAAAAGTAAATTCTGAGAAATTGTTTTGTTTATAGCGCAATTTTGATACCCTTTTTTGGTGGTTTTAAGTTGGAAAGTTGAGAATGACCTGGAGGTTTGGAACGATCTCTACTAGTTCATCGCGAATAAGACATTATTCAGATTTCATGAGCCCCCTCTCCCCCTCAAAGGGTCATTCCTACTCCCCTCTGGTGAAAAATATTCGTAACAAAGTTTTACGAAGTTACGACGTTTGCGGCAGCTCTACAGATCCTTCCCCTAGAGACCTTGCGTAATTTTTGGATGGCCGTTTAAGGTGCGGCACTTAATGTGCGCAAGTCCACCGCACAAGTCGGCGACCGAAGATAGCGCAACGAGCCGTTGAGGAAACTCGATCGGTTATTCTTTGACGAATGGAGATGTTGCATGTGTGAGGGATTTGCGATTTGACTATAGATTCTTATGTAAAAGTTCGCGAGAAACACGATGGTGCCACTGGTTTTCTCTGAAATCAACTCCCAAGCTCACAAAAAGCTCCCAAGTTGAGGTCAAAATGGAGGGGATATCCCACGCTATCCTGAGAGTCCACCTCTACATCAAAACAAACTCTCCATGCAAAGATAGGGGGCAAATACATTGACAGGACTGCCACTTTATTTTGGGGCTCTAAAACTGAAAACATCGCAATCTTCTGAATCATCTGAAATCTTCGCATGCAGAGTTTGTCTTGATGTAGAGGTGGACTCTCGGGGTAGCGTAGGATATCTCCTCCATTTTGACCTCAACTTGAGAGCTTTTCTTGAGCTTGGGAGTTGATTTCAGAGAAAATCAGTGGCACTATCGTGTTTTTCACGAACTTTTACATAAGAATACACAGTCAAATCGCAAATTCCTCACACATGCAACATCCCCATTGTCATGCCGCACCTTCGGTCGCCGGTTTGTTCGGCGGACTTCCGCGCCCTAAATGCTGAACCCCCAAATGCGTACTTTGGATTTCTGAGACTAAAAGATGAATAAATGGAACATCTCGACTGTTTTCAATAAGTGTTGAAATCGATTACCAAAAACGTGTTCTTTCTCATTGTTTTATTTTGTAGGTTAAGTCCAGCGAACATAACGTTGCTGCGTTCTTACTGCGACGCACCAGCCTCAGGAGTGACGCGACAGGGGCTGTGCGCCTCAGGGCGCGACATGAGCGCCCTTCTAGCCGCCCACTTCGGGCGCCCCTCCCTAGTGCTTCTGGACGAGCTGGACGCTCCTATTCTTCGGCTCCTAACCGACTCGATTCCCGATGCGGAAATGCGGAAAATATTGGCTATCCTCAAGGAGTTTTCAACGGAGCTTTTTATCAATAATACCGCTGTCGTCGACCGCGCCTTCCTCACGGGAAACACCGAACTCTCAACCATCGTTGCGCCGTCCAACGCTGTCCATTTGAGGTTCACTCAGGACGAGGAAATTACGCCTTTCTTCGGATTCTCTGAGTGGGAGGTACGCAATATGAGGGGCTTGGAGGACAAAACGGAAAATCAGATTTTTTGCTATTGCAAGAAACACGTGTTCGAAGTTCCGAAATTGCATGGATACTCAAGGCGCGGCGGAGAGAAAGTTCAAACTGACTTTTTGATCACTAGAAAAAAACACATTGGGTGTAGAATCAGGACTCTTAAAAACATCGACAAGAAAATATATTCTTGATTCAATCGGATTTTTGCTTAAATCAAGAACCAAGCCTCTTAATTTGAGCGGATTTCCTTTTGACTTAAGCTTAAATCTGATTGAATCAAGATTATTTTTTCTTGTCAATGTTTTCAAGAGTCTAGACTCTAGATCCAATGTGTTTTCTTTCCAAAGATGCTTAAAAATTAGAATTTGGGAGCGAAATTTTCACACAATATGCATTAAGACTCATTTCACTTCAAAGCATTAATAACTCAGTTTTTCAAAAACTGCTCTTGTGCGCCTTGTTCTCCAAGCCCCTCATAAAAACAGAGTATAATCGGGATAACTGCCAGGCGAGGTTGTCAATTCTTGGGAAAAAATTTTGAGTTGGTCAGTGGAATCACGCTGCAGGTTTCAAATATTTTGAAGTAACGTACTTTGCTGTGCGTTTTTGTTTGCAAGTGCCGAGCTGTGAAGATCTCTGAACCAAGGGTAGTTTTATTAAAAGCAAGCAGCAGTGAATCCGCCCCGAGCAAACACGCGCCATGCCGGTCATTGCCGCGTAATGCCCGACAATCACCTCCAAGGAGGGTTTAAAGAATGCCATCATTTTCTACCACAATCTCTGTTTCAACTTGACCTCATGCCACGCGCAAAGGAGTCTAAATATCAAGCTTGAAGCGCTTGAAAATAAATCCTGCTGCCCAAATTTCATGCCTGAGTAATATGGTGCGAAGAGTACTGATTTCTGTAGCGTTTTTTATCGAAAAATGTTGAGTCCTATTAATCAACCTTGTAGGTTACCTCTGGTTGACTGCTCGACTCGACTGACTTCAGTCTTTTCAGCTGTATGGATTCTCTCCGCATCTACCGTGCAGATATCACCACCTTATTTGGACGTATTTATGCTAAAAGGAACTATGTGCAAGTGGAAAGATAGGGTGTGATCGTGGTCAGCTGGATAAAAAACAATGTAAAAGTGGATACGGTTCATTTTGAGAAAATGGAAAAGCGGAATTTTCAATTAAATAAAAAGGAACTGTGCGCTAACTCGTGAGCCGTGGGCATGTGACAAGAGCCTTGTGGCTAGGGCTCATAAGCTAAAAACCGCCTTGCCGGTCGTCGCTCCCGTCGTTGCTGCTGACGTCACTGGCGCTTTATATTTCCCATTCATTCTTATAGCCCGAGCACTAACGAGCACACCCCATCTTTCCACTAGCACGGTCCTCGAAGGCCTATTTTGCACGATATATAAAAAAAAAACCACACAGATGGTCATGCGCTCCCTTCATGAGCATTCTAGTATCGCATACACATGCTTGTTGGGGTCATTCAACCTCCATTGCATTTATTAAAAGATAAAAGATTAAAAGATTGTTTTTTTGGAGAACGTGATGTGATACAACTTTGGTTGATTTTATTTCAGATGGATAATCTGATCCGAGATTCGGAGCTGCATGATAGAGACATCCGCAAGTACTACGACGGTTATCGGGGTCAAAACTCATCGGAGTGGGTGTACAACCCGTATTCCCTCCGCCACCATCTCATCAGACAATATAATGGTGTCTATTGGTCTTCAGCGCTTCCTCTCGAGACTTTCACTGCCCTCTACAAGAATAGCGAGTTTGTCCGGGAGATCTTCGAAAATGCCACAAAAACAGATGCCACTGAGAAAGAAATTAAAGTTCTTGGGCCGCATATCTTTCCCGTCGAGGAAAAAATGGCGATGCTGCGCGAAATGCTAGCCAAGGCTAAGTCTGTGACATCGATTGCCCAAAAGGCCGTCTTTGTTGATTTTCTCTACCAGCTGGGATATTTAACCGATAAAACGCAGTCGCGCACCAAACCTGATCGCGATTTTCTCGTTATAACACCGAACAAAGAGGTCACCGAGATATTTCGACAGTACTGTCAGAAAATGAAGGCGTAGGTTATCTTACACTGGAGGAAAAAAAACACATTGGATCTAGAGTTCAGACTCTTAAAAACATCGACAAGAAAAAATACTCTTGATTCGATCAGATTTAAGCTTAAATCAAGAACCGAGTCTCTTAATTTGAGCGGATTTCCTTTTGATTTAAGCTTAAATCTGCTTGAATCAAGAATCCTTTTTTTTGTCAATGTTTTCAAGAGTCTGGACTCTAGATCCAATGTTTTTTTTTGTTTTTTTCCAATGTAGTTGATGAATGCATAGCACTAAAAAAACCGCCCCTCTTTTCCTGAATGAGTTACTCTGCAATCTTATTTAGCGATGACGATATTTAACCATCTTACTTTTATACATCCCCCTAAATAGAGGAAGGTTTTTTTGTTTGTTTATTTTTCACTGAAAATGCCATCAATAAAAGGGGCTTTTTACAATGAAAAGAAATGCATGAAGAAAACCACCAGGGAGAAAATAAGATACTTTAAAGCGGAAAAATAGGGCTATTTGAGAGAAAATGGCGATAAAAATAAAAAATAAAAATTGAAAAAAATTGATAAAAATTTGGCCAGGAAAGAGGACACGTTAGTGACTCCGGAATTTGCGTGTTGGCATCCATCGCATTCAGCCATCCCGTCGCTTTCCCGAACCCTGTCAGTTGTCCTCGCATGAAAACCTCTTATTCATTCCACATCCTCGGTTCTCAATGGCCCCATACTCGTACCTATTACACTTATTAGGCTGAATACCAGAGTAATTACGCCAGGAGAATGATAATCGTCATGTCAATCTCAGTACGTCGTTCACACCTGTAATGAATTTATTTGCATTCGGAGTGTCCTTGGAAAATTAGTTAAATTAAAAAATTATACTTTGCATAATGAGCAAAGATATGAATCAGATATCAAAGCCTGAATCAGTTGTTTTTAGTGCTATATTGTGCGTAACTTTTTTGAAAAAAATAAACACCATAACATTGAAAAATTGGTTTTGACTGTGCTTTCATTTATTTGATTGTGTCATTCACTTTCAGACATAATATTTATGGCTTCAAACAAAATGCTAGATTTTGTCTGAAAATTAGAAAGATTTTGTTTCCATATGTTAAAGAATGAGTTGCTATGAAAGTTTATGAAAATAAAGTTACCCTTAAGACAAGGAATCTAGGAACTTATGCGCTCTTCAGAATTTTAGCAGTACCTATTTCTCAAAATAATAAATTCAAATTTTCAAAAATTTAATGTAATCTATCAGCTAACCAATATAAAACCGAAAAGTTTAGTACAAATTAGACAAAAAAGGTGATTTATACTAATTACAGCACCCACTATGGATCACAGAAAAAATTCATCTACTTTATAACTTAATTGTATTCTCATATTTCATAAAATAAAATAATTCACTTGTCAGTAAGAAATCACTCACGCGCTTATTAACGCTTCACATAAGCCATCATTCACGGGGAAAGGGTATACTTATTGCCATAATCGCCTCCTTTTCACCTGAGGTCCCCCCCAAAAAGAAACAGCCCTGCGTTCAGCCCTATCCTCTTAATGAGGACCTCATCAAATAAGAGCATGACTGAAAACGGAAGTGGGCTCTCTTATGCAGTAAGGATGATTTTTCACCAGCAGCTTTAATTTTCAAAACTTTTTTTGAGTTTGCGAGTTGAGATCAGACAAAAGTATTCACAAACTTTTGTTTTAAATGAAAGTTCAAATAAGAACCACACGCAGAGCCGGATTTAGGGGGTGGCCACATGGGCCGCGGCCCATGGCGGCAAATTTAGGGGGCGGCAAATGTTGTAATTTTTTCGAATGTAGGTATCAAGAAAAATATCTTATTCAGAAAAAAAATTACAAATGAGAGAAGGCGAAAAAATCTCTCATTTCCTGAGAGTTAAAGTAAAGTAATTTCTAATTAGTTCGTCTTTCGGTGATACAAGAGACAGCGCCTTTCATTAGTCTAGTTGAGAGAGAAACCAAACACGTAGTTTGGCCTGGAGTGGCGCGGCGCGGCGCAGAGAGCAATGATGACGAGAACTTGAGATGGAAAGGAGAAGCCCTATCGGCGCACCGGTCAGCATGAGACACATGTTAGCGCCTACAAGATTCCATGAATACTTCACGCATTGCGTCAAACGTAGTGCGGTCAGCAGCGGTTGGCGTGAAACTCTTAGTGCCTTCAAGACTGCATGAATACTTCACGCATTGCGTCAAAAACAGTGCGGTCACTCGGTCAGCAGCGGTCAGCGTGAAACGCATAGCGCCTACAAGACTGTAGGGATACTTCACGCATTGCGCCAAACACAGTGCGGTTGGCGCGGTTGCGGAAATTCAGATCATTAGACCACATTCATGTTTATTTTTATTCATAATTTTTTCGTTCTTTTCTTATAAATGAAAGGCATCGTCCACGCAGAGATAGGTCTACGGAACTGAATTTTCGAGAAAAGTTCGGTGAACTTTTGCTAGTGTTGACAGGACTTTCACAAAAAATGTGCCAAACGCGAGTAAAGTTGAGTAAGAATGTTTGTCAAAATGCCTGGTTTTACTATTTTCCTGCGTAATAAATAGGCCGCTGTCGTTTTGGTGTCCTTCAAAGTAGACGATGTAGATTACGAAGTAGACGATATTGCGTCAAACGCAGTACGGTCGGCAGTGGTTGGCGTGAAATTCATAGTGTCTACAAGACTGCATGAATACTTCACGCATTACGTCAAAAACAGGGTGGTCACTTGGTCAGCAGTGGTCAGCGTGAAACGCATAGCGCCTACAAGACTGTAGGGATACTTCACGCATTACGTCAAACACATTGCGGTTGGAGCGGTGGCGGAGATTAAAATCATTTGACCACATTCATGTTTATTCTTATACATAATTTTTTCGTTCTTTTCTTATAAATGAAAGGTATCGTCCACACAGAGATATGTCTACAGAACTTAATTTTCGCGCAAAGATCGAGGAAAATCGCTCCGATGTTAATGATCCTAATAATTTCGTCACCAAAAAATTGCAACTTAATTTCGCAATATCGCGATTTTTCCGTTCCTACTTGGGTATGTATATGAACAAAATTCACTTGCAAAAATTCGCCTTTTCTCACTTCGTCACCTTCCGGCCAAAGTATCACGAGCGCCATGCGACGCTCAAAAATTTCCGCCGACATTTTATCTTTTTACGGAGAAATTTTTCAACGAGGCTATCCAAAACTTTCACCGAATTTTCTTGGTGCTCCCGATGAAATTCAGTGACATTTTCAAATAGATTCAACCAACAATTTCTCTGTAAAAAAATGAAATGGCGGCGGAAATTTTTGAACGTCCACTGGAAAAAAAAATAACACATTGGATCTAGAGTCCAGACTCTTGAAAACATTGACAAGAAAGAATACTCTTGATTCAATCGGATTTTTGCTTGAATCAAAACGAACTCCGCTTAAATTAAGAGGCTTGGTTCTTGATTTAAGCTGGATTCTGATTGAATCAAGAGTACTTTTTCTTGTCGATGTTTTTAAGGGTCTGGATTCTAGATCCGATGTATTTTTTTTTCGAGTGTCACATGGCGCTTGCGATACTTCGGCTGGAAGGTGACGATTCGAATTCAGCTTCAGAATTTTATCTCATCCTTAACTTCCTTCTTGTGCGCTAGGCCGACACTCGTTTTATGGAACGAGAGGCAAAGGCTGTGCACGAATTGAACGTGCATATTATTTTTCAAGAGAGTCCCGTCGATGCGGTGGGCCAGCATTTGCTTCAACCCTTCGTCGGCGGTGGCTTGAAGTTTGTCTTCGCTCGGGGCCAAAAGGTATTTGATGACGAAAGCGCTGATGGCCCCTCCCTCTGGATTCGGCATGAGGATGTGCTCGCAAACCCTCTTCTCGCTCTCTCCTCCGATTGGCACGCAGCTGTAGATCTTGGAGATCGGGTAGAACGAGGCGAAAACGAAGACCTCGTAGTGGAGTTTCGTTGACGCGTCGTTCCCGGCTGCGATGAAAGCTTTTAAAGCGTCCTCCAGTTGAGCTTTGAACTCGTCGAAACGAGCTAGAACCAGGAGGCCTGCCAACGGGATTTCATACGGCTTCTCTGTCGAATCTGAAATATCGGGATATTGTTTTTATTAGTAACCTTACATACGGAGAGAAAAGCTTCGTGCATGTGACCTGAAGTTGAGGTCATGTGGATCTCTGGAGTTTTGGGATCACGCATCCGAAAACTTGAGGTCCAACTGTCGAAGTTCGGATCAGACTTCTGAAGTACTTCGGTATATCCCGAAGGGTTCAGGTCACACATCTGAAATACTCTGGTACATATCGAGAGCTTCGGATGTCTGACCCGAACGTCGGCAGTTGGACCTCAAGTTTTCGGATGGGGGATCCGAAAACTTCAGAGATCCATATGACCTCAACTTCGGGTCCCATGCACGAAGTTTTTTTCTCCGTGGCAGTTGGACGATGGACGTATTTATACTAAATGGAACTATTTGCGAATGGAAAGATGGGGTGTGCTCGTTAATGTTCAAGCCAAAAGAATGAATGGGGATTTAAAAGCGCCAGTGACGTCAGCGGCAACGAAGCCGTCTCCGTTGTCGTGCTCGCTCGTCTATAACTCATGAGCCCTGTCTGTCCACAAGGCTCTTGTCACATGTCCACGGCTCACGAGTTGGCGTTCAATCCCTTTTGATTTAATGTCAAATCCCGATTTTCAAATTTCTCAAAAGGAACTATATTCACTTTTACATTGATTCTTCTGCAGCTTCCACAAGCGTACCCCATCTTTTCACTTCCACATAGTTCCTTTTAGCATAAATACAGTTATAGTGACTTAGCCGAGGGCTAGGAGCCTTAGGGCCTAAGATACCCCCCCCCCTCATAGATTGGAAAATATTCTCCCAAAAAAGTAATTTTTCGTTACTTGCGGGATTTTCTTTACTTTGATCCCCTTTGCCCATGACACATTTTACGACCGTAGCTCCCTGCCCCGGGAAAATGCCTGGCAGCGCAACGGTTTCTCAGTTGAAACTTTACACAGTGAAATAGATTGTATATAGGTTGTCCCAAAAGTACTGCACGTTTTTTTCTTTTTGACGAACGGTAGTAGATATCAAAATGCGGTTTGTGTAGTCTTAAAGACCGGCCAATTACCGGTAAAACAAGACAAATCCGAGCTCTCTAATTCAAAAAATGACCAAGTTACAGCGTTTTGAAAATGACTTGTAGAGGGGACCCCTACGGGATTTTCAGCTTCTTTTCTGGGAAAAACAAAGATTTGATTGATCAAAAATTCTACAGAGAAATCGTCGTGATCGAATGAGGTTGGTAACATGATATCAGCCCGGACCGTGCACCCTGCGATTTTTGGTTATTCCCTACGTTGAAAAAGGGCTTAAGAGGCAGGAATTTTAACTCCATCAACGAGATGAAAAGAGCTGTTGAAACTTTCTTAAAGAACATTAGGCAAGAAGAATTCGAAAAAACCATCTTTGAAGAATTGGGAAGACGGTTGCGGCGCTGTGTGGCAAGTGATGGAGGGTATTTTGAGAAGGAAACTAGTGACCAGTCATCCAGTGAAGAAGAGTAAAATCTAGTAATCTTGGTAAGATTCTGCAAAATTGATTTAATAAAACCACTTGAATCCTTAATTCTTTGTTTTTTTCCCAGAAAAGAAGCTGAAAATCCCGTAGGGGTCCCCTCTACAAGTCATTTTCAAAACGCTGTAACTTGGTCATTTTTTGACTTAGAGAGCTCGGATTTGTCTTGTTTTATCGGTAATTGGCTGGTCTTTAAGACTACACAAACCGCATTTTGATATCTACTACCGTTCGTCAATAAGAAAAAAACGTGCAGTACTTTTGGGACAACCTATGTAATAACCGGGAGGTAAATTTTTCAGGAGATCAAGTTGTATCAAGTTTGGTCAAATATTCGTTCAAGTATCTCATATGTGAAGTTATGTAAGTTTACACGATTTTCGTCCCACAGAAGGGCAAGAAGATATTATATTTTTACTCCCCGGTTTTTGGCCTCGACTATAGCGGATAAAAATTTCAAACAACTTTTGTTTCGAGCTATTTTTTATTTTATTATTTTTTTGTCTCAACTAGGTATAAGTTCAAAATCAGCAAAGTTCCAGTTGGAATTGACATTTTTTTGACATTTTCTGCAAAAAATGTCCAAACTTTTGCGAGATTTTAAGTTTTTTGGCACCAATGTCTTTTCTCTTTATCGGTGGTCGCATACTGGTCTATTTGTAATTTCTCACGGGAAAAGGACTCTAAACTATACATGACTGAAATATATCCTAATAATCTTATCTCAATCTCATAATGAGACTGATGCAGGATTTACATATGGACGTATTTATGCTAAAAGGAACTAAGTCTCATGAAAATCCTATGCACATAGTTCCTTCCAGCATAAATACGTCCATATTTCCTTAAAATTAGGTCATTATTGGGTAAATTTCAGAAAGAGACGCGTTTCCGAGCATACAGAAGCTCAAAGAGAGAGCTTAAGCTTAAGCTCAGTGGAATCCGTCTTTTATTTTTCCCCTTTTTGGGGTTTTGTTTTTTCGTTAATGCTTTTAGCATGCAGTTGTTTATTTGTTTAAGTTTATCTTTTACAATGTAGTTACAGAGGGATATATAGCACTTTATGACACCCTCTATAAATTAATGTAACAGTGTGATACATACTCACACAATTTTGTTATTTAAACAATACAAGTTACATTTAAATTTTAAAAAAAAAAGTGTCAGATAAGAATGAAGGGGTTGTGCTTACTCGTTCCAGATGTGGATGAGTTTCCTGCCGTGCTAGAGTTATCCGCTTTCACACTCAGCATGAAATGGTTAAATGTGTCTGTAAAAGTCAGAAAATTTTTCATTGAACAAGTGAAATCAAATGTGGAAAACGAAATTAATATCTTAAAAAGTCCGTAAAGACACAATGTCTGTTTTAAGCAAGTGGCAATGGTGCCCTACGTGTGCTGCAGTTTTGCCGGACCCAATTTTATAGGTATGAATTCTGCATTATGCGTGATTGATTTCTTTCAATCCATTCAAAGCGCAGGCTACTGAACAGAAAAACCCTGAAACACAGTGGCCATGTAAAATTGAAGTGTTATGTTCGGATATTAGCGATAAACAGGGACTCACAATAAAGAAAATAAAAATCTACATACAGTAATGAATTTATGTCATTGAGTTAATTTATACCCAAAAAAGAGAAAAAATAACGAAGAGAGGAAAACATACAATTTATATACTAATTAAAATTTTGACCAAAAACTTCCTGTTGGTTAACTATCATCAACTTTTATTTCAGAGCAGGAGAGTAATTTTTTATATCAAAGTATTGATTACAGACTTTTCGGCAATCGGTATTAACTTTGCTAGGGCCCCAAATGTTAACAAAAATTGCCAAAATGAAGTAAAAGCTCCAATTCTAAGGGATCATTGCCATTGATAAGGTGCATCTCCACATCAAGCAACATGCTTTTCATTTACTGACTTATGTGGAATTCTTGTGATTTTGTGGTCTGGGTTACTTAAATTTGGTAAAAGATGATCGATGCGTTTCAAATTGTTCAATCCATTTACATTTTCTACTTACTCAAAGGGACCAAGGGCTTTAGTGGTACTGTATTTTGACTCTCATTTTCTACTGAGGATTCTTGGAGGTCTAGCCAACCTTGGGTCTCGCCTGCAACAAGCATGTACATTACTTTACAAGTGTGAATTTACTCCGTAATCCTGCCGCGGAGCTCAGCATAAGTTTGTAAAGGATACCTCTGAAAAAATAAAATTATCTACATACATCGGTGCTTTCAACTATACACCGAAAAAAAAGTGAAGTTGATACAACATTATGGATGTAAAAAAATTGTGCGATAACTCACAAAAAGCTAAATTACCCGCTACGGCAGTTAATTTTACATCTTGACATTGCTAAAATTACTACTGTGGAAGTTAATTCAGCATTTTGTAAGTTCTCGCACACTTTTTTTACATCCAGAATGTTAAATCAACTTCACTTTTTTTTCAGTGTACATCTTAATGTATAGCATCAAATATTTAACAAATTTAAAAAAAAAATAAAAAAAATAAAATAAATTGGGGCGAGTCAGTATAGCCAAGACGTGCGCTTTGACTGAGCATAATCTTGTAATTTACACCTTTGAGGATTTTATTTTCGAGTTAGAAGGAAGCCTCTACAATACTTTGAACTATGATTGAGCTTAAAATCATGTCCAATTGTAAAATTGTATTTCTTGCAGATTTTCTTGCTAAGGCAACAACTGGTATGTTTCTTGACCTGTTGGACGAGGAAGTTCTTGATACTTTATCTGATGTTCTTTATGTTCCCTTCTGTACTGAGTTAATATAACTCGGTTTCGAAAACATATTGCCATTAAATTAATCATTTGTTTACCAGGGTTATTTTCCACTTTTCATCGCATACTTTGTTACAGCTTTCATAATGATGAGTGTCTTAAATGTATGCATAGAAGCAGAACTTTAATTGATTATCCAGTAGTTACCTAGTTGCATTAATGAATGTCTTACATGAGTTGAAAACCGTTGCGACGAGTAACGATGTCACCAGCTGTAAAACAAACCGGTTAAGTGATCGGGAAAAACTATTAACGTTATGTGAGGATATCGCCATCTGCAAAATGAAGAAAATCAGGGTGTTTATTCAGAGTGTGTCAAAACGTGGAATAAAAAAAGGGCGTCAAAAGCATAGGGTTCGATGGATCAATAATAGATCGTTTAATTCTTTCTGTTAACTTTTAAATATTGACCGATTATCGCGGGTAGAAGGAAGTGCCATTCCTCTTTAAAGAAATTCAATTTTCATCTTCATCAAAAATTGGAAACTAATAAAATGTTAATGATGTACAGGAACGTGATATACGATGCCCGAAAGCTAGGGAAATTGATGGCAATGTAAGATTTTCGAAATTTGAAAATCCAATTAGTTTGAAGCATCCGGAAATGCTCTTTCACTAAACTGCGTTGGTTGATCAAGCAGGGGAATCTTTATGCTATGTGATTTTTGGGGAAATCAATTTTCTGAAAAAATTCTTCTTTTTTCATGTGATGGACAGTGCCACGTACCATGTGACGTTCTATGTGATGGACAATTTGTGTGTGACGTAAATGGAGAAGTAGTATACCTCTCGTTTCCTGAAAAATTAACTCCAGTAATCTTAATCTGAATCATCGTAGCTATAATTAAAAGCACAAGTGGACCACTAAACGAGACATGCGAATTTAAGTATTCTGATACACGATTCCTGATTAAAATTTCACGAAAAACACGATTTACGCGACGAAAATTACTGAGGACAATTTCAGTAATTTTCGTAGATAACTCCGTAGATAACTAAATTTAGGAGATAACTCCTAACTAGGACACTTAACGTTTTTCGATGCGTGAATCCAAACTTCCCGCTCATGAAAAAAGAGAAGAGTCAAATCGTGCACTAAGACTAAACGTCACCGCAAAAAGTCTTTGCAGTGTGAAAATATGGGAATTAATCATTTTTCCGCATGGGCCTAACACGGATTCAAATTACACTTGCTTCATTAAAGTTGTGTACATCGAAGATTTAAGTCGGAAAATTCGTGTATTCATTGCAACACTAAAAAATCTACTCTAATCTCTATCTAAAGATATCTACTAAAAATTTACAAACATGTGTTAAACATTTCAAGGAAAACTAGAATTTTTTTCTCTCTTGAAATAAATCGTGATTTCCGAGAAACACACTTAGGCACTTGTAACATAAAAACATGGTTTGCAATGGATGTAAAATTTACTAGGTACCATTATTAATAGTTTTTGGTTGGTTGTCCAATGAGACCGGCGTATCAAAAATTTAACCAAGACAAAACATATGACCGCAAATATTCCTCTCTTTAAAATGTATACCTCCAACGGCACTTACCTTTTTTCAGCAGGCGTGCTCCTTGTTCTCACCTCGCGAACTAATTAATTCGGTTCAAAATATCAATGCAAGAGACACGTCACGACTGATAGTCTGATCGAAGAGGTTTCATGACATTTGTTCGATTTCAGGTCAACATCTTGCTCTCTGATTAAACTCGTGTGTCTTGATAACGATATCATTTTTTTTATTCCCTCTGTCTATGGTATTCCCTAACTTCTACTTAATAAATTGCTGGTTATGTTTATGTTTAAAAAGAGAGAATTTTGGTTCTCCAGTCCCCAGCCGGTATCAATGTGGGCCAAAAAAAGTGCCTGACTTCGACTCAACCAGTCTATTCTTACAGGCGGCACAGAAGTGATTTTTAATTTTTTTTTGTTCAGTTTGCTTCTATTTTTTATTTGTATATTTTGGAGATGAGTGTTGTAAAATAGAAGAATAAGAAGAAAAATTGTGTACTTGTTTACGTCCACTATGGCTGCAGACGCATACCTAGCACTCCACTGACGATGTTTCACACTCACCTCGACCGGTTCGCCTTCAATCTCCTGACCAGGCAATTTAAGGGACTTGAGAGCAATAATAATAGCTTGAGGCAGTTTGACGGCGATAATTTAGTTTAATTACGGCATTAGCTAGAGCTAAACTGATACTCTAATTAAGTGTTCGGCAACCATTCCCATTCTGACTATTTCGCCTTCAATATTCTATTCAGGCAATATAAGCGACCAGGGAGCAGTAAGAGTTGCCTACGGCAGTTTCATCGCGTTCATTCGGTTCACCCGCAGAATCACTGATTTAATATATCACTTTACTTGCAAGTTCTTAATCAAAACTAACTTGATTAAGTTTCCGTCTTATACGGTCGATCCCAGCCAACAACAATTCGGGCAGGACCGCACATCATAATGATTATCTAATTTCAATACGTACTTAAAAGAGAAGGCAATAAGATCAATCCTTGCCTTGCTGATAGCAATTGCTTTGCTGTATAAGATGCGAGCAGGGAGCAGAATGCGTTTATACATAAACGTCAGTGGTTTTTGACTGATAAAAAAATAATATTTTCCTTCCTTTTTGCATGATACTACATCTCGAACCTACTCCGGGGTGCCAACTGTTGCTCACCTGGTTTTCGATTTATCGATGCGAGCATAATGCCTTTATTAATAAACGACAGTAATTTTAAATGGGGACAAAGGCTAAGATTTTCCTTCCTTTTCGCGTGATACCACATCACATACCTTCCCCCAAGTTCAAAGAGTTGTACGCTTGATCCCCGCATTCACGAATGCGAGCAGCGAGCAGAATGCGTTCATTCATGATCGTTAGTGATTTTAAACTGACGAGAAGATAATATTTTCCTTCTTTTTCGCGTGATACCACATCTCAAACCTACTCCGGGGTGCCAATAGTTGCTCACTTGGTTTTCGATTTATTGATGCGAGTATAATGCCCTTATTAATAATCTTCAGAAATTTCAAACGGGAACAAAGGCTAAGATTTTCCTTCCGTTCCGCGTGATACCGTATCACATACTTACCCCCGAGTTTAGAGAGTTGTGCGCTTCATTCCCGCATTTTAGCGGCGAGCAGAATGCGTTCGGAGATAGTTTCTGTATGGGTCCGCGTAGCGACCTCAGGAAGTAAATCACAAAAATTTTAGGCTTTAACAAAGAAACGTGATGTTCGCAGGTCGAAAGCCTATCACCATACTGGCCGACTAAATACCGCCATGATTATGGAAATCTGGCCTAATCTCCTACATCGACATGGCCATCAGCTTCCTCAATAGCGTAGCCGACTAAACAAATCACCGCCCCAAATTGCATTCCAAAGTAGGGTTCTCCAAGATGCACGGCATGACCAATCGCATTCCAAAGTATGGTTCTCCAAGATGCACGGCATGACCAACAACTTCATCAAGCGTAGCCTACCACACAAATCACCGTCCCAAATCGCATTCTAAAGTATGGTTCTCCAGGATGCACGGCATGGCCATCAGTTTCGTCAAAAACATAGCCGTCCACAAAATTTACCGCCCAAAATCGCATTCCAAAGTATTGTTCTTCAAGATGCACGGCATGGCAATCACCTCCGTCAAAAGCGTGGCCGACCACACAAATCATCGCCCCAAATCACATTCCAAAGTATGGTTCTCCAAGATGCACAGCATGGCCATCAGCTTCGTCAAATGCGCAGCCGTCCACACAAATCACCACCCATAAACTCGGTCGATCTACAACTTTTACTGAAGGATATTTTTCGATCCGGGTCTTCATAAGGACGTAAATACAGAAAATGCCGATCAATAATTCTCAATTTTCAATTTCTTTCAATTTTACTCACATTTAAATTACTTTAACATTAAAAAGTATAGTTTATTCGAAAAGTAGACTCAATTACCTACAGTTTCAAAAAAATGAACTTTCTAGGTCCATTTCTTGCTTCGTGGTGAATTTTTGAAAACATGTCCAATTTTCAACTTCATCGGACCACAGTGCGCAGTTCCCGAAGGGGATTCATGGGGACTTATGGCTAAAAACTCCATGAACCATGCGCATTAAGACATGAGCCCTGAGACCCATAAGAATATATGCATAACAGGGCTCACGGTCATAATGCACATAGTTCCGTTTGGCAGAATTACGTCCACATGATCTTCCTCCCTCCCTCTCTCCGTAACTTTCTCTACGCATCGCCAAGTTCAAACGGAAGCAATACCTCCCCAAAAAATTGCATGACATCCATAATAGGGGGGGGGGGGCAGACGCTCCATCCGCTAAAATCATTTTCATCGCCTAATTTTCTTGGGAGGGGGGGTTGTTTAGCGTTGGGTACTTTTTTAGGGGAAAGGTGAAGGGATTAGTAATAGAGGGATGAATTTGTCCGTAATTTAAAGGGAACTTCGGTGGCATTTATTCGATTTAATTAAAAGTTTATTAAATTTCATGAGTACGATGTTTAGACTGATGGATACAGAGATTTTTCATCTTTGATCGTCCTGATAGAAGTAAAAGAAACAAGGAAAAAGGGGGAAAACACTAATGCGTAATGTTTTTCAAGAATACTCCTGTAAATTTTCCCACAACTTTTAGAAAATTAAAACGCAGGATATCCAAAATCTAAGCTCAGATTCGGATTCCTCGTGAAAAATTGATGAGATTCTATGCATCATATGTTAGAATAGCGTGAAGGAAAAAGGTTTAATGACGTAAAAAAACACTAATGTGTGATCAATTTTCAAGGACAATTCTGTAAATTCTCTAAAGATTTTAATTAGATTAAAACGCGTAATATCCAAAATCTAAGCTCAGATTCGGAATCCTCGTGAAAAATTGATGAGATTTCATGTATCATATGTTAGAATAGCGTGAAGGAAAAAGGTTTAACGACGCGTATAGATTCTGTCGTACTTCCACTTTGAACTACGCCGCCGCCTGTCGCCCGAGTGAAACCGAACGGGGAGGCGCCACTTTTAGCGCCGGCTAAGCGTTCGGTTTCGTCGCGAGGAATTTCTCACGATAAATTCTTCTTCCTCCTCCGCTGACCCACTGAGCACTACCCATGTTGCCACGTTGCATTCATATGCTCGAATCAGTATGCCTTCGTTACGTCTCTTTCCTTCGCGCTATGCTCGGGTATGATACATGCAATTGCATCGATTTTTAACGAGGAATCCGAATCTGAGCTTCGATTTTGGGTATCACGCGTTTTAAGTCAAATTTTCCAAATTCGAAAATCTGAAATGACTGACGTGCCTTAAAATGCTTCTCGGCTCCTGTTCGATGGATTTTTCTGAAATTCGGTGTCAGGGTATGATACATGCAATTGTATCGATTTTTAACGAGGAATCCGAATCTGAGCTTCGATTTTGGGTATCACGCGTTTTAATTCAAATATTCCAACTTCGAAAATCTGAAATGACTGACGTGGCTTTCTCTCTCATCTCGACGACTCTTCGATCAGTTTTTGTAAAAGCTAGTGTTACGTGTATTTTTCGACGAGAAACTCAAATTTTTGGTCAAATTTTCAAAATTCCGAAATCGAAGGTCATGATGGCCTAAAATGCTATATCGGTTCCTATTCTATCGATTTTTGTGAAACTCGGTATCAGAGGGTATTCTTCGACGGGAAACTCGAATCATTGGTCAAATTTTTAAAATTCCAAAACTGAAGATGGCGGACATGGCCTAACGTCCTTTAGTGGCTTTTCCAAAAGTTTCTATCCTTACAATCAAGATACCGACGATGTAGGTAAGTCGGCAGTCACAAAACTCGGTTTGCGACGTTGCAGACTTCCTGTCATACTTTATTTTTTAAACGGAAAACTACTCAACGGCAATTCTTTAAAACTGCCGTGATTTTTCTTCTCTGTGCGGAGAAAATTCTGCAAAAACTTCAAGGAATGATGTCAGTTTGTTCTCCTTTAAAAAAATACCATAGAGGCAGAGATTTTCAGACACCGCAAACGAGTTATGTGATTGCCGAAATACACCGTCGATATGTTGTATTTATTATCTGTTCATTTTCAAAATCAATTTACCCTCGGCTAATACAGACCTAGATGTAGACGTGCTTTACAACACTGATGTGTTAAAACCGTTTTGTATATACCTATATTTTTTCTTCCTTCTTTTGGTCTAGCACGATACGATTGATGATTAAAAATCTTGTTTCGTGTTTCCACTGAAACTAACACTAACTAGACATCTTGCTTATAAAATATGATTAAGTAAATAATTGGGCAAATCAAATAAAAACCAGAGTAGGTTTTGCACTTCAAAGACAACCTTTCCTTGTTTGCAGTCCTGTTTGTTTGAAAAACAAAACAAAAAACCAGTTGGAATTTGATGTCTTTTTTTTTTAGTATTTTCCTGGTTGAAGGGGGGGGGGATAAAAATGGAGGCGCTTAGTATATCTATCAAGGTTTCTCCCTTTGAATCAAGCCCCTAAAAGCTTTATTTTTAAGTGACTTTAATACACTCACGTCAAAAAACTAAATTTAACTTTTCTCTTCCCCAGACCATAAAACATTTACAAAATTTATTGAAAACTTTATGGAGACAACAAGGTGTATCATATGTATTATGCTTATGCAGTTGCATTGTGCAGTTTGCCGTCAAAGTTAGCATGCTTTCCCAAACTCAAAAATAGGTATGCATGGAAGGATACATGGTTTCGCTTGCAGGTTCTTCTAACTGAACCACAACTAACAAACGCAATTATCATGTAACATGGGATCTTGGGTAGACGCCTCTCTATTCGCAAGGTCTCTAACTAGGTGATTGGATTTTATTTTCTGTCGAAAACCTTTGAGACTTCAGATGACCCAATTTTGTCAATGTTGAGTTACTCTCAGAATTAGTAATAAAAATTATTGTATAAGCTGAAGCAAATACTGCTATTATACAGGTAGTTGAGGTATTGAATAAATTAAATATCTAAGGTAATACGGAAGGCTCAAAGAAAAAGCACAATTTAAAAATTTTAGTCATTTTATTAAAAATAAACAATTTAAAAATTAAGTTAAAATAGGTAGGTGCTTACTTAATCTGCATAGACATTTTCTTGAGAGGAAAATATTTGTAAATGTTCTGTGAGGAATGAAATTGAGGAAATCTGCATAGAAGGTTGATTTAAAAAAATAAAATGATCAATCAAAAATGCCTGCTAAATAGGTGACTAAAATGACACCAAAATTAACGCAGAAAAATTCGATTGATGGATTAAAATGTAAGTAAAATTTTTTTTGGTCTAAGTCAGGCAAAATTTGTTAAAAACTGATGAAATTTGATTTTACACTTGTAAACATTAACAAAGCATATTCTCAACAGAAATACTTCAGTTAAGAGGGTTATGATATTTTCCATTCACATTTTTTTTATCAGCGTTTTATACTTGCATTGGTTCCCAAAAAATGTTTCTTGGAGAACTTACATTTTGTTCTCTGTAGAGGGAAACTGATGATGAGGTACCAACACTAAAACAAACAAAAGAATTTTCTCCCTCCCGACACAAATGACTACACTCATAGCACCAGATTTCAGACTGCACAGTGAGAACTAAGCATGATAGTTAAAATTTACTATGGATACTTGTAACCTCGTATTAGATATCTTATTCCACGCCCCTTGGGGATGCATACTCTAGTTCAAAGGCTCCCTCTGGCAAAGTATTGCTTATGGCTAAAAGAGGTCTTAAAGTTTCAGAAACAACTATGACAACGGCTCTTAGAGTCTGCTTGGTACAAAAAGCAACCAGAGAAAGTTTACTTGGACAAAAAAAGGAAAGCGATTAAGTTGGGATGCACTAGGACATAGTGCGAAACTTATTACAGAGTCTAAATTTTCCTCAACGAAAAATTACAGCCATACCAAAAAATCACAATTTCCGATCCACTAAAAAAACTTTCATGGGCTTAGATTTCTTAAAAATTACAAGATAAAATTTTAGATACAAAATATTAATTTCAGAGCGAAGCATATGGTTGGCTTAAAGCATAAACAGAATTTATTTTCAGTACTTTAGCAGACTTTTCCAGCATTCATCATAGTGGATCTGAAAAGTATACATCCCGAATGATACAATATCTCTGAAGCTGGTACGTTACTGAGGACAAAATATGACCAGAGTAGGTAGAAATTTACTAACGTCCCACTGGATCATACATGATACAAAAAGAGAATAATAAGTTGACCTACTTAATACTGTGCATTTACTTAATTATAATTTACTATTTTCAATTCACAGTTAATTTTTTTGTCAACAGTTAAACAGTTAATCTATTCACAAACACTAAAACAAATAAGTACATTACAAATGGATGAAACACATTGTATTCGAATCTCTCCAAGATTAATGATAAGGTAGTGTTAAAAATACGAAATAAATTATCTTAACTACAAAATCGATGTTTTTACAATCGGTTCATTGACTGGCAATGGAAATGGATGAATGATTAGTGACTAGGTAAAAATTAACAGATAGGAGCATTTAGGTAAAACATAATGCACTTAGGGAGGGGTGTAGGGTCTGAGCTTGGACGATGAGACATTACAGGAAAAAGAAGGTGCTACAACCTATGATTCAGTGAAATTTCAAATTGTGGAGGGAGAAAGGATTTAATGTCTACATTTCATCAAATTAACCAATGAAAATTGGGAAAGGGGGAGTCTTACCCACCATTACATTACCACAATGGCAGGTCTGATTTCAGAATGAGGGTTCTTGCCGCAAGAGAGAGAGAGAGAGAGGGCTCATCAAAGGGGGGACTCACTAGGAGAGGGAAAACTAAAAAAATTGAAAAAATGGCGTTATGTGTTGCTTAAATGCCCACTAAAAATTAAATTCTCATGCGTATTTCATTGTTGTCTTATTTAAGGTACCTTCCACAGAGTAAAAATGTCTTTACTGTTTGCTGTGCTTTTCAAAGCTATTAAGAGTGATTGAAATCATGGCAACACTGCTTTAGGTCATTTAGAAATCTGATTTGCCCTGCAAACTATGTCATAATCCAGAACAATCATTGATAAATACAATTATCTATCTAATATCCACGCGTTTTAAGTTGTTTTATAAATTTAGACTAGATGGAGCAAGAGTTCTTGTTTAGAATCAATGGTTTTCATACCGGAGATAAGCTATTTTGTTTTGTTTATTACCTGGGAAAAGCTATATAGACAGAGACCAAATTGCGATTCTATTAACTGTTTTATCAGCAAAATAGACTTCTTGACAGCTCTGAAAAAAAGTCAGACCAGCAAAAAGTAAACTACAACAACTAGAGCCTCCAAAAAAAAAGAATGGTAACTTGAAAACTTATCAATACGTTGTCTTGTGTTGATGGCAAGATATGGGACAGAATTTTCCATAAAATGATTATTTTAATGGACCAAGATAAGTCTTTAACGTAAGATAAAGATGAGGGGGGAGGGGGACTAAGAAATTAGCCATGTGACCAATAATCAGTATTGGTACACACACAAAAAAGTAAGCTTAACGCTGAAGATGATTTACAATAAATTATACATATGAGGCACAGACATGAAAATGCTAAAGCACAAAACAAAATGAAGATGCACAGTTGTGAAATAAATAAAAAATGAAAAATGATGAAGTTATTACACAGTTAACAAAAAATTGTTGATACAATTAATAAAAAAAAAACAACCTAAACATTAAGAGTATTTACAGTTGACTAAAAAAACTCATTCTTAAAAAACATACCTAATGGTTAGTCTTAAGAACAAAGATTAACTGAACTTTTTTATTTATTTCTTTACAAAACCTGATTTAGTTTCAGTAGGGGTTGCAAAAAATACTAAAATGTTGCTTAGTAAGTGCATTATAGAACTTCCTACCACAGTAAAAATTTAAAAGATTCCAAATACTTTAAACACAGCATTTCACCCGATTAAAGAAGATGGAGAATTACTTACTAAAAATTCTGATGAAGTAAATCAGATTTTGAAGCATTCTATTCAGAACTGCTGGCCTTTGCTTCTCAGCAAAAAGGCTCAAAGTAATTTTAACGAGTTTTTGAATGTACCACCTGAAATTGCAGACTAACAATTTTTTCTGAGGTTAATTGTCGCATTAAAAATTTCCTTAAAATTGATGAAACTAAGGCGCGTCTATAAATCAAAATATTAGGTTGGTTAAAGATGACTTCGCTACATTAACTACTTCACCTTTTTCTTGTCAATAATGAAACTAGAATACATGCCGTTCATAAGATACATTTTGCTCTAGAGGGGAGGAGGGTCATGGGGAGCGTTACACCATTTTATTTTTACACGTTCAAGGATAAGGATCTCCATCACAAAAAAGGTACAGAGGAGGAGGAGGGCGGTGTCTAAAAATCTGGAAATATTTTACGAACGGCTCCTATCTTGATTGCAGTGTTCCCGAATTTTTACTCTAATTTTAAATTTAATTCTTAAAACTTTCGCAAGTATCTTTTTATGTTGTAATGGAAAATCATAGAAATTATCATAAATTCTATTTTTTTAAGTGAAAAAGGAAAAGTAACCATAATTCGAAGTAAAATAAGTATTTCTTCTAGTTTCACCATCAAAACATCTGTAACAAGTATTCTTTATTGACTGCAGTACTTTTTTCGTCTTCTACAAAAGTATGTTAGTGATTCGGTTTTAATTTACAAAAATAGTTTTACAAATTTACATCTTCTCATTTCAAATGCTTGAGTTGAATTTACACAATACTACAGGGGGCATACACACGTCACATTAATTACAGATGTTAGTTTTTACATTTACAGTTAGACAAAAGTGAGAGTTTCTCTTAATATCACGTTTGAAGTTGTACATACGTAATCTATTTATAAAGATAATTATTTACAAAAAGGAAACTACAAACAAGAATAATTACAAAAAAGTACCCAATATAATGTTTTTCAAAGTTTGACTGGGAATTGTATTGTGCTTACAATAATATTTATTTTTCTTTTCCTTTATTTGACCAATTCAGTAGCCATTGATAATTTTTTCTCAAATATCCTAAAAAAAATTGTAAAATGGGTATCAAACCATGGAAAAAATGGTTTTTAAAATTAGATCCATAAAATTTTGCTTTTCAAAATCTAATAAAGGATTATTTGTCTAAAGCTCTTCAGAGGGTTTCTACGACTTTATATTATCAACAATCTACTGTGAATAATTAAAAAAAAAACTTGACAATTGATAACGATGGTTCAATTTTCCTGCACTGATTTCAAATAATTTTCTTAACTAAATTCAGCTTCTACAACCTGCTTCTACAAACACACTAATGAAAAAGAAAACAGCAAAACTAAACTTATCACTATCGCTTCTTTACTCAAAGTTTTAATAATTATTTTTCTTCTTCTTTTTTTTCCAACTGAAGAGCGTGATACAGGATCAGACAAAAATTAAAATGTAACACATGGCACAGTTGGATAATACTTTAAAAATAAAAAAGGAACTCAAGAGTGCTGAATTTCTTCAGTAAGTAAATTTCTGATCAAAATACTGACTAAAGATCAAGCAAAAGCCCATTAAAAGGCAATACAAAAGAGGGTGAATTAATAAGTAAAAAAATGATGGCTGCAGGGTCAGTATTTCAAGTTTAAAAAAAAAAAAAATTGGGGAGTGAAGTTATGATGAAAAATTCAGATTGCAAGAACTACTTTCATGTATGAGAATCGACACAGGTTGGATTTAAAAGTTAACTTCAATTTAAACTTGGTTAGCACCTAGACTGGTTTTAACAACTAGACATAGCTAAACTGACTGTGCTGAGTTCAGGTTGAGTTCGTCCGAGCAGACTGAGTGTGAAACTTTAATAGTTGAGCAAGTAAGAATGGCACTTAAAATTAAAATAAAATGAGGCAGCTGAGTGAACAAAGTTACACTTTAAATGGAGTATTCTTCATTAAGAATTGCTTCAATTGTGAAAGTGGAGAATAGGTATTCATATGAAAAGGCTCCATAAAGACTGCATTAAAAATCTAGTTTTTAGAATTTGACGCTTCAACATGACCATAAAAAAGTAACTTGAAATACCTACATAAATAAATCTATTAAAACTTTAAACAGATAACAAATTTTAGATGCAATTAATTTATAACAAATATCACACTGCGCCTAAATTAGAAGAACTTATGCAAATACTCCTATGACTTGTCGATTCAGAAAATTGGCGGCTCTTTTCTTTCCGGAGAAAGTAATCGTGAGACTACATTGAGGTAATGGCAGAAGGCACATGTAAGGAACCTTGATAAATTTCACTACAGTGCTTCATCTCCAGTTTGATAAATTCCATTACGGTTCAAGGGTTGTTTTTCAGGGATGTTTTGCGGGCGATTACGCTTGAAGAAACCACACTGAAAAAGAGAAACGAAACATCAACAAAAATAATTTAACTGAGATTGTGAGCAGAAACCTATTACAGAAATCACACTTTCAAAAATCTGAGTGTACATATTAATGCATATGCTCTGTCTCATTCTTTGCCTACTTTTAAGCATGCAACCCTTTGACTACATTCCAAATGAGAACAGCGTTTGCCAGCTGTTCAGTTTTACACTAGGACTTATTAATTTAACTTTAACTAATCAAACTTTGGATAGAATAGTTTTCCAGCGGAACATGACAGGGCATTAGAAAAAAGCAAAGACCAATATGCCTTTCAACTAGCAATTATTCCAAAATCAACACATCATAAGAAACTGAGGAAAGGAATTTTATAGGGTGCAAAATCATATTATTTTATGAATAATTTGATTTCAAATGAGAGGAACACCTTCATCTGCTGGGAAATTTTAAAGTTCTTGCTTTGGACTGAACTACTATGGAGCCAAGGTATGTGACCTTTGAAATTTTCATTCCATCAATTGGATTGCATTTTGCAAAAAGAAACCACTAGCATTGCAATGTTGCTAAGATTCTGCAACTTCTTTTGTCTTGGAGGAAAAACCCGATTATCCATTAATAGTTTCTATTTTACTCGCTAAAAACTGTAAATTTAAGACAAAAATTACCATCTAAATTTCATAGTTTTTCACGATTTCCGCAATTTTATTGCAAAAGATGAAATTGCACAATCTTAGCATCATTGCAATGCTAGTGGTTCCTTTTTGCAAAATGCAATCCAATTTTTTGTTCAGGACAGCTCAAAACCGCTCCTGCAATGACTCAACTATGCAAAGTTTTCGAAGGAGGACCCCAGACTCTCTTTTGAGACTAAAGAGATCCTCCAAGCCCCCCATTGGACCTGTGGGAGTTCCAAAAATCTCCCTCGACAGTGTGATTTCAGTGTCTCCAAGACATTCCTTGACCAGGTGTCCTACGCCCCCCCCCCCCCCAAAAAAAAAAAAAAATTTCTAGTTCTGCCCATGGTTTTTGCTGAGCTCTAACCTTATACAAAAAATGGCATTTAACGCTTCCCATAAATTTAAATCTTCTCTTGACAAGCAATCTTAGAGAAACCTTACGTAGAAATTATGGATTGAAGTGTTTCCCGGCAATTCAAATCGATCCTCCAAAATCTGTATGCTCCAGACTCAATGAGTGAATTTTGCTAGGAACTGTATAATGTTCATTATTTGCAAACTTACCTTGTAAAGTAAGTATATCAGCAGCATTAGTATTAAGGCACCAAGTACTGCGGAGAGAATCACAACCCAAAGAGGGACCATCTCTGGTTCAACTCCGGTATCTCTCGATAGAACCTGAGTACGAATTTCATGACTTCTAACGACAGGAACATCAGGAGCACCGACATGCGGTAATTTAGTTACACGAGCTGCTAACATTGAACTTAAATGAACCTCTTTGTCATCGGCAATCTGAAAATGCAAAAACATTCAAATTAATGAAAAGGAAAACATGATAACCGATAACTTTGATGAAATCTGAGAGTGAAAACTATTCCTGTCAAAATGAATAAGTTAAATGGGAGATGGAGTTCTTGCATGTGTCAGGGATTTGCAATTTAAGTACTTTTTCTTAGAGCAAGTAATTTTGCGAGAGACATGATGATGCCACTGGCTTTTGCTACAATGAACTCTGAAGCTCTGAAAATTGTAGCCGGAATGGAGGGGTTCTTCCACACTATGTTGAGAGTCCACCTCTATACATAGTCTAACTCTCCATGCACAGACAGGAAGCAAATCAATTTTGAGACCTTCTTCTGAGCTTTTGAGTTCGTTTCAGAGAAAACTAGTGGCACCATAATGTTCTCAGCAAAATTTTGCAAAAGAATAAGTACTTAAATCGCAAATCTCTAACACATGCGAGAGCTCCAAAAATATCCTGAATGGTCTTGGAACGTTAAAAAATGACAGTGGATAGGTTTGAGAACAAATAATGGAAACAAAGCCTATCTTAGAGGCTATAGTCCCTCTTCTCACATGGTCCTGAAATTCAAAATCAGCAGAGAGGCCTCAGCTGAAAAATTATGCACGTTTAATATATACTTACAACTAAGAAAATTACATTTTTAGGAGTTTTTCTATTTTTGACCATATCGTTTTACTACTGCACATTATCCTATAGAGAAAAAAGCTGGAGTAACAAAAATCCAAGTACCTTCTTAATAGTCGGCATCCAAACTCTGGATCTGAAAGCTACCCATCCCTCTTGATCTTTCGATAGGCGGCCGATGGAGCACCTGATCTTTGTGCATTTGGTTGGCCCACAATTCAAGGCATCTTCAAGTTCTTCATCATCCTTAAGAGTTATTTCTCTCTTGTACTTGGTGTACAATTTAAGCCTACCGGAGCTGTCTTCCACCTCTTTGCTTGAGGACTGGTGGGATGCAGAAGATTGGTGGGACGCGGAGGACTGGTAAGAGGAGGACGATTGGTAAGAAGATGAGCGACCTCTTTGATTTATTTCATGAGTCCTCCTTTCAATCTCCTCAATCCTCTTTCTTTCATACTCTTCATTCCTTCTCCTCTCAATTTCTTCTTGCCGCTGTCTTTCTCTCTCCTCATACCTCCTCCTTTCCAGCTCCTCTGCTCGATGCCTCTCCTCTTCCTGCCTTCTTTGCTCCGCTTCCTCAAACCTTTGCCGTTCCTCTTCTTGCCTTCTTCGTTCTGCTTCCTCAAGCCTTTGCCTGTCGAATTCTTCCTGCCGTCTCTTTGCTGCTAAGTTAGCTCGGTTCCTCCTTTCTTCATCCAATCTTTCCCTACTTTTTTGAGTGTTGCTCCAGATGTCACCCTCATTCTTTGAAAACCGACGAGAACTCTCTGATACAGTCTCAGAGGCCTCAGACACTGCATAATTGTGTTGAGAGCGGCTCCCTAAGTCCGCGTTATTTCCGGCAAAATAGCGGCTTTCAGCATCAGAGCCAGTGTGGAGCTGACCAGAGCCACTTCTACCAGTCTGACTATTTGCTAAATTGATATCAAAGTTGTAGTTTCCAGAACTACTTTTTGTGACTCCATAGTTACTATCAATTCCAAAATCAACGTTTGGTTGACCAGAATATACTCTACTTCTACTTCCATTTTTAACAACACCATCATCATTCGTTTTCCAGCTGGAATGGTCAACAGTTCTTTGGACCCCACTGTCCGAGTCCCAGGTTGTGTTAGCTGTATATGATTTATCTACCGAGTGGAACGAGGAGTGATCTTTACCATCGGTGGTTACACTAAAATCAAGGCCATGATTTGCACCTAGATCGATGGAACTTCCTTGGTTGTAGTTCTTTTCAAAACGCTCACCACTTGAGACTCGCCTCGAATTGGCAGCATTAGCATTCCTGTTGGATGCAAAGGAGCTTTCATAATTCTTTGATGAGCTGCGGCTAATATCGACACCAACATTTTCATGGATTCCAGCTTGATTGACACTCTGAGCTGATCCTTCTTCTTTAGTCTGGACGTTGAATTGGTCCTCAGATGTCTTGCTTGAACTTGAGCTTGATAATCTGTTAGCACTTGCGACACTTATTTCAATAGGCACTCTAACATTCTGGTGAACTTTTTCTGTATTTTGTCTGTTGGCTGAGTAAGAGCTTTCAGAGTAACCAGATCCAACTCGGCTTTGAGAGCTAGACCTGGATCCACTAGATCCAGTCTCAAAGCTTGACTCTTCAAACTTTTTCTTTTCCTCATACTTTTTGTGCTTACTTTTCTCATTCTTTTCACCTTTGTTCTGTCGACTATTCTGACCACGAGCATTGAAGGTGTTACTTGCAGTAAATGATGTTGAAGCGGTGGATGATTTTTGTGATTCTTCATACTTCAGATTATTTCCTTGACTGACAGAGTGTTGTGCAGATGTCACACCCATTAAGCTGTTTTGAATACCTGTCAACTCAAGGTATGATTTCCGTTTCTTATCAAGAATGACTTCCTGTTCATTCACTTTATCGACAAGTTCACATTTAACAGGCCCACTGGTTTCTGGCTGCTCGAGCAAGTAGAGGAGATGATCTCCATCAAGCGTGTAAGATGGCCACAAAAAGTAAGCTTCAGCTTCTAAAATGTCAGACGGTCCTTTATTCCGAATACTATATATGTGAATCACTTGTGGTCCAATATCAGCTTCTGTTGTGATATTTTCGAAGTTGTAGATGGTAGAATTGTAGTGGACATCAGATGGATGAGATGATCTGGGAAAAAGAAATTAAAACAAATGAGAACCCAAAAGCATAAAGAGAAAAAAATAACTTTGGAATCCTTCGTATAATACAAAACCCTGATTTACAAATTATTTGATCCTTCCTTCCCCTTCTTGCACTGTTTTTGTGATACAGGTCCCCCTCTTCCCAGCCAAACGTTACATACTTTAGAAACGACCCCTTTAGGAGATGAATAAATACCTTTAATTAAAATTAGTTGCAGATTATGTTGGAAAATAGATTGCAATAAAGTGATTTGATACCAAAAATGAGAACTCAGGATCTTTTTAAGAGATACAATTTTAATATTTTTAAATAATAAAAAAAAAAAAAAATCAGGACTTGCATTTGATTCTTGACCTCCACAAAGAATGGAGAATTTGCAAGGGTCTGAAATTTGATGAATTTCCTGTTTAAGTGGAATCCTCTGAGTGAACTGAACACGAAGATACCCTTGATTCATAAATTGAGCAATTATTAGAGGAGATATGACAAAATAACCGATTCTGCTAAAATACATGTGTTTAAATGGGAAATGCCGCCAGATGACGTCACAAGGCGGCACATTTTCTCACTCTTAAATCAATTTTTCTCCAATTTCCCATGTCAGAAAAAAATTATGAAAAATATTGCGAACTCAGCTCATTAGGCACTTTCAGATGAAGCAATAAAAAAATTGCGTGCAAATTCTCCATTTTGTACTTATTTTACTAAAAATACGATGACTTGAAACCAGAAAAATGGTATAAAATTCCTCTGTATCACTCAGAAAGTTGGGAATATCTCTCACTGGATTCAAAATGTTTAAGATGAATTTATTTGAACTGTTCTAACAATATGATTTTCTTGACTGACTAGAAAAGAACTTACCCTTGCAGAATAAGATCTGACTCCACCCAAATTGGAACACTCAGATGTTCCAGGTTATCAGAAATGGAGATGCTTTTCTCAGGGTTGGTGCTGTTCACAGCCATGTAAAATTCGTAGCGAGGCTTCATTCCTTCTTTATGGAAAGCTTCTAAAATGACTTTGAAGTGAACCTGCATGAATGTAAAATCAAATTATATTAGAACACACAATTACACATCAGCAGTTTATGTGTTTTGAGGATTTACTATAAATAAATTTTGGCTCACAAATGAGAAGTTCTAGAGCTGACGTTTGTAGGTCTAATTTACGTCAATGGACCTGGAGAGAAGGTGCAAATTAAACATTATGATATGCTTTCAAATCAAAATTTTACATGGAACAGGGTTTATGCAACAAAAGTTATTAACAGTAACTCCTAACCAAGGTATTTATGTTTTTAGGATGCCTCAATGCAAACTTCCCGCTCATAAAAAAAAAAAAAAAAACCATTATCTAGTTGAGTTAAATTTCACACTAAATGTCACAGATACAGTCTCTGAAGTGCGACTATTTAAGATTGCAGAAAAATTCATGGGAAAGAAAAAAAGCATTTATGATTTGTTTCAAGTGCCTACAGAACAAGTGGCAAGACTTACCAATTTCTCCTTGGGAAGTGGATTTCCAATATCACAGTGAAGTGTGAAATTGTTGGCATATGTTGGAGCAGAGCACAACACAGGAATTTCTTTTTCAGCATCATCAATTCGCTCAATATTAACATAATTCATACCAGGTGGTATCGCCATGTCGAAGGTTGATTCAAAGGAATCTTCACCTTCATTCTGTACTAGCACATCGATGTAAAGTCGTTCACCAGAGCCGAGTAAGTAGCGCTTCACACTCCTGTGACAGAAAAGAAATTCATAGTAGCAACCTGATCATTTCACAATTTACAACTAACATCACAACTGTTGGGTTGGTAATTAACAAGGAAGACAGAAAAGAAAAATGAATAACTCGTGGACGATGCTGAAGAAAAAAGTTAAAGTTAACATGGCATGTTTTGTCCAGTTTCTCAGGCATTATGAAGGGTAGGAAAAAAAAATTGCACTTCCTCCTCCTCCCTAAAAAAAAACCAAGCTATAATACCCGGCTCATAACAATGGAGAAGTCGAAGTCTCAAAATGTTCCTCTCACAAAAAAATGGAATTTACAATTTTATCTTTCAATATAAAGCTGCAAATAGGTAAAAAAAAGTCTGATTTGCAGTCAGTTGTGTGTATAATATCAGAAAATTTCTTCCCTGTATTATTAAGATTACAACTGATGAGGAGTGCATCAACCTCAGGTCTCTTATTGAGAGAACCTTACACCATTTAACCAACATCCTGGTACAGTGACACAATGAAAACAGTCCTAGCTAATTGGTGACAATAATCTTACTCCACCGGTGCAACCCTACCTTGCTCTGGAGCTGTGAGGAATTCTAAGAATCAGAGTTTGAATGAAAGAAATTCTCTGATGAATCAAAAGAAAACAATTTGCCATTTTTTCAGGGGATTCTTTTTAAATTAAATCAGAAAAAATTTGACAATGTTCTGAATGCTTATGCGGTGTTTTTCCTCAGCACAGCAGAAAAAATTTCATGATGGTGGTTACTTACGGTTGAGCAATCAAGCGAAGGTCAGGAATGCACACGTTATCTTTGCCACAGTTCTTTTGAATGCTGACAGAGTCTCTCCTCACAAGAGCAAGTTCATCGTCCATATCTAAAACAGGGGTCAAGAGTCTTGATGTTCTGCGTGAGGAGGAGGTAAAGTGAGTGTAGGCGTCACGAAGAGTATACCGCATCTCTGCTTCAAGAGGGGTCAGTTTGTCCCGAACAGATGTCTGAAACAAATTTAAAAAAAGAACTGATAAAATTTAAGGAAAACTGAAGATGGACTTTAATTACTTATTTGTACTACAGAACTTTTTTGGAGTTTTTGGTAATCGCTAAAGGAATTCGCGAGTTCTGTAATACAATAATTTACCATTATATTTACCTATAATTATATATATTTTTCATCAGGATTGCAAGATGCATCCGAATCCGTTGAAATGAAGGAAAAATTCACAGATGATAAAAAAATTGGTGTGCAATTTTTGGTCCACCAGTAGCCAGAGGGCCTTAATGACAAGAGTCCGGCCGCCAGGTAAAGGCCCGGCGTGGACACAATGGGAAAAGTACCCCGGTGAGCTCAGCGCTGACCCAGCGGCTCCTCGCCGGGATCCGACGTTGCAATTCTCGGTTCGCCCAAAAATGCCCGAATTTGTATTTGGTCTAATTGGTTTGCACAGACTATAGAGGAAAAATCACTGCAGTTGTAATTTAATAAAATCTCACTCTGTTGAGTAGTTTTCCATCTAAAAAAAAAGGATGGCAGGAAGACTGAAATGTCTCAAACCAAAGTACGAGGTTTGGGAGATTCACCATTGATATCTATTTAGATATCTTTAAAGTTTGTTTGAAGAGGGCAAGAATGAAATTTAGAGAAATTTTGAAATAAGATGCAAATACATAAAAGGAGAAAGAAGTCATTTGAGAGAAAAGGAGTACAGACCTTGATATAGACATTCATATTCTTGCAAAATCGGGTGCCTTTTTCCAACCGTAAACTTTGGTTCATGACATTCTTTCCTTCCTCTGATAAGAAGAACATTCGGGGGCTTTTGGGTTTCTTTGAGTCTAGGAGAAGTTGGACATCAAAATCTAGGTTCTTGTCAACTCCTATGCCAGAATATTCTAAGCAGGTGCTCAACTGAAGGCATGAAACTTCAGTGGTGTCTTTCAGACTGCAAGTACGGTCCTCAAGAGAGATCTGCTTAGACTCTGAGATGAACTGTAAACTGGACTGCATTTTTACCACAGGCCTTGCTCTGAAAAAAAAATAATACAAAAACTTAGGGTACAAATTTCAATTGATGGATTTGAAAAAAGAGAATGGTTTCCTCTAAATTGAATTGGTTGAATTTAATGGTCTTCAAAACGCAGGCAAAATATTTAGGTATCTTTGTATCAAGAGTAATATTTCAGCATTTAAAAATCAGAACATTTCAAAGTGAGATTTTAAATTTTTACAAAATTTAAAGCTCCTTTTGAAAATTTAATTAGAAAAAAAATATTTTAATCACAAGATTCCAGTTCGTATAAAGCATTGATAGGCAATTTTCATCACAGGTATCTAAAGCTTTTAGAAACGTTATACTCTCAGAATTCGACAATCTGAAATGACGTCACTTAGAAATTCTGAATTTATTTATTCACTCCACATATTGATTTGGTAGTATTGTCTCTCGAACATAATTCATTTTTTTTATGGAAATCATACCTTAAGAAAAATGCCGAGTCAGCTTCATAGGCGCCGATAATGAGATCAGGGTACTGATTGTTATCCAAATCCAATCCTCCAGAAAGAGAGAATCCAAAAGTTGTAGCGTGGCCTGGTAGAACGTTTTCTGCAAAAATGACTTGCGAGGCTTTCTCTCTAACACCATTGCGAGATCCATGATAGATATACACGGCTCCTCTTTCAAATTGCCCATCATATGGGGCTCCAACAGCAAAGTCTGTACACAAATTTACACACATTGTAGAATAAATCCAAGTTTTCCTTCATTTCATGAATGATTTTTACAGTAAAATTTGGAGTCATGGCAAAAATCTGAGCAAAAACAGAGATTCTCTACACATTTGTTACCTTTAGGTTGGTAACCAACTAACCATATGCAGACAAAAGGATGTCCGACTGAGAGAGCATGCATGTGCTATGAACAGAATTTTACACTACAGCACATAATATTGGTTTTTTGCTATATTTGTCTTCTTTAACGATTATTACGAGTATGCTTCCTGTAGAAAGTCCTGTAATCTGAGGAGGATTTTTATTTTGCATAGTAGAGGGACTGCCAAGTGTATAATTAACATTGTCACTTGTTCTGAAAATTTACTCTCAGCAATGAATAGAGGAATCATTTATGAGAGGGGAAAGAAACAAAGTGTTAGATTACACTTCTTTTCATGAAATTTAGAGGTACACGTTTCATCCCAAAGGTAACTTTGTCAGAGAATTAGTCAATCAAAGTGACTACTAAGTTAAAGGGAAAAATTTTCTGCCACATATCCCTATGACTTCCCTGATAAGAAATTGCAAAAATCCTCTGGTTTTCTTGATAAACAAACAGTCTACACAAATATCAGATAAGACTCCCCTCTTTCCACCACCAGTTCATTTAAACAGCTGATGTTAAAAAAACATTCTCACTGCGAACAAACTGTATCAATATGCATTAAACCGACAAAAAATTTGTATTGCTGCTTCAAAAAGTGACCTGTAATTCCCAATTTCCTTTAGAAAAGTTTACATTTTACATTTTTACAGGTACATTTTTTTGATCACCTTGAAGACTCAGACTGATTAAATTAAATTTCTGGACATTTTCTGGTACAATTTTTCTAGTGACATGTCCCAATTTTCAAAGCCTCTTAAACTTGTAGACACCCAGATCTTTGTTACCTGTTATATTTTAATTATATTTTCATCCCTCTTTATGGAAAGCTACTTGAAACTTTAAGACATACATACCACCAAAGCCATCTTTGTTGATATCGCCTAAGGAAGTGAGAGCAAGGCCAAATCTTGACTTGGAGTTTTTACCATCTCGCGTATGCAAATCTCTGAACTTGTAAGTTTCTCTTCCTTGGTAAACAACGTAAACCCTTCCATTCTCATAGTGGCCTTCATTGTTTGTCATATCTGTGTATAATGGTGCCCCAATAATTAAATCATCAAGTTCGTCTCCATCAACATCAACTACGCACAAAGAGTAGCCAAAATATGCTCCAAGCTGTTCGCCAGTGATGTTTTGAAGGTTGGTCAGGTTCCATGAGTACAGAACAATCTAGATAAAATAAATGCATCAGTGAGTATGATGAAAATTTACAATCACAAAGGGATGGGCAAATAATGAGACACTTCGAACTTGAAGCAAGATACCTTCGATGATACACAGATTGTAATAGAAAAATCAATCAAATAAAGAGAGTCATCCTATACTACGGTAAGACCGCGATTTTACCAGGAAAGCAGAGTGTTGAACATTTGTTGAATTGATTCTAAGTTGAGATTCAAATTTCGATCTAATATTTCTCCCGTGAATGAAATAAGGTTTTAATTTACAATTGTTGTCCTTTTGTGGTGTAGTGGTTTTAGCGCTTGCTCTGTGATCCGGAGGTTCCCAGTTCGATTCTCAGTCAGGTGACCCGAGTTGGATGGTCTCAAACAACAGTAACCTGGGGCTGGCTTGATTAGAGACAAAGGGGGGATGAGGCTCTAGGGAGGGTAGAGCGCAGGATTATCCCTCAAGGGATATTTGAAGTGTTAAAAAAAAAAAAACTTTAAATAATCTTATCTGAGTGAATATCAAGCAGAAATATACTCGACGAATTTAAAGACTCCACGAGAGAGACAGAGCAACAATTGTTTAAGATTTTCAGGTATTATTTCGAACACATTTAGCTTTTTTCTACGAACAAATTTCGATGAATACAGAATGTCCTGGGGTTGGGTTGAAAGGAAATATAATTTAGAAATGCTTACTTTGCCGAGAAGACCTGCACCTCTTGGCATGCCAACGGCCACACCAGCCTCCCCATCATCTGCAAAATCTCCAACAGCAACAGAGTAACCAAGATAAGAGTCATCATCTGCTGGTGGCCCTTCATTCGTTGATAACACTTCTGGACGATTGTATAAATTTTGAGAGAACACTTGACCTGAGCACAGACAAGAAGAAATTTAGAGATAAAGCCCATCATTTTGGGTAAAATAAAAAGTTAAAACTTTCTGCGTCACCATCTTACAATTTTTACTTACTTCTAATAGACGAGTTGTGAGAGATATGCTACATGTCAGAGTTCGTAGATTAGTGGGTTAACAGAAAGTTTCCTGGCAGAATTGCTTTTTTATTTTCAGTTTTTTCTTTTTTAAATAATTTTTCGATTTACTCACAGAAAAGGCTTTTTCTGCAAGGAGTCTCAGTGGTACCAAAAAAAACCTTTATTGACATTCATTTCCTTTCGATGAAATGGAGTCCAGCAAGTTCTACAGAGAGCAAGTCCAACGTTTCCTGATGCATCTTGGAAAACTTGTTAAGTTTTAGATAAAAATAAAATGTTGCATTGCGTAGTTTTGAACTTTAAAATCTTCATGAGGGACTTTTGCTTGAGTTTGTTTATAATTCTACTCCATTTCTAATTTTACGTACTGAAGTAAAAAAGTACATACAAGTTATAATTTTGGACGGTTAAAAGTATGAGTTTATATGAGCATTACTTTCGAATTAAATTAATTAATTAGTTTGCATAACCGAAAATACAGAGTATTTTAGATATTAAAACTGAAGATTGTTACGGCACCAACCAATAGCAGACTAAAGTTAACCAGCTACTTATTTGAATCAAGAAGATTTCATTAACATATGTACAATAGAATAATGTCGCTTAAGGTGATACAATTATCTCATAAATTTAAAATCCAAAATTGTCATTGAACAGACTATTTGTCGGTGGCCACATAAACAGGCATAGGTATCTACATTGTGATGTCGCAAAATTTTCATGAACATAGGTGTTTTTAAAACAAGTCATAATCAAACCTTCCGCTCTTTTATTTTTAAGCCACACAAGCAAACGTATCAGAAATTTCAAAAAAATGGCTCATCCACGAAAGAAAAGAAGGAATATCCAGGCATTTTGAAACACTAAAATGTAGATACATACCAACGCTTGACAGGTATGTATTAAAGGACAAAAGACTTGGCTTCGATATAAGTAGGTGGATTTAGAATAGAAGAGAAGATATTGAGCAAATATCAACATACTTCAGGGGTATAGCTACAAGGAAGCTATAAGGAGAGTAAACTAGTAACCTTTTACATATATTAAGTTTAGGTAGTGATTATTTGAACATTCTGCAGCCTCTTGTTAAAAAGTATGCACAATCTTGGCAACAGTTATGACCATTGTACTGAAGTACATTTACTTTTCCCGCAAACACAGACCAATCTCTGGGTTAAAAACTCATGGAGAAACTACATAAACCAACTCGAATTGCACCATTACTGATTTTGAGTTCTGATTTTGCTGTCAATATCTGATTACTGTTAAATGCATAAAATATCATCTCATTTTTCCTTGTCTTTCTGTCAAAAAAATATCATCAAAAAATTAAGGGCAAAAATGTCTAGTTACATTAATCGCCTTGAAATGTTTTGTGTTTTTTAATATTCCTTTAAAAATCAAATAGGTGCAAAAGTTCTTAATTGTTGATATGATTATTACTTAAATTGATCATTTGAAGTAATAGAAGTTCAGTGCTAAAGATACAATGCCAAAAAAAAAAAAAAAAAAAAAAAAAAAAAAAAAAAACTAAATTTAAAAAAAAAGAGGAAGGAATTATTACAATTGGTTGTTGAGGAAAAAACACCACAAAATATGAGTAGAAAAGAAATCAATTAGAAGATTCAAACAAAAGGTAAAGGTACTTTTTACATTACAAAATGTTCTGAGAAACACAGATGAAATGAATGTTATATCCTGGGGGCAAAAAGAGCTTCCTTTTCTTAGGGGAGGAAGAAAAACAAAAGGGGGAAAAAGCTCATATTTTAGACCGATAGCTTTTCAATATTTATGAAAAGATACTACCCTTCAATATTTGTTAGCTTTAAGCATTGTCCTGTTGAAGCTGCATGTAGCATTGTAGCACAGCAGTAGGTAATTGATAATGAACACTCTCTTAGTGTTATAAGAATAACACCATACTATTTTCCATCTAGGAATAAAATGAGCTTAAGCGAACAATGTGCAAAAATAAAACAATTCAATTTTACACCTAAACCACGTTAAATTTTAATGGAGTAAATATTCATCATTTAGATAGAGGATTTGAAAAGCTGTCAGCTCAAAATTGGATGATCTACTTCTAATTTTTTTCTTCTAATTTTTTAAAGTAAATTTGTAATCTATAAAATTAACAAGTTAATTACATTCAGTCAAAAATGTTTCAGGGCACATTAAATACTTGTTTTAAAAAAGGGGAAGAAAAAAACCCTTTGTGTGAGGTGGGAAATTAGAATCAAACCAAAAAAAGAAAATCATATGGGATTTCCGTTCGGGACGTTGCGTAGAAGAAAAACTATTAATGATTAATGTAGCGAAGAAAATAAAACATGTCAACCGAGAGTGTGATGTTCAGTAGTATTTGCACTGTGTGTTGCAGTCTTTTTGTTAGTTGTCAGCACAAAGCTCAGCTTTGCATCCATACCTCTATTGATAAGATTATCAACAGTTAGAGAAAAATTCAGAACTTAAGATTAAAAACCAATTTTCCTGGCAAAAATGAAGCCATTTTCAGGAGGGATGCATTTTGTAAAATTGAGAGCTGTAAAAAAAAAAAAAAAAAAGAAAATGCCACAAACTAGACATGACAATTGTGAAAGTTGCACAAGATAAATCCAATGAATTATCGAGCACCAAATACTCCGACACCAAGAACCATTGTTTAAAGCGCTCAAAAGACAGACATGTTAAGAGATTAGTAGAGGGCAGTTCCAAATGGTTTCTGAAACCAACTCTGATTTTACCTGGCTCATGTTCAATGAATGGTAGTCGTGAAGGGAGGAATGGTAGACGAACATTGCTATCGATAGAGTAAAGTTGACCTGTGAAGAACATAAATAATAGAAATGGTGCAAAACATCAATGACAGTACATGCAGCCCCGATAGAATAAGCAAAACGAATGAAAAGATGCAATTCTTAAATATTTCAAATAAATTTCAGGCATACATGGGTATGTTTTAAAAATGGAATAAACCTGAATACTTTCCCCTGAAAAATAGTAATAAAGATAATACTACTGAGTACTTTAAGTAAATGTACTTTATGAGTACCAGGTACTACTTAGATTGAGGGAATGAGCAAAATCAGGCAGTGAGGATTAAGTATTGAAAACTTCACCACACACAAAATTGAAACGGATGGGATTTGGAGTGCAAAAATGAACTTCAAAAAATTATCAACATCCCTTGGATAGGAAAAAACTAGTGTCCTTAAACAGATTAATTACTCTTGCTAAAAACAAATGAAAGCTCCCTTAATTCCCTGATTTTAAAATCTAGGTGAACTTGACCAATCTAACTTTTCATATACCTACTGAATTTGATTAGATAGTTGCTTCAAAAATGAAAATGCAAGATTAATTCTGTTGCCTCTTCTTAAGATTAGACAAGTCAAATGATGATGTGACTGATAGCCAACTAAAAATTGTATTCAATTGTTCCTGTTGCAATTATTCAGATTATGCGTTCGTTTCTTAGATGCATACAAAAGAGTACACTTCTGAGCAACAGGTAAATTGGCTGTTCTTCTAACATAAGAAAACATTGCGGCATGAGAGATAGAGATAGGAAAGAGAAGAGAACAAAAGGGAGCAAAATATTTCTTTAAACGTAAAATGTAAACATCAATGCAAGGAATCTCTAAAGAGTACCTGTTCAAAAACAAAACCGTTTGCCATTTGTATGCATTTTCCTCATGCTATCAGCACATGAATTGGACACTGCTTGTGAGAAGGAAATCATGAAAAATTTGGGAATACTCTGCTATCCCTTGCGAGACAATTTTAATTTCACGAGCCAAGCGTCAAAAAAGAGTAAAGGGAATAAAGAGCTTCGTCTCATTTTGAGAAAACAAGAAACAATTAAATCGAACGTATAACCTCAAATTCATTCCGCGCGTTTGTTTTTGTTTACAAATTTCCAGCCAATCAAAGCCAATCCACATTGAAGCGCGGAAAAATTACATTTTGAAAAAAGAGCGGGTGTTTCAAAATGATGGGAGTGGTCTCAAATGAGCGCTTTTCGTTGTAGCTCGATTTTAGATGCAATTCACAAGTTTTGCCTATCCTTACACGCGGTGTAAAATATAAAAGCCACAAATTCAGTCAAAAGAATTTGTGAACAGCAGTCTTTAAAGCCCCCTGACGCGACAGGATAATCAAAGAATAGACTGAATTTAAGAACACATACATTAGCAGCAGGACATTCAAAATGTCTATTCATATTTTGCAGTACTTTAAAAAAAGAATAGAAAAAAAAGCACGGTACGAAAGCAATATGTTTGATGCGTATGTTGCAGGCAATTAGCAATCGCCGGCAATTTGCAAGCGGTTCACACGTTGTTTCAATAAACCGCAATAATGGGCATCGGCATAATGCAATTTTAAAGGTTATGGTCGTGTATGAGCTCGGCTTGAAGCGCCTTCATTATTTGTGATACTCTACGCTTTGTCACGGTGTTAGTTTAGTTGCCTGTCCGATCTCAACCCAACCAATGTCACGGAGTTTACTGCGCTCTGTTCCGAGTGTGCATAATTCTGTCATGTTTTAAGGGTGGAAAAGTGCCTATTCAGGCAACCTAATCAGCACTGTAAAATTGTTCTTTTATTTTAGAATTTTAGAATTTTCTATATTTATTCACCACTGGCTGGTAAATTGCCGGCGATTGCTAATTGCCTGCGACACGTAGATACAGTGACAGAAGCTATAGGGATGTGAAAGGGAAGAAAAATACGTCTACATCTTAAGTAGTTGCATTGAGAATAATAATTAAAAATAATAATAGGGTAGGATTATAGAAAAAGAGCTAGCGGAGCGGTAAAAGCGTTCCTAATGATCTTCCGCAGTTTAGCTCATGAATATTCACGGTATGAAACAGAGGTACCGAAGTCGTATTGGCCGTGCTCATTTCGCGAAAATAAATCTCATTAACGCGAACGCGCGGTTTATGGCTTTATTATATTGATCTCGCTGAGCGCGAAACTCACCCATCTCATAATGTATTGAACTATACTGGTATTTTGAATAATTATTTCATGATTTCCTGGGAATCAATAAAGCACAAAAAATTTTTTACGTTACACGGGTTTGAATACAATTTTGTATATATCGAGACAGATTGAAAGAAGAAAACAATGATGAACCATACGTGCAAAAATAATGAAAGAGAAAAATTACAAACGGACATAGCGTGAGAATACAAACATACGGATCGCATTCGAATTGAATAGCATTGTGAAATAGGCCCTAAAATCAGGGTGAACGCATTAGCGGGCTTTGGAAAAATGAAATGAACAGAAAAACTCTGGAATAAACGAGAGTGGCAGAGGACGTCCATTGAAAAATAACTGCTATCATTTAAAAGGTGGGGGACAAGGAGGATAAAGCACCAAAAAGAAATGGGAAAAAGAGGGGAAAAATCCATTTCGTTTCTAAGTCATCGAACCTAAGTATGACCGTAACTCAGAAGTTCTGGGCTCGAAACATCTGAATAAGTTTCAAACTACCAGATTCACAATTTCAATTCGAAAAGGTTATCCCTCTCTCCTACTCGTGACAGCTTATTTGGACCGCATTTTGCAATAAGGAACCACAATTTCTGGCTCATTTTATGAACAACATACATGCCATTGATTTTCCTATGTAGAAATGTGCCTTTATGGAAAATGCATTGCATGCATTCTTTATTGCAAAATGTAATTCATTCATTTGAATCTGCCGAAAGAGACCAGTGAAAGGAAATGGGAGCTACACTAAAATCAGGTATTACAGGTATTTTTAAGAAGGAGGTTTGAACCTATTCTTTGAGGGAAAAAGGAAAGAGGGAGGAGGATTTCTTCCGCATTGGAGTGTATAGCATATAATTAAATTTGATATGAAGCGAATAGAACTTTGAAAAAAACACATTAACAACCAGTGAAATACAAAAAATATTTCGAATGTTCCACACATAGCAGCGCTAAGTTCATCTGGTCATAGAAGGCTTTCCTTTGATCGCAACACAGAGAGGCCTTCGATTTTCCGAGCTCCAGGACTTTTACAGATCCAATATTCGGCGTCATCTAAAACTGGAGAGAGCGATTAAAAATGGTCAAATCAGCCATATTTTTAGATACATACCTTGCCAATACCAGCTACCAACTGCTCCAATAAACAATCGCTTGCCATCCTGCAAAAAAATAAAAAAAACAATAATTAATACTAAAATAAAAATAATAATATAAATATTATAAATAAAGAGTTCATATATAGTTGCAGTAGAAATGTAGTAAAACGTTTCGGCACCAATGCGACCAAGTTTGGCTGAAAGCAACGACCATCACCGCAATGTAAGTTATAAAACGTTGTTCAGTGATCAGACCACGAATTTTATTCGAAAAATAAAAAGGAAAGAAGGAATCAAAAAGGAAGAAAGAGAGGGAGGAAGGAGAAAGAGAGAGCCCCGATAGAAAATAACAAAAAAAGAGAAGCAAATTTGCAGACTACTTTTCTATTTCAGTAAACATTGGTGGTTTTAATGCGATGACTTTTTAAACTTTTAGGCTTCATCCATGTGAGACAAGAAAGAGTCGCACAATTTCAGTGAGACTGAAACTACTTTAGTCTTCCTCCTCTCAACTAAACTGAGTCCAAACTTAGGCGAAAATATGATGAAGTTCGTCACTGGGGAGATCCAAGAGGTAATTAGCATCTCAGTCCAAAGGAAAATACTGAAATATAGTCGTGCTTACGTGTTCCTCTTAAAGCAATATTATGACATTGACAAGACAATTTTAGGCCATGGCATCATTTTTAGGGGCCCTGCTGCCGTGGTAAGGAAGAACGCCGTATGAACATTCGAGAGTTGCCAAATTTCCTTCGATAAAATGTTTATTTATGAGAAAAATTATGAATATTTTCCATTGAAATTTTCAGACGTTTCAGATCAAATTACAAACAAAATTATCCGAGAAATTGGTAGACAAATATTAAAAAAACTTCCTGAAAATTAGTGTTTTACCAGGGGAATTTGGCAACACCTGAGGGCTCATACGGCGTTTTTCAGGGTGTCTAGTATTTTTTAATTTTGAAAAATCCTGACATTTTACTGATTTTTCCTGATATTTTATAAAAATTCCTGATTTTTGCAATTCGAAAATTCCTGATATTTTCCAGATTTTTCTCGACTCCTGGCACGGTAGGCAAAAAACAGTAAGACTTTCTCCCCTGAGGAGATCTCGTAAGAAAAATTCCTGATAAAACGTCCAATTTTTCCAATTTTCCTGATTTTTTCCTGATCGACCAAAATTCCTGATATTTTCGGTTTTTCCTGATGCTAGACACCCTGTTTTTCCTTAGCACGGCGGCATGGCTGATTATTTAAGATCATTTGGCGCAACGGCATCTGGCATACAGCAGCCTTTGGGTGCCAAGATCAATTTTTTCGTGGACGGTCACAATAATATATTATTGTTTCCCTCCCAAATTTTCTTTTTCAGCTCCTCAGAAATCGACATCAAGTCTCATCTACGATACTCAGGGAACGGGACGGAGAAATTCTGCGCAGAGCTCGCGGAGCCATTCGCAGAAGCGAGCGACTGTTTGGAGACTCACATCACGGATAACTTGCGAGCAGCATCTGCGAAAGGAAAGGTACAGCATCCCATACAGGGACACGCAAGGTTCACTCAACCGGATCAAGTGTGCGAGCCGGATACCTCATTTCGGGGGAAAGGGGAGGGATCGTTGACCTTGTTCGTAGGTGTCATCGTCGTCTGTCGATGATTGGTGCGACCGTTGGTCATCGGTCGATCTTCAGGGTTCCATTAGAGTCCCTTTATACTGAGAGTCAAGACAATGTGAATCCATTTCTGATTGGTTTCTGTATTTTAGGCCTCCACAGTGTCACAAACGGGAATTAAGATTACATTTTTCCCCCAATTGCAAAGATTATAATCTGCATTGGACCGAGGAATTACGAGTTCGACAAGGGACAAACGGAATGAGGGAAGGAACGGAGAAAGGAATTCGAGAATGGGCCGATCAAAGATTACGAAAAACGTTCAATTTGTGTAACCTTGATTCCCGTTTGTGACTCTATGATGGGGTGTTGTCTTGACTCTCAGTATAAAGGGACTCTGGGTTCCATGAGAGGAAGATGACTTCCTATGGGATTAGGAAGGCGAATTTTCGCCACTAAATTCGATTAATTCTTTTAGATAGATGGCTGTCGTATCGTTAATTGATGTACAGAACGGTCCGATCGTTAACTTGGAATATTGGGAGGTAGATCAACTCTTCAGAGCATCCGGACAAAGCGCGATTTATAGATGGACTCTCGATAGTGATGCTCGGGAACTTTATGTAAAGTAGCCTGCAGCGTGATGGCACGGCGACTAAACATACGTGTCACGTTTATTGCCAGCTCTCGAAATGAAGGCGCTTGGTAAAGTCGTGTGTTCCTACAGTCTCGACTCTCGAGTGGTTCACGGACAATACGCCGATCGCCGAAGTAACTTACACCAAATGCACTACGCATGAGACGTGTGTATCACACTGAACACATTGAACACACTAACACGATTCATAAGACCGAACTTTTTTTCTCAGCACAAAATCAACACAATCTCTTTTATTTTTTCAAGGTACTTTTTCCAACTGGGGAGATTTGGCAGTCGTGGATGGCTTTAAGGAGTAGTCAACGATGTTAAGTTTGAGCTCGGAGCCGTCTCGAATGAATGGCACAGCCCACGGTTGAAGTGATGGCCGAGCTTCTTGATAACCGCTCACAGCAGGCCTCGACACAGCTAATAACTTTCGTCTGGCTACGGCATGGATGCTCCACCCAGGTTTTTGATGGGGAGATGATGTCCCTTCCTGCCTACATGAGCATGGGTATACATCGTCGTCCCTCTGACGTAAGGGCGTATCTCGAATCCCGCATGAGCCCCAAAAAGCATGGGTTTACATGTGATACAGGGCTCACGTCGAGATTGAGACACGCCCTTACGCCGAAAGGGCGACGACATGCGAAACTCAACGTCCGTCGCTCACACGCTACCTGAATGTCCTCCATACCTAGCTTGCATGGGTTCTATACAACCGCAGATGAATTTTCAGTCTTAAAGCTTTTTTTTCAAAATTACTTAGCGCGATTTAAGTCACCACGCGTGGGAGAAGGGGAGGATTGCATGTTTTCTTCTAATCTTAAGTACGTGTCCAGCTCAAAAAGGTACACTGAAAGAAAAAAAAAAGAAAAAAGAAGAAAGAAGAAGAAGAAGAATCTTGCATTTGCCGCCAAGAAGTATTTTTTTCTTAAATCAACAATTTTGCTGCTAAACAAAAACTAATTTTTTGCTTAAACCCAAGCCTTATTTTCCATGTATCAAGAAAAATTCAGCTTAAATCAAGATAAAAAAAAAAAAGTTACTTTTTTGCTTAACCCAAGCCTCGTTTTCTTTGTATCAAGAAAAATCGAGCTTAGATCAAAATTTAAAAAAATCTTGGCGGCAAATTCAAGAATCATCGTGCTTGAGTCAAGTGCATTTTTTTTCAGTGTAGAAAAAAGAAGAAAAAATGAGAAAAATACTCAAGTGCACTCTGAAAATTTACGAGGAGAATGGAAACAAATTTCTCTATCTATGAAGATATTTTAGTTTCTTATAATTCGTATAATTGAAGCAAATTTAATAATAACGTACCTTCGAGATGGAGGCGCCAAGACCAGCTTGGCAGGATCCTTGCCTGTGGTAACCCCAGTTTCCTGTAAGAAAAACAATACAGTTGAATAGCACGGATATATGCCATTAAAGTGGTACCAAGGCATATTTTAGAACGATTCAATGCTCAATGAGTTAAAACTGTAAGTGTTGAAACCTTATGATCCTTGTGAAAATTGTACGACACATTAACATTGGGTATCGACTTTTCAACACATGGGATGCCACTTGCCACACTGGGAAAACACGGAATTTTATCATAGACGGCAACTGCGAGGAAAAAATTACTTAATGCGACAAGGCGACGAAACGGACGACCGGGGGTGGAAGGGGGGGCCTAAACGCGTTGATGGGATCGAGGGAGGGGGGGGGGCAGTTTAAAGTATGATCACGTCGGATGGTGCATAAAATTGAAACAAAAGACAAAGGTGATATCTATCGAGCAACGTTAGGAGGGAGAGGGTGGGGGGTGCGGTACAACCACCATGACGGACAGTTGCGGGTTGCCGCACCGCCACGGCGAAGGGTGAGAGGACCTACGGATCTCGAAACATCGACCAAATCGTTTGTTCCCCCAAGAAAGAAAGTAACTACATTACAATGTTGCCAAATTTTCACTCGCTAATTGCGATTAGGACTGAAGAGTCTTCTTGGTCATATCTAACTGAAAATCTCATTGATTTTTCTTCCGGTATCATGCAAAAATGAGAAAAATTAGGGTAAAGAATCGCACGGATATATTCCTGTAAAAAATTGAATTGTCTGAGCCAATTTTTGAACTTTAGATTAAAATTACGTTCTTTCATCCGGGGAACAAAGATTTGACTGAATGAGCGGTTTATTGAAATATCAGCGCATTTATTCGCCGATTACAGAGTTGTTGCACTTAGAGAGAAAAACTGCGCGGTTGAAAGGATCGAGCTATAATTTGTGTTTAACTCCCAAGTATTTGCTCAAGGAGACCCCAATTTTGGATCAAAATCCTCAGTGATTCAAATGTCACACAGACAAAAACAAATTGTTTATGACATGTAATTTCTAAGATTAACTCGAACTTTATGGCGGGGCAATGCACTCGATTTTATTCAGAGACAAAGGATTGATGGCGACAAATTGCCAGGAACAAGATGTTTGATTGTACCTTTGATTGTTGCTACCTGCAAAAATAAATCCTACGTTCAAAAAAAGCCCTTAAAATTTAAATTGTGACAGGCGTGGATTAGATCCATAGAATTGATAAGCTTGGTATCGGTTAATGAACGCGTGATTTTAGATGTCGTCCTATTCGCCCAAGACGTTTGAATCCATGATGCCTTGCTCCCATCTAAATCTGGCATCTACGCTTGACGCTCGGAAAATTCAAGCGTTAATCTAAAGGTCACGACAATGGCCCATCATTGGTTATGACGCACTATCGCGAGGGTGAACAAGAAATAAAATCGGTGCCCCCCCTCCCCTCCCCCACGTCAATCTTTCTCTTTTCTTTCGTCATTTTCACGGGACTCATCACCGCTGCCCGCGTGGGACGGCGATTACGCGAACAGAAAACGGAGAAACCAAGGGATACAGCAACGACTTTGTCCATCGCAACCACTCGTCTCCACCAATATGATCCCTTGAAGTCTCTTCTGTCTTCTTTGTCTATAGCTTTGCCTCGGCCCACTGAGTGAGTTACATACACTGAATTTTACTCCGATGTGTCAAGCAGGGGGCTGATTATTGAAATTGATAGACAAAGCGGTAGACAAAGAAGACATATGGATTATGGAGCGATCTTATTGGTGGAAGCGGGTGGTTCCAATGAACAAAAGAGGTAGGTGATAGACTAACTAACGGCAACCCACGATAGATCCTGTAGTTAGTCCATCATTTTCCCCTTGGTCTATAACAACCACCCACATCAGCTGATAGGATAGCTCCATGTTCCCTATGTCTTCTATGTCTTTTACTTTGTCTATCAATTTCAATTATCAGCCCACTGCAATTCCTTCTATCTCTAAATTTTTGGTCAAAAATTGTCACTGCTATGCGTATCACTGGAAAAAAACACATTTGATCTAGAGTCCAGACTCTTAAAAACATCAACAAGAAAAAATACTCTTGATTCATTCAAAGAGCCGTATGCAAAAACGACATTTTTCGCCCCCCCCACTAAAACTTATTCAAACTTCGTCTATCAGTTACTAATACTGGAGCGCTTCTTTCCCCAAATTTTCAGACCCCCAAAAAATTTTGGGGGGGCGCTAGGGGGGGGGGTGGAAGTCAAAACCTGTGACCCTCGATATCTTTCGAACGAAACAAGATATTGAGGCCCGGTTTGGACGAAAAATCGTCTTAAATTGCATACTTTAAGATTCTAAAGGTCAAAATCCCAAAATTAAATTTTTAACTTAACTTATGTGCTTTTTTTTCAGTTTTTGATGAAAAACAATTTCTTTTAAACAGATTAAACTGAAATTTCACATTTTTTGATTTGAACCAAAACCAGTTTTGTAGATTGCTCGTCTTTTTCCGCATCCAACGAGTGGTCGTATAAGCTGGGGAACCGAACGGTTCCGGAGTTATGATCGATTGAAGTTTCCGCTCAACGCGCGCCGACCGATTTTCGCGCGCAAAAAAGTCGGATTTGACTGTTATTAAATCAGATTTAATGTTCAAACTGAGCAAAATGCATTATTAGGGACCCTTGAGGGTCGCTGAGTCCAGAAATTACAGATACTTCCAAAAAATTCACGTTTTTAAAATTACAGCTCCGTAGCGCTATTTTAGAGGCCCACTGAGCGCCGACCGGCCGCTCAGTGGTCCTGTACGGAGCTGTAATTTTAAAAACGTGAATTTTTTGGAAGTATCTGTAATTTCTGGACTCAGCGACCCTCAAGGGTCCCTAATAATGCATTTTGCTCAGTTTGAACATTAAATCTGATTTAATAACAGTCAAATCCGACTTTTTTGCGCGCGAAAATCGGTCGGCGCGCGTTGAGCGGAAACTTCAATCGATCATAACTCCGGAACCGTTCGGTTCCCCAGCTTATACGACCACTCATTGGATGCGGAAAAAGACGAGCAATCTACAAAACTGGTTTTGGTTCAAATCAAAAAATGTGAAATTTCAGTTTAATCTGTTTAAAAGAAATTGTTTTTCATCAAAAACTGAAAAAAAAGCACATAAATTAAGTTAAAAATTTAATTTTGGGATTTTGACCTTTAGAATCTTAAAGTGTGCAATTTAAGACGATTTTTCGTCCAAACCGGGCCTCAATATCTTGTTTCGTTTGAAAGATATCGAGGTTCACAGGTTTTGACTTCCACCCCCCCTAGCGCCCCCCCAAAATTTTTTGGGGGTCTGAAAATTTGGGGAAAGAAGCGCTCCAGTATTAGTAACTGATAGACGAAGTTTGAATAAGTTTTAGTGGGGGGGCGAAAAATGTCGTTTTTGCATACGGCTCTTTTTGCTTAAATCAAGAACCAAGCCTCTTAACTTGAGCGGATTTCCTTTTGATCTAAGCTTAAATCTGCTTGAATCAAGAGTCCTTTTTCTTGTCAATGTTTTCAAGAGTCTGGACTCTAGATCCAATATGTTTATTTTTCCAGTGCATCATTTTTTTTAAAAAAAAAATGTCAAAGGGAAACATCGAACGAAGTATTCCGATTAATAATTTGTCCTCGAGCCCCTTTCTTTTCTCGCTTTGAGTCTATGAAAACGGACGGAGGCGCTTTTCAGTGTGGTCGGAGAGTGACAGGGCGGGGGTGGGGGGAAGGACTCTACTCGGGCGAGCACTAATTCATATTCCGATGGCGTAAATTGAAGAAGAGTCTAAGGGTATGACCAAGGATCCTCATTTCCTGTGCACGGTGGCGGGTGGCGCTCGAGTCTGGAGCAGTGGGTCCGGGTCCCTCCGGCTCCTGTTGCCATTAATATCGTCGCTCCTCTGACGTAAGGGCGTATCTCGATGTCCGCATGAGCCCCAAAAAGCATTGACTTATATGTAAAACAGGGATCACGTGGCAATGGAGATACACCCTTACGTCAGAGGAGAGACGATATGTCTGGTCGCCATGAGACATGAGCCATGAGCAATGAATCCTCATCCTGCCACCCCTACCATGCGACATTTATCGGGTTGTCAAGCAGTTTTTCAAACGTGCAAGCGTATTGGCTCCAAGTTTCCCTTCCGCCCTTGGTCGTTTGGCTCGTTTGTAGCGGACCTGTAAATTGGTTTCGTGTTACTCAACGTTCCCCTAAGTATTATGATAGTGCAGTGAGGTCCAAGATTGCGTTTTGAGTGCGTTCAAAAAAGCCTAAGGAGGCCGCTTTAAAAGTGAAAAACTGAAATTGGATTAATTTATTTATTTATGTATGTATGTATGAAGCCGCTTTTATAGCGCTCTCTGGCGCTCTGCGACTCCTAGTCGCCAAAGTCCCCTATCCTCCCAAAGCCCTTCAGGGAGTTGGCAAACCCTTAATATTTCTTCTAAAACCCCCTGTCGCCACCCTTTCACTGGGGGACGGGCGTCCTCTTCGTCTCCTCCCGGCAGGACCCAATCAAGCAACTTTTTTGGCAGCCTTTCGTCCGTCATTCTATTGACATGACCGAACCAAACAACCTGTCAGGATTAATTTATACTATATGTAAACCGCCCTTATCAAAAATGGCCAAAAATATACAATATATGTCAAAAGCTAATAGTCAAATCTGAACTTTTGTCAAATACCCAGACGTGCAAATATTTTCTATGTGTTACCGGCAAACCGGGGTTCGCCGGTAACATAAATGCATTTTCAGATTATAATTTTTGGATATATGCTTAGTAATTTCAGCTTGAACATTATATCCTAGAAATTTTTATTAAAATTTCTAGGTTAGGTTAATACCTATAGGTATTCAATTTAATTTTGTCCTTAAGATTTAAACGGTGTATGATAATCGGTGCAACTAGAATAACAATTTGTGATTTGATCGATGTTTACATTCAAAATATTGAAAAATCAAAAGCTCTTCCTTCAAAACTTGCAAAATTGTGCAAAGTCTGCAGAATGTGACCAACTGCCAGGGCATTTGGCAAAATGTCCATTTTGACCATTGACCTTCCACATATTCTACATTACATTTCTATAATGAGGAATCAACAAAAAGGAATAAAAAACGAAAACACTGAATGTGACACTTCAAATACAGGAAAATTCAAAAAATGTGGATCATGATAGAAAAACATGTCGTAAATTATTAAGATGCATTACTTCATAAGATTAGACTAGTTTGACATCATAAAATTAGACCCTTTCACAAACTATTAAAATATCAGAAACGTGACCTGAGTATGAATTACAGCCCACAGAGAACTGATTCTGTGTCTGCGTTTGAATAAGACTACGCGAGGCTGGGAAAACTGAGCAGCTAGGTACCCTTAAAAATTAATAAAATGCGCAATGCTCATAAAACTTGCAGGCCACTCATCCAGAGAAAAGCGGTAATCATCGAAACTCGGAAAATTTCAAGGTTGCAAGGATCTAAAATTTCACTCATAAAAGTCCCGAAGCGCGAAGTTAGATCAGGAAGATACTAGGCTTGCAGTTCGATTCGCAGCAATCGCAGCATTGCACTGTCATGTTACGGATGACAGCAGCAAATGCGCTTAAATATGAGCCACGATCAGCGCAAATCTTTATATGCTTGAAGGTTCAAACCGAAAAGTACTTACTGCTGTCTCCCGTAGCAGGGCAGTATACTGCCGTGCTAAGGAAGAACGCCGTATGAGCCTTCAGACGTTGCCAAGTTTCCTCCGATAAATACCGAATTTACTGGGAAAATTGCTATTATTATTTTCCAGAATTTTCAGACAATTTTGCACGCAATTTAATCTAAAACATCCAAAAATTTCAAGGGAAAATATGTATAAATGTCGTCAATAATACATGTTTTATCGAGGGAAATTTGGCAACTCTCGAATGTTCATACGGCGTTCTTCCTTAGCACGGCAGTATAGTATACGTCACCGGATGAAATTAAGTTAGGAATGCTACGTACAACGTGTTTGTTGAAAGAGAATGAGTTTCTAATCTGCGTACGAAATATACGAGCTAATGGTAAAGGTCGGTACTCTTTGAGATTCATCGCTGTGGCCGATGAAGATATTTTGAGAGAGGCATCTTTATGCCCACTGCAAATCATGGCCGACTCAGCGGTGTCTCTGAGGGAGTGCGCTGCAGTTTTAAATTGTATCTCGTGACTCCTCGACATGATTTGAGTCCGCGATGGCATCATGCGTCTTGGATTCCGCTTCTCGCTCCATCGGAAAATAGAAACGCAGTATTTTAGAGGGCCAGCGTAGGGATCAAAGTTTCCCGGGAAAGTTACATTCCGGAAAAGAGAATAAAAAAGTACTATGAGCGTTTCCGGTGGCTGTTCAAAGTGGAAACGATCAGTTGATCACCGGGTAAAAGTGTGGATGTAGGTATGTATGCTCTCTATCAACGTTTCCAGGGGAAGCAGATTGAGTTCCCGTTCTTGGGAACAGGAAATTTATCTCTTAAATCCCTGGTCCAGCGTCGTGGGCTCTCCAAAGCGTAAACGTTTTTTTACGCAGGAAGCACAGCTTTTGCTCACAATCGCTGATTTTCAGTGAAGTATTGAGCTGTCTGTATGGAGAACAGGATTTACTTTGAAGAACTCAATTGGCAAACCGCTCAACCTAAACTTCTTTTTGAAATGAGAAGCTTTACTACTTCCGACTTCTTTAAGAAATGACATGAAGTTCATTAGCTTTCCTATGCAGATGTCTGCTTTTGAGGATAAGCCAGGATTAGTAGTTTCTTATTGCAAAAAGTGGTAAAATTGCTGTAAATGCCCGTTCATAACTTACACTTGTAGTATTAAGCGTTTGAAATGAATCATCTTCATTTCTCCAAAGCTGGCTATATCACTACAAAAATTTGTCTTTCTTTCACTGAAAAAAAAAACTCAAGCCGTGGAAGCCGTACTTACGGGCTATACAGACATACCGTCCAAGTTCCGGGCTCAGACGCCGAAAGTTCCGGGTGTAGCACCCGCAACAGTCGAATGTACGGCTCCAGCACCCGGAACGGACGGTATGTCTATAGCCCGTAACTTTTTTTCAGTGTTCTCGTAATACACGATTAATTGATCTGCAACAATGGCTTCGACTAACTTTACTAACTTCGACTTGAAAATAATTTCTTAGCGACTGATCAGCTGAGTCCTGTATACAACCACTTAAATTCATGGCTGCTGCTCTGGGGTTCCCACGCTCATCTCCAGACTCACACAAGCGCAACACGGCATCATTTCTCCTCCTACTGAATGTTCTTGACTCGGAAGTCGAATCTAGGGGCGGCTCGCAAGAAAGCAAAGGAGCCTACTGAAAAATCTGGGGATTTTTTAAGTGGCCTCACTAACTTGTCCCATGTCCCATGCTCGAACTGGATTCTGTTACGGGGAGCAGCGGCAGTTACTCGAGACACGATATATCAAACTTGTGCGAAAGAAACTGAGCGTAAAGGACCCTCCTTCGACACAACGACATGAGAGCGACGGCGCTTCCGAAACATCGGTGCCGATCCTCGCCAAGAACTCTCCTGACCGCGGACTCTCACCGGAGGATCCGTTTCAAGAGCGCTCTGCCAACCTTGGCTCAATACTGTGGTGTCCCCCGAGAATCAGGTAGAAGCGGAGTCTGTTATAAATAACAGCCGAGTAAAGTGTTGCGACGGGAGACTGGTGGAATTGGGTTGCCCCTGTCTTTGACATTGAACAGACTTTGTTCCCCGGTTATGTCTGGCAATTAAAGTGTTCTCTCGTGAGGTTTTTGCATTTTTTGTCTGTTCGAATAAGATTCAATGTTTTTAATCGTCAAAATGATGTCTGCCGAACTATCTCCTCCTTCATGCCCACTCGATGGATTTTGAGTGGCCATTTTAAAAAGCAAAATTGTGTATGAAAGAGTAGGTTGTTTCCTTCCTTTGAAAACATTGCAAGCCACAGCCGTATTCTCGTCTAAAATCATTATCAGGATTTAGCGTAACCGGGAGGGGAAAGGGGGGGGGGAGTTGGGGTCTGGATCCCCCTTAACTGGATGATCTTCCAAAAGAAAGCAATTTTTCTTGATTTTCAGGAATTTGTTACCTATGGACTCCCCCATGAATAATTTTTAACCAGAGATCCTCCCATAAAACGATTCTTGGTGGGCTACGGTCATGGTTGGTTCAAAATGTCACTTCAAAATCCCCTGATTCTCTCCTTCTTTCTAATATTCTGGTGACATTCCTACGAAAAAAATCGCCGAATTTTTGTTTTGGGTGTTCATGAGCTTTAAAAGTATAAAATCCTTACGCTATGGACTCATTTTATGCTTTCTCTCTACTCAAATCTCTTAAAATCGCCCGAAATTTTTTTCGAGTCTTTTGGATGGCCAGCAGTCCTGCTATTTCAAAATACCCATTTCGACGATATCTGACGATATCTCTGATCCATCCTTTGAGGTGAAGACAACCAGGGTCAGGTCATGTCTACGGAAGTAAGAAATGGCGAGAAGCAGACGGTCAATAGAGCTGTATCATTCAAAGTTCATTCGTCCTTCCAAAGGTCTTTCTGGTAGTGTGAAATGCATTTTTCAACCATGGAGTCATTACATTCCAAACACCCGGCAACACTATGACATCGAGGATATCAAATGTAAGTATTTTATCACTTGCGTGGGTTATCGTGCCTACCGGCTACACTTTCAAATGCAATTTTAGATAGGCCACATGACGTAGCCCCTCTGACGTAAGGGTGTACCTCAATTTTCTCGAGAGCCTTGTTTCACATATAAATCCATGCTATCCGGGGTTCATGCGGAAATCGAGATACGCTCTTACGTCAGAGGAGTGACAATGATTGGTTGTAGATTTCGGTCAAAGCGTGAAGCATCGGTGCGAAAGTGTCAGACGAGGAAGAAGTGTCATCAATTTATTTGCGTTACTTATTGGCGAGTTGGAAAAATAAAAAAATCTAGTGGCGATTACTGACAGTGCGTGAAGGACATACAGATTGAGATGCGTGTAGTACCCGTGAAAATATTCTTCACGACTCAATCGACAAGCTCAGATCGAGAAAGGTCATTGCACACAAAAAATGAAACAGTTGATGTCAGAACCTCTCATGATCATTTTTTCATGAGCCTTGTCCTGCGAGTATTCTTTATAACCTTACGGGTCATCGGAAAATTGACTTTTAATCTAGCCGAATCACTCCATAAAACCTAACCTACGCATTTTCTCAAGACATCTAAAGTCCACCCGCACGTATGCATTTAGGGGATCATCAAAATCGTGGACTTGTTCGGTGTACGATTTGTACGCAGTGGTCACCATCCTCGGGCACACTATGCCTATATAAGACGAAAGGTTGAAGCTACATTAGCAGCGCTTTTGTTCTGACAGCTGGAATGTCTTGCATGGAGTCCTGGATGATGAAAATTTTATGGTGATTGCATACCGGTGCGTGAAAATCTGCTCATCAGAGCGCAATGTTTGAGAACATGGGGGTATAAAACTTGTGGATAGATCGTTGGTCTCTCAGTTTAAACACACGGCAGGACTGTATGCGAGTATAAGAATCCACAGAGCAAAAAGTGATGAACTGCTTTTGAGCCGTGAAATCATAAGGATTTAGTTAAAATTTTAGGCTTGTTTTTTTCGAAATCCCTAGAGACTTAAATCAATATTTATACTAATAATAACACAATAAATCGGGTGACCATGCACTGGAAAAAAAAAGCACATTGGATCTAGAGTCCAGACTCTTAAAAACATCGACAAGAAAAAGTAGTCTTGATTCAATCAGAATCTAGCTCAAATCAAGAACCAAGCCTCTTAATTTCAGCGGATTTCGTTTTGATTCACCCAAAACTCCGATTGAATCAAGAGTATTTTTCCTTGTCAATATTTTCAAGAGTCTGGACTCTAGATCCAATGTGTTTTTTCCAGTGTGGCTAAAAAACAACAAACACAAAGCCAGGAACGTTTTAGGGTGGTTTTAACCTACTCCTCGAACCGAAGTCTTCTTGTGTGTCTGGCTTGCAAGTGTCTCTCTCTTGTTTTTTGGTTGAATGATTCGGACTACTTTAGTGTATTTGTGTATCAAAATTTATACTTTTACCGAAAACCGGATAATTTCAACTAAAAAAACATACGAAAATCAAATTACGGGACAAAACACGTCCGAGTTTATGAATCTCATTTCTGCCGGATGTTTGTTTCATCGATGTTTTTCGGCAGTGGGAAATAAAGGAGATCGCTTGACTGCGAGCAATCCATCAATGGCATGAACTTTCACGTGCCAAACGCGACGGACAAAAATGACGGGCTAATATTGACACGGGAGGAGGGGCGAGGGGGCCAATTTTCCAATCAAAGCGCGGTAGACCGTGACAAGACACGACATCCTCCGGCGAGACCGCCCGCGCCCCGAGTCTCGGGATCCTCCCTGTGGCCTCCCCGCGCCGCGCAGAGGGTAAAAAATGGTTTCTTGGTGGCTAAAAATCATAAAGGCTCCTTCATTTATTGGAATAGGCAACAATTACGGCACGTAAGTTGTTCCATACTGTATCCTAGAAAATAAAGGTGCAGAGCTTGCGTAGATTTGTGCCTCTGAAAATGAGCTTCATTTGAGCTTTTCCTGATTATTTGTCAGCAGATGCCCTTACTTTTACCGTATCTATAGGTTTTAAGATTATGTAGACTTCCAAAGCATCATTGAAAGACCGTAATTCTCAAAATCGTATATGAATTATTAGCCGCTGAGTGCACGGAGAAAAAAACTTCGTGCGTGGAACCCGAAGTTTAGGTCATATGGATCTCTGAAGTTTTCGGATTGAGCATCTGAACACTTTAGGTCCAGCTGCTGAGGTTTGGATCACACATCTGAAACTTCAGTTCTTACATCTGAAGTGCTTAGGTTTTCACATCCGAAAAACTTCGGTTCTCACATCCGAAGAACTTCGGTTCTCACATCTGAAGTACTTCAGATATAAGAACTGAAGTTTCAGATGTGTGATCCGAACCTCGACAGCTAGACCTAAAGTGTTCAGATGCTCAATCCGAAAACTTCAGAGATCTATATGACCTAAACTTCGGGTCTCACGCACGAAGTTTTTTTCTCCGTGTGGAGTCCTCACCATAAAAGTGATTAGAAAGCCCGCCAGATTGACCCGGGGGTTAACTCGTCTAACTCTAGATCGATATGTCCTGGGTTCGAATCCCTTTAGCATTGAACTAGGTGGCTCCGCCCCTGGCCGCCACGCGGCCCAACCTCCGGGGTGCTGCGCGCACCCAAAGACCGCTTCGCGGCCAGCGGAATCGTCGAAATCGCCCGGACGAAATAAATTGAAATTGACAAAAGAAAATTAATAATTAAAAAAGATAAAAAAAAAAATATCTCATCAATTAAAACAGCGAATCAAAATCGGACTTAGAACTCTCCGTCCTGACTCCAACCCATCAATCTACTTAATCCACTTCCTCACCCCTTCCATCGAGCGTCTTAAAAATGATTTTATTAGAATAGAGAGGATATGAAGGAGGGCTCTTTACGGAGCAGGAAGGTGCTCCTTCGTTAAGGCCGAAATTCTAAAAGCTCTTCCGTAGCTTGTAGATTGATTTAACCAAACCTGGAGACACATCGTGTCTTTCTTGAAACTTTGCGAAGCAGGAATAGGGGGTAAATCATAAAGTCCGATACACGTTGGAATTACATTTTAAATTTCTACCCATTGTGCGCCGCTAGCTCACCAATCAACCACGATACGTTTCGTTTCCAATTTCCTGCTCCTGCTCACCCCTTCGACACCCATGGTCGCTAACTAATTGCCGTTTCGTCATTTTCTCTGAGGCCCAACCAGGACGTGGGTTTTCGTACTGGAAGAAGGCCCTGCTCACTAAAATCAGAGACGGACTGTTTCAGGAACTCGGCACGCAGCGAAAATTAAAAACTGAATTGGCACACACTACAGAAGAAATGTATACATTTTTAACCGATTACCCATTTTGCTGGTGGTTGCCTGCTTATATTTGGACGCATTTTTACCAAAAGGTACTATGCTCCACGCAAACCTAAGACACATAGTTCCTTTTAGCATAAATATGTCCATTTAAGAACCGAACCGATCACGTGTTTCATCAACCGATGCGCACTGGCAGAAGAATTAAATCGCCAGACAACCGAATTTCTCTTGATAGTTAGGTTTCCACAGCATCTTTTTTTCAGAGCTGCCACTGAAAAAAAATTCTCGGCGTTTTTACCAAGGTCCGTTGGTACCTTTACCATCTCACTTTTTTTACCAATCATTGGTAATTTTACGAAAACAGACTGGTAAGCTTACCTAGAAACCGGTAATTTTACTGTTTTTTTTTCAGGTGAGAATACCACTTTTATTGGTAATCAATTCCCGGTAACTTTGCCATTTTATCTCGGTAATTCTACCACAGTCGATAAAAAATATTGGCGTTTTTACCAAGGTCCAGTGAAATTACCGAGAAAGTTCAATAATTTTATCGAGATTTCTCGGTGAAATTACCAATTCCATAAATGGTAATTTTACTAAGAAAAAACTGGGATCAAATAGAACCCTGAATTCTTGGAAAATTTACCCTTTTCTTAGTAAATACACAGAGATTTTTTTTTCAGTGTGACTGAATTATTTTTGTAGGGATTGAGAAACGGAGTGCTCGATAAACCTCAAAGCACTGCAAAACCAAAAAGTCTTGCATGGTACGGATAAAACACCACGGTAAAATAAGGTACTTACGGGTTCGGCAAGGCGAGTATTCGGAAAAGTCTGTGAACTGATTTTTCGAAATGTAGCAAGTACCAACTGGATCCCTTCGATTTACATTCGTTGTGTACCAAACGTAACGAGGAGCACAAGCCTGAAACAAAAACACAAACAATTTCTCAGTTATTTTTTATTTTGAAAAGTATTCAATTTTGTTCAAAAGGGATGTGGGGAAAAGTGAATTGGTTTGGATTATCTCCTGTCTGCGGTTTTATACCTCTGATTAAAAAAAAAATTCAGTCCGTCAAAAGAGTTCTGAATCTCTGGCTTCTTGCGAAAAAACTTTTGGTGCGAGAAAATTAACGTTAATATTAAATTTAAACTTTAAAAAATGCCTAGTTATCCTAGCCATGATTTTGAGCTGTGTTGGACATCAAAACATTGATTGCCTGTTTTTTTTTGGGGGGGGGGGCATAAATGATACCGCCTATCTGCAAACTGACAATTTTCCAGTACGAAGTGAAAACTTTGCCGTTCTTGTAATTTTGAGGTTAGATTTGCAAGTTTTTCATACATTACTATCATACAATCGTACAAGTAATTGCAGCAGAATTGGAAAAAAACTAAAATCATCAACCTGCGAAATCTACAACAAATCCTGCGAAAAACTTGCTAACTCATTTTTGCAAAATCTATCACTTATGCGGTATTATTCCTTAGCCCTCAATGTGTGTATTTAGGTCAAAAACAATCAAACCATAATCTCACGCACCGACTTCCTCCACCCCTGGAACCGGCGCTTTACCCGTCTGGATGACTCCCAACTACCGAAGTCTCCGTGTTTTAAAACACGGCACCTCACGCGCAAAGCGCAACGCCTCTTGGTGCAAAGACCAGCTCTAATGCACTTACGGGCAGTTTAATTCTGCTTTGTCTCAGCTAACTCCCACCTCCCATAAATCACACGCGGTAATCGCTTTCTCGTTGCTGACGCCCCGCCCGGAGGAGCGGAGCCCTAGGAACATCCTCCAAGGCCCTTTGCGCCTCTTCGTGTTCAGGACTCCGCTTCCATTGTGTTTTCGTAATGGCACGCAGAATTAAGAGACATCCTCGCGGAAAAAGAAGAAGAAGTACGATTGGGTCAGTTGCGCGTGCGGCGTAGGATTGTGTTTTATGGTGGTTGATCATTGCAGGCTTTTTCTTTTCTTTTTTTTCCATGCATGTACTAACAGTTGATTCTTGGAATAACGGTTCAGCGATAGGCGTTATATAAACACTTGAAAAAACTCCGGCCGTGAAAGCCATCCGCGTTCCAGGCGTGGAAGCCGAAAGTTCCGGGCGTAGCAATAGCAGTCGAAGCTACCGCTCTAGCACCCGGAACTTTTGGCCTCTAAGCCCGGAACGGACGGTGAGTCTATAAAGCCCGTAACTTTTTTTTTCAGCGAAGCGACGAATAATAATTGTACGGTTTGATCAAAGAAAAGGAGTCTTGTCTCCGTCCACTTATCTGCGTCCCAAGTTCCATGCATTTATTTTTCAACATGTGAAGATAGGGGTCTCTTTTACCAAACATTTTCGATTCATTGAAAAAAATCAAAATTACGTTTTTCCCTGGGATATTCAATTATTGTGAGCCGAAGGATTCGCCGTTCTTCGTACACTACAACAACACACGACATAACTACGATTAAGCAGGCCGTCGTGAACGGATTCACCCAAGATGACCTCACGGAGGGGACTTTTTATCGTGAATTAGTGGATAAGTGTGCTTGAGAGAAAGACTTGATTGACTCAGAAGAAACAAAAGGATGAACATGCTGACAGAATATGAGGAAGTCACGTGTTCCTTTTTTCGCTTAGAATCCATCAACTTTATTAAGGATTGTGTTGAACCCTTTTCTGAGGGGACATGAGATCCGATATTCAAAGAGAAAGAGAAGGTCTCTCCCATTTTTAATCGCAGAGTCGCTACATCGTACTGTAAAAAGTTCTTTCGAATCTGGTATCTTGGACCGTGGGTGAGTGGAGAACTTTGCCTGAAGACCTAATCATGGCTTTGAATCAAAAGGCAATTTCTTCTGCTCAAAGTGGCGTTTTAGAGCTTTAATCAAGTTTCGCCCCTCGCACGAATTTTACTTCCAAGCAAATTTGGCCTCCGCCGAAAAAACTTTGACCAATTGTCCTCCCCAAGGTTTCATTGAAATGGGGCCCCTTTGGATCATCAAAAGTTAATATTTCCGATGTCTCGAGCACCTTTCGTGAAATTCCAAAAATCCACTACTATTCTCTAGTGACTTTCCACTGTTACGGATCCCATCATGATGTGAAAACAACAATTCACCTCCTGACTTGCGTAGGCAGAAAATTCTGTCCAATACTCTGCCGTGCTAAGGAAAAACGCGGTATGAGCCGTCAGGCGTTGCCAAATTCCCTTCCGTAAATCACGAATTTTCTGGAAAATTTGTAAATATTTTCCCTCCAATTTTTCAGATAATTTTTTTCGCAATACCACCGAAAGTTCCTGAAAATTTCGAGGAAATATATTCACAACTTCCTTCAAAAATAACCATTTTTTGAGAAGAAATTTGGCAACTCTCGAATGTTCATACGGTGTTCTTCCTTAGCACGGCAGTTCTGTCATGATAGCGAAGAGAGCAGTAAGTGCATTTCTGTATGAGCCATGGTTAGCACATGTTTGTATGTGTCTCGAGGTTCATCCTAGCATGCACTTACTGCTCTCTTCGCTACCATGGCAGCTTAGCGTATTCGCCAAGAACCGCCACCGCACCCTCGAAACGACGTTCCCGAGGGAGACAAAACCTCGAGCACGAACTGGCAACAGCGGTTGGAGACAGATTAAAGTGCAGGAGCTTCCTGATTGTTTCCCAGAGAAGGCGAACGCGAACAGGGGAGAAGATCGGAAGAGCGGAGGCGGTGTGTGGTGTGCGTCTCAAGTGCCAAGACAAAGTTCATTAAACGCCACGAAGTTGGAGCTGGAGGGCTTTGGGGCAGGAGCAGGGCACCGGAGGAGAAGGTCAAGGGGCATTCGATCAATTAGCGTGTGGTGAACTCGGCCGCAGTTCATTCAATAAGTGCCCCGCGTTATCCTTATCCCTCGTCCGCATCGGCATCAGTTGCGTGGCGTGCTTTGCGATATATCGGTTGATCCGCCATTTAAACCTATGGAAAAGGATCGATAAACAGGCTGTTCACAAATAATCGATTCTTTATCATAGCTTCAAATGGGGAAATATCGATAATCGATCGTTCATGCTTCGCCGCTGATCGGCATCGGCAGTCCAGTTGGTCGTTGCGAACGCCCAGCAGTCGCTGCCACCAACGATGCTTCGGCCACACATCTTCCACAGATGCATTCTGCATATTGCATACGGCCGCGGGACAAAATATTCCACGGGTCTGGCTACTGTGCGTTCGCGCAGTCAAGTTACGAGGAGTTAGTGTCCGAAGAAAAAATTATCTGCATAAATCGTTGAGAAGATAAGGCAGTTGGACGATGGACGTCACCATCAGACTTCAAAAATCATCGGTTTGATTTTGAAACAGAATACAATTTTAGTAACGACTGAAACAGGTGTATAAATCTGTGGGAGATATGTTTTCTGCGACCATAACTGCCTCGATTTTGAGCGACTATCAATTGGATCGAGTTGAGCAGAAAGGAATCAAGCCACATCCGCTACTGCCAAATTTAACTGGGCATTTTAATTTTTACATGAACACGGTTGTGCGGATTTTAGTGTAAATTTCAGTGGATTTTGTGCATAGTGTGAAGTAAATTCCTCAAAATTTTCGAGGGAATTTGCGCAAACGTTTTCTTGTAAGAAATTAGAATAGCCAGTCAAATTTGGTAATAGCTGATGTGGTTTGGTTTCTTTTTTCTAGACGCGGTTCAATCATAAGCCGCTAACCAGTATGCGTGTTAAAGAATAAAGAGAAACAACATTAAAGGAATGACAGTCACTGGTGCAGAGAATATTTGCGCTGAGAAATTATTTTATTCTGATTATTTCCGACGATGGATGATTTGAAAAAAATAATTTCAGAACTTGACGGCGGATTTGATGAGAAATAACTTGATTACTTCTCTCAAATGCCCAGTAGGTAACCTGTTTCGATACGGTGAATTATTTATGCAACGAGAGGAGAATTTACTATCAGTATAGGACGTAATCTAGAGACGCGGGATTATGCGGACTGTGTTAATACTAAAAATATGAAAGTTGGACGCTTTAGCGGTGAACTCCACCGGTCGAAAATCAAAGGACAAGAGCTTAACTCGTTCGTTTGGCGTGTCTAATGCAAGCGAATTGATACGAGTGAAATCCTCGCTGAAAACTGCAATTTCAGCGCACCCGACGCGGCGGAGGATGAGCTGCGGATATGTGAGGGAGATTTACTAACGAGATTTACTTTGCTCCGTTCACGGTTTGGCGCGCAAGACAAACTAATTTAAAAATCACAGCATGCTGCATCGACGGCGTAGCCACGTTTGCTTGATTGAGCACATGCCACTTGCACCCGAGGCGTGGGTATCCGTGGCCAACACGCCTTGCAGCGTGAAAAAAGAACAGAGAAACATGAAAAAATCCCGGGGTTATTAAGGTGAAACTGAAAAAAACTGTGTAACTACGTTGATTGGTAAAGCTGCAAGTTTCATATTCGTGACTTTCCGCGGAAGACCTTGGCGCCAACAAATTCAAGCATCCTTCGTTGATTACTAATGAATGATGAAGACAACATGTTCTAGGGACCTCTTACCATATTTTACATGGAACACGGCGAATTGAAAGAGTTCCGTATTTTTGTTTTTAAGTTTACAAAACGAACATTTAATGCCGGCTAGGGTAAATGTTGGTACTTAACAGAATCCCTCGAGTAAACGCCACTGGCAGGACCAATGACACCATTCGATACGGACGATCTATGCGTTCCATAAATATAAAATTCACTTTTAAGCTACTTTCACCTGAACCGAAAAAGTTTAGTACTTAATTTGAGCCAAAGTTCAGAATCTATAATTGCATTTTTTTCTCTCAGGTTAGAGATCAACGTCCAGATGCAACTATTCCAGCTCTACGACTATCTTTAATGCGTATGCTAAAAATTGAAGGCTTGCTGATTTTCTCTCCAATTCTGACAATGATCGCACAGACGTTACGTGGGCTGAGACCCTGCAAACTATTCGTGCTCTACGGATGTCCGTTTTGCATATGCAAACCATTGAAGGCTCGCTGGTTTTTCTCCCGTTCTGAGGATGATCACACTTGTAAAGTTAAATGCCTGAATACAAGTCTTTCAACGGGATACAATAAATTAGCTCATCGATGACCATTCCAACAACTTCCGATTTTCTCGGTTCCACTCTATCGGTGAGATTTGTCAACGGTGGAGGAAGTGAGCGTGAGCATCCGGGATATTCATCACGAAACTTCAAAAGCCCATTGGAACTCGGATCAACTGCATTCATCATTCAATTTTCGCGAGGCGCGGATCTGCGGCCGATGCAACGTGCAGCGTGAATTTAGCTGCTAAGTACCGTACCGGGGCATGTTGTGGGTGCAGTTTATACAGCTCAGTCAAGACGTCGCTCCTCTCGCGAAATGACGTGACTTGAGTTCCGCATGAGCCCCAGAGAGCATGGACTCATATGTAAAACAGGGCTCACGTGGACATTGAGATACGCCCTTACGTCTGAGGGGTGACGAAGAGATGCACGCGTCCGTCCATCTGTCCGTCCGACGATCCGATGGAAATTTATTTAACCTGCTGCGCGGTTCGCAGGTCCAACTCAGCCAAGCTTTGCGATGAATCGATTGATCTCCCATTTAAACCTATGGAAAAGGGTCGATTATGTGAGAGTTCGCGACAAATATCTTGATAATCGATTTTTTACCATAGCTTTAAATAGGAAAACATCGATGGTCGATTATTCACGCCTCGTCACTAGCTGACTCCGTCGTCGACGGGTGCCTATGGAGGAAAAGAGGAGGAGATGACTTGGTTGGACTTCATGACACAGAAACTTCGAGGAGAGATTGAACATCAAATCGAAATTACACTTGTTGGAATGGGCTGATAGAAATACTACTTGTGTTTCGGCTATGTGTTGTTGAGTAGTAAATCTCCGCTTCCTAATGGTGGATGATGTATTGCCACGAAAAAATAAAATTTAAGTATGAAAATTATTGGATAAAAATATTGAAATTTTACAATTTCTACCTAGAATGTGGTCGACTGATTTATGGTTTATGGAGTGATTAGCAAAAATAAGACCACCCTTCTCTCTCCACCTATGTGCGTTTACGAGTAATCTAGAGTCCGAGTGCGAGAGGAAGAATTGAGTAAGAAAAAAACGTGAATAAATAAAATGAATGAACTTTAGCTGGGCGTTCTTTGAACCCGGGCGTTGCGGAGGGGAATTTACGAATAATTATAAATCAACTGCCAATGGATGAGAGGCGTGATTTAATTCTCTCGGCGGAGGAATAGTGTGCTAATTAAGACAACACGTCGGAGTGACCTCACGCTGGAGTCATAAAATGAGGCCCCTGGACGGTAATGAGAGGAAACTGCGGAGTGGGGTCCCCGCGCCCGATGCAAAATGCAGATTCTCACACTATTTAATGCTCCTGAGGAGTCTCCATTATCCGCCCGAGCGCGAGGCATAATTAAATTTTCAGCTCATAATTTTACCCGGGCGTCTGCCTCTCAATTATGTCGGGGGCCGCGCTGCGGGGAATCCTCCACTCGTCAAACTCGCGGATTGGACGGAAATGAGTCGGGGGGGGGGGGGGGGGAGAGGGGACTGCTTTTTCAGTGATTTTTACGAAAATAAAAAATCCTACTTGGAAAATCCTGAACTTTTATCCTTTTCCTGGAGGCGTAAAATTTGGATTTTATCCTACACGGAAAAAACGAGTTTGCGCCGGATTGATGTACTTCCAATTTTCGTCTAACTTTTTTGCGTCCCACACCTGCCGGTTTATTTTCACAAGGCTATAATGTGTTATAGGTGATCATTAAGTCAGAATTTTGGTGTATTTACGAGGTGTTTGCCGGGTTCGGAGCAGGCTATATTATACCAAAAGGAACGAAGTTTTTCTTCAGGGTTGGAGGGGGAGGAGAAGCGTAGAGGGGAGGATCTCGTTTGTTAACTTGGATGAAAAATATCTCCACGCGGAATCGGAAATTCCGCAAGCTTACACTTTAAAATTTATTCAAAAGCACTCACTGCTATAACCCGAGAGATGTTGATGGGAACAGATATTTCAGAGATCTATCCCTTACATCACCTTCACACACGACCGTGTGTTCTACCATGTTCTACCAGCTCGACCCTATGGGTGAGGGTCAAAGTTTAAGTTGAGAGGAGGACCTGTGGAACACGTAGAGACGCGCGCCAGACAGTCGCGGTTGAATGGGAAAGCGTGCAAGCTCTGGCTACTTTAAAGGGTTATTGCGCGGGGAGAAAGAGGGGGAAATCGAACCCTTGTTGCGCAAAATATCCAACTCGGGAAATAGTTGAGAATATTTTTACTAAACTGCGTAGAAACGACATAAGTGTATTTCATGTTTGCAAAATTACTTTCAACAGCAAATTAATTTTAAGAACTGAGGCTGATGAATGAAAAAAGTAAGTCGTAATCAGGCTAAATCTCGAAAACGTGCGAAAATTTGTTGTCTATAGTCATGTTTAATTCACCTTTAGTTACGTTGTTCAGAGAATCGGTTGGTTTATCAAATTGTGTATTTTTCTTGTTATAGATATTGTACATATTTCGTAAGTTTTTGGGTATAGATACTTATATAGGCTCAAAAGCAAGTACAACTTCTTTTTTCTTTTAATTCAACCTTTTCACCTCTTTCCAATGTTCTCCTTTCTTTCTTCGTTACTTGCCTAAAATGATGCTTTCCCTAGATTTTTGTCCAAACGATACGAAACTTCCAACGCTAGTTGAACCACAATCGGACCCCAGTGCAAAACACCTTCAAACAGACAATGCAGCGTGCACATTTTCATACGAGGTTTTTCCCCACGACACTAGATTCGCGGCGACCGATAAGCGATACCGTAGCGGGTGCATGTGAGGCGGAAAGCACAGGAGTATAATGGAAGGCGCCCGGACCATAAATATCGGCAATAAATAAACATGCAATAACACGAAGCTGCGCAATGCTCGGGACCCGAGATAGGATCTGAAAATAAACAATGCATATATCATAACAGAATATTAATTAGAAAATGGAGTTTGAAGCATGGCTGTGAAACCTCCCTCCCGGTGAATCGAGGTCCCGGTGCGATGACCGCTCTAGGCTGAAACAGCCAACAGGCTCGGAAACTGCGGTGGAGATGAGTGGTTTTTGCTTCGTGCGGGAGTATTGGCTCCGATGCGATCGGCGTTGGCTCTTTAACTGCCGGTGCGGGTGGGGATGTCCGGAGCTGGGGCCGCTTCGAGCTTGGGTCGTAACTTGCGATACAATTATTTCGCCTGAAACGGGGAACCTGTCCAAGTGATGATTCCTAGCCGCGGTTCGCTGGAATTAGTGGGCAATCATGATCCGTTCACCGGTTCAGGGCCTGAGCTTCAACTACCACCACCGCGTTCTCCTAGTTGTAGGGGGAGTACAACTACGTCGGATTCCGACCAGCGAATGATCGATTATCGATATTTCCCCATTTGACGCTATGATAAAGAATCGATTATTAAGGTATTCTTTGCGAAAATCCTGTTTATCGATTCTTGTCCATAGGTTTAAATAGCAGATCAATTGATGTATCGCAAAGCGCGCCACGCCACTGATCCCGACGCTGATCATCAGCCATTCACCCGTTTTAGGATTTCCTCCGGCTCTCGGAGACTCATCTCAACAAATCGGTATCAATACACGAAGCGTAAAAAACTTGTAGGACAGCCACTACGCTCTTAAAGATGAAGATAAAATCGAGTCAACTTTGATTCCAACTCTAAAGAAAATTTTGACTATATTCCAATTTATTTGACTACACTGACTCTAGGTCACTCAATTTGCCTCCGAGTTGGAGTCTCTTATGACTCCATCTACATCGATTTACATCAGTTGTCTCCACTAACATTCATTTTGTGAAAAGAATAGTACTACTATTAACAGGGTGTCAATTTAAATTGAACGTACTTATGCTAGATGGAACATCGTGCTTTTGAAGTTTTACTTTCTTGAATACTTGTAGGATTTTTCAATAGGGATAGAAATCCCTTAAGTTTTTTTTTTTTTTTTTTTTTTTTTTTTTTCCATTTTTCGTTTATTTATTAGTGTCATTTACTGTTCAAATTGTAAAATGCAGTAATATGAAATTAATGCTTAAAGAGCGTTTTGACATTTGCTCATAGAAATAGCTTCCTCATTATCTCACGAGTGCGAATATGAACACCGTTTCATTTTCACGGTTATACGATTTGAGTTAGTACAAATTGTCGGGTAGTCTTCCTTGATCATTTGGACGCATTTATGCTAAAAGAAACTATGTCACACGCAATCCCTATGCACATAGTTCCTTTTAGCATAAATACGTCCACATTGATGTATCTTCGACTCTCTTCCTGAATTTCTGAAGTTTTTCCAAACGAATAATGACGTCATATCTACTACATGACGTTAAAATTGGCCGCCGTTGTGAAACCGTCTACCATTCCCTGCATTTTTCCTGCTTGCAATCTCATTGTTAATATGTGAGACACACAGAGAAGCGAAATTTGATGCGCAATGTCGGTGCTAGACGTGCTTCCTTTTGAAGAGGAAAAATGGGACTTGTCTCGCCACAAATTTTTGTGGGATCAACTCGCTCCGAATCGGTTGACAGCAAGTCCGTTCGACAGTAATCTGATGTTCATAAATTAATGACGGGTATCGAGCCGGGGATCTCCGGTCACCGCAACCGGGCGAGGAATTTTTGCCCAAAAAAGAACGCACATTAATAAAATATTTTCGTGCTTCGCTGAAATCCCGAGCGAGCCGCCCGGGGCCCGATAAATCCCGCCCAACTGAAAATATTTCACCGCCCGTGGAAAAGTTTCCGGGCACCACTATCTCTCCCCCGAGTCCCGCGTCGCGGAAACCGCGTAACTCCCATAGGAACCTCGGCGGAGATGCGCGGTTTTTCCTCGGTTCGGGGACAACGACGCTCGTTCAGATATTGATGTTGGCATTTCTTTGAATTATTATGATGGCCGTGAGCAACGAGGAACGGGCCCGGGCTCCTCGGAGCTGCGGGGTCAAGCTCTGCGCGTTATTTTTTGACACCGACGTCTTGTGTCCTCTGTCCGCCGCGCCGGAAAACCAGTTCCCCGAGAGTAATCCCGTTGGCGACACTTTAAGCCATTCCTCAAAATGTATGAGAATTTGTCACTGTGCTCTTCGGTATACCAAGTAAGAAGAACTACGAGATCAACAACCGTGGCGTGGCATGCTTTGCACGGAAAAAAAACTTCGTACGTGGGACCCGTAGTTTAGGTCATATGGATCTCTGAAGTTTTTGGATTGAGCATCTAAACACTTAAGGTCTAGCTGCCGAAGTTCAGGCCTGACCTCTGAAACTTCAGTTCTTACATCTGAAGTACTTCAGATGTGACAACCAAAGTTTTTCGGATGTGAAAACCGAAGTATTTCAGATGTAAGAACTGAAGTTTCAGATGTGTGATCCGAACCTCGACAGCTAGACCTTAAGTGTTCAGATGCTCAATCTGAAAACCTCAGAGATCCGTATGACCTAAACTTCGGGTCCCACGCACGAGGTTTTTTTCTCCGTGTGCGATATATCGATCGATCTGTCATTGAAACCTGAGGGAAAAGATCGATAAATAGGGTGTTCACAACGAACACCCTAAAAATCGATTATCTACCGTAGCTTCAAATGGGGAAAAATCGCTAATCGATCATTCAATCCTTGCCACTGATCAACAGTTCCTCCTACCTCCTCTTTTTAGGACTCACTCTTGGAGCCAGAGAGAAAATATTTTCAGCAGTGGCTTCCTTCAAAATAAAATTGTCTTCGCAAGGTTGGAGCGAACTGTAGCAATATTTGGACCGGGTTAAGCAGAGAGGAATCAGCTAGGTATTGTCAAATGTAACTGGGCAATTCAACTTCTAGGCACATGAAAACGGTTGTGTGGCTTTTTGGGTAAAGTCTAGTGAATTTCTGCGTAGTGCGGGGCAAATTCCTTAAAATTTTACGTAGGGATCCGCACAAACGTTCTCTTATAAAGACCCGTAGAAATGTTTTGCCAAGGAACAAAAATTGGAATAAATTCAGGAAAGGTTGATGAAACAGCATAGCGACGTTGTAAGTCGGCAATCACATAACTCGTTTGCGGTGTCTAAAAATCTCCACCTCTTTGTTATTTTTTTCAAGGAGAACAAATTGACATCATTCCTTAAAATTTTTGCGGAGTTATCTTCAAACAGTGAAGAAAAATCACGGCAGTTTTAAAGAATTGTCGTTGAGTAGTTTTTCGTTTAAAAAATAAAATATGAGACAGGAAGTCTGCGACGTCTCAAACCGAGTTTTGTGATTGCCGACTTACACCGTCGATAGAAGAAATTAGTGGTTGACATATTTCCCGTGCTGTTTTTCTTGTCTGCCATCAAACAAACGGATGAAGGTATAATGTCGGTTCAGCAGTTGTTATGCGAAGTTCATCCAAAAAAAAGGAGCTGCCAGCTGCACTTATAAATTGAATTAAGGCGCGAGAAGCCGGAAACAGTCTGAAACACTAGACTGCGGCACTATTTCAGTGCTTCAGATGTGAATTGTGCCACTACATTTTATTTTCTTGCGTGCAGGGTAATTTATTGATTTCCAAGAGTATCAGGGTGTTCTTGTATAATCCGAAGTTTGAGTTCTTACAACTTACGGTAACGAAATACCTGCTGTCTTTGTATCACGCTATGTTTTCCCGGCACGTAATAGTGCTCGGCTTACTCACTGCTGTACATGAAACATTTGATACCTGCAATCTAGACTGGCACTGGTAAGTCTTACTTTGTCATTAAATGCACCGATGTTAAAATGTCCCTTAACGACGGTTTGTCTCTCCGGGCAAGCATCGCCAAGTGAATGATGATCTAAAATATTGAATTATGAACAGTAAACATCTCACCACACCTTTTTGAATTGGGGAATATGTGTTGCAGAATCATGTTTTGGTCATTAAACGTCCAAGAAAAGAAAGAAAAGCGAAGTCCGCAACGCAAGGTTTATACGTTGATGTATAAAGTGGGTTTTTAGAGGTGGAATCTAGCACACATGTAAGTTGGTTACTTGTCTCACTGGCATCACTGATAAGGCAGAGGCAGAAAAAACCACATTTTGTGCCGTTATCCTCTGGTATTTTTCATACTTATATTTTTAATATAGGCAAATTCCACCCTGAGACGCTACGGAGCGCTTACTTATCTCTTCTACAAAACTACACCTCTCCCATTTTCTACATCACAGCACACTGGAAAAAAAATACATTGGATCTAGAGTCCAGACTCTTGAAAACATTGACAACAAAAATACTCTTGATTCAATCAGATTTAAGCTTAAATCAAAAGGAAATCCGCTCGAATTAAGATGCTTGGTTCTTGATTTAAGCGAAAATCCGATTGAATCAAGAGTGTTTTTTCTTGTCGATGTTTTTAAGAGTCTCGACTCTAGATCCAATGCGTTTTTTTTTTCCAGAGCACAGCAAGATTGCAAACAAAATACGATGATCTTAGCTGATCAACCACTACCAAGAAAAAATAAAATTTTCTCGTGCAAATTCTCCATTACCTGTTCAAGGTCCCGGAATCTCCCATGAATCCAGGAGGGCTCCCTCATCATCTTGGGTCGCGTTTAAGTGGTATTCGGCGTAGCATAACAGGAGCGCGGGTACCACCGCTGGTTGCGTTGGGGTGCGGGGGTGGGGGAGGCAGTGGCTCGCGGTCCTTATTGACATGCATATATTACGGCCGTTGTCGTTGTTATTCACCCGGCTAAAGGGAAGCTTACAGTATCCATTACACCGCGCCGATAACATTGTGCCCTCCGAGTCCGCGGACCGGGCCCGTTCTCGTGTTGTGACGTGTCGGTCGCGCCATTCTTGGCACAGGCCCGTGTCCACACGCAAGGAATGCTCGCGGGGCTCCTGCCATCTGTCGCCGCCCGCCGCCGCCCTGGTGACACCCCAACACGTCCCTTGCTCCAGATATACGGCAGGAGCCTTGTGCAAGGGTCTCCTGGCCCCCAGCGCGTTCGTAGGGAGAACAAGGGCGAAAAATCCTCCAGGCGCCGCGTTGATGGTTCCAGGGTGTTGAAGATGCTCTCGCGACTCAAGATCGACCTCCCCTCTCTGCCGTGCTAAGGAAGAACGCCGTATGAGCCTTCAGACGTTGCCAAGTTTCCTCCGATAAGTACCGAATTTACTGGGAAAATTCTGAATATCAATTTCCAAAATTTTCAGAAAATTTTGTAGGCAATTGAATCTAAAACGTCCAAAAAATTTCAAGGGAAAATATGTGTAAATGTCGTCGATAATACATGTTTTATCGAGGGAAATTTGGCAACACTCGAATTTTCATACGGCGTTCTTCCTTAGCAAGGCAGCATGGATGTGCGCACTAATGTCTCGCTTTCTAGCAAGCAATTATTCCAGCTCCTGTGTCTTCATTGGAATATAACCTCTTTATTGAAGGCGCTAATGTTTTTAAAGCGCAGTCTCATAGCCCCTTGATCGTTGAGCATTGTGTTCGGTTATTGATTCGCGAAAAGTCAATAAGCTTCGTGCGTCAAAAGATAGCGTCGCAAGGGACCAACAGCATCCAATTTCGTGTTTTCATGTCTGTTTTTGACTGATGATCAAAAAATTATTATCCTCTATGTACAAAAAGCATGCCTTCATACCTGAAGAGGGTATTTTACGGCCGCTTTTTCCGGGTTTTTACGTGTGTTTAAATTTAAAAAGTCTCCGGCTTTTCCATGACTTTTTCGGGTTTATAATGTTCACATTAATTGAATTGTCAATGTTTATACGGGGCATACTTTCTCATAAACACACTTAACTCTCATAAAAACACTTCTCACAAGAAATTGTATCGAGAATAAGTCTCCTGAAATTGAAAGCAACACAAAATTCGAAGACATGAAGAGAAGACAGAGGCTCTAATTTTTGTCACCTGAACATATGAGTGTAATACAGACTATATAGAAATGCTGCGGCCAGCAGAAAGATTTCAAGGTTCCGCACGGAAATTCCCCGACTTTCCAGAGTTAGCCAAAAGTCGACTTTTCTGTTCGAGCGTTAAAGTCTCTGATGTGGTCAAAATTTAAACCATTCCCTAACTTTCCAGGGTTGGGCAAAAGTCGACTTTTCTGTTCGAGCGTTAAAGTCTCTGATGTGGTCAAAATTTAAACCATTCCCTATAACTTTCCAGGGTTGCGCAAAAGTCGACTTTTTTGTTCAAGCGTTTAAATCTCTGATCAGGCCAATCATTTACACATGATCAGACGTCATGATAGAGTTACAATAGGTATATATTTTCTCAAACTTTTCCAGGTTTTCAACGACTGTTCAAGATCTAGTCACCCTGTTCTTCTTACTGGAAGAGCGTGGGTCTTCAGTTATGCTAACGAGGCGGCGTTGAGCGGTGATATTATGACCTGGAAACGGCAATGCTGCTCTGAATGCAGAATGCTCATTCTCGGACAAGCGCAGCGACAACGAGACAACGGCATTGCCCGTCGGCCGTCGCTCCTGTCCGGGGCCTGTCATCTCTACCTACCGCACTCATTGTCCTCGCCGATGTCCTGCCCTGCCGTCCTCCGTCCGCGCCTCCTGACGGATTGGCCAGATGGCCGACACCCCGTCCCACCCTCCACCCCTGACTCCGCCCCCCACGCATCCTCGATTTGCACCAATCCACAACTCGCGTCGGAAAAATCCTTGCAAATTTATCTTCCTTTAACTGCACAAAAAAGCTCTGCTGGAAAGAAAGGCCTCAGTAGTAACGACTGTTAACAAATCGTATATATTGAAAATACTGCAAAAACTGATAAAAAGTTCATTTTGGGAAACCCTCTTGGAGTGTTTTTGGGTAAAGTTTAAGATGGGCAAAATTTGAGAAACATTAATGTAAAAATGTGTTTCAACATTCCTGAGAGAGTAGTCGTTTTTTAGTAGACTTCTTTACGTAAAGTTCGCAAACAGTTAAATTTTATTTCACAAATATAAAGGATAAAAAGGGTTTTCTGACACGAACATTTTAAATGTTTATTTAAGAGTTTTTGGAGTGCTTTCGCGAGGCATCTGCGGTAAAAATTAGAATAATTGAGGTCAGCAAAAGGGCACCGACCAACAAATTTTTGCAACTGAGGAAGATACCTGTTGAACGTGATACTCCACCACAAGAACATACATGATGCAAAAAATGAATTTTGAGTCCCAATTTTAAAAACTATACATTTTTTCTCAATTTGCATTTTTGACAGTAGATCTGATTGACTAGGCTAAAATCGTCCATTAGAAACATTTTAAAAAAATAAGAATTTAATGTCTTTGCAGTAAACTTCGCACAACTTTACCTACACTAGCGACACGTTAAAAATTCGACTTACCACGAATCGAAAGTAAATTCCGAGTGATCAACTTTGAAATCTCGATACTCGGATGATATTCACATAACTAAACATCCGAAGGACGAGCGGTTATAATACGGATGCAAAGCCAATATTGATTTGTGGCCGATGCTGGTTCCGTTGGAAATGCGAACAAGTGAGTTCGCCGAGGACCGCGGCAGCATGTCACACGACATCGGGGCTTGCGGGACTTTGGTGGAAGATTGTCGACCCTCCCCCCCCCCCCCCCNCGCCCCCCCCCCCCCCCTCCCCCCCATTAGATCCCCATGCCATTGTCTCAGTCGAATGATCCGAGTCTGGACCCGGAGACATCGATTCGGAGATGGGATAACGTCTTGATATTGTCGCGAAAACCCTGCCGTCCCGCACGACGCCGGAATGGCCGGAAATTTTATTTTTTTTCATCCGTTTGCTTCGTTCATTGGAAGATTCTTAATCCGAGAGAAAAGTGTTTTTATCTGAAATGTTGGATTATGCAGAGACTTTAAACCAGAGAGAGTTGAGTTCATGCAGAGATTTACCAAATCTAAAAATCGATTTTTTTCCTAAGTCTTGGCTCTTAGATTTGGAGAGTAATTTTGCATCTGTTTACTTCCGCTTGTGCACGCGCTTTCAATTCGGAAAATATTTTTTTCCGTCTGCATGTTACTTTGATACAATCGGAGATTTCTAATCCGAGGTATAAAGTACCAGATTTTCCACTGGGGTATTTTTCGACTCAATCTGCGAATTCCCATTTCTGCAAGAGACCAGAGTGATAATTGTTTAACGAACGATGAATTACCTATAGTTTCATTAAGCTTGACTCTATGAATAATTTGAGGATGAATCCTTCATTGAAATGTAAGGACTAATATGGAAAATGATGCAAGAGATGAAAAATGGTGATGAGAATGGTAAATTTATGCATACACACAGCTTGGAGTGCTTGAACACTAAGCGCTCACGAATGGCATTGGCGAAGAGGTATCTGCTCCGTTTCAGAATTCTCGTTAGCACAATGGCATTCTGGTCGTCTCAGTAAGCATCCCAACCGGGTCATCAAAAATTCGGGTTGTCTCAAAAATAATGATGGCTTGGAAAATTTTTCTTCCTGCTGATTCTGCCTATCGTTTGTTCTGGCGACAACCCCGCGAGGGTGTCTTTATTAGACACGATTTGGAAACAGGGAGAAGGGCGGGCGAGATGAGCTCCGGACTCAACAATAGAGGAGGATACCGGTCCGGTCCAAGTCCGGTCGGGGCGCGACAACATCGCGAACACTCTGCCGTGTGTGTCCGTTTATCTTGGGGATCTGGACCGCCACCCCCGGGACCCCTACCCACCCCCTCCCCTGGCGAAACGCCTCGTGCCAGAAGATAGACATCGAGCAACAAGTGCATGTAGCGGAGATAAATTTCAGTCTGAATTGTGGAGCAAACGAGACTTTCAACACGGAGCTATGGATCACGACCGGGACCAGGAACTCAGCTCGGTCCTTTCCGGACGAGGACGCGACGCACAGTGGACCGAGTCAACAGGAGCGGTCGGACAAAATTTGGAAACTTGAAACGCTTATAACTCCGTTCATAGAAAACTTTAAGGTCTTGAAAATGGTTCCATTGGTTTCCTCGTGAAATTTTCTTCCATAAATACCCCTTAAAATGTAAAATGTGTCGAAATAAACGCCAAAAATTGCAGTTTCAGTCAAAAATTTCATGTCCGACCTCTCTGATTGACTCGATCCACTGTGCGACGGTCCCTCCTCACACCGTCGCCCCTTCGACGTAAGGGCGTAACAAGATATCCACGTGAGCCCTGTAACTCATATACTTATATGCATTCCGGGGCTCATGCAGGAATTAAGATACGCCCATGCGCCAAAAGAGCAACGACACAACGGTTGTCCTCGTACGATTCCTCTTCCATTTTTTCCATGTCCTCAACCGTTCCCGACTTGACCCGACAACTTCCGCGTGTGTTTCAAACGTGACGTCACTATAGTCTCGAAAGGGACTAAGTAATCGATATTAATAGATTTATTGCCCGCTCTGGGAGCTTTTGAATATCCATGTTCATGGTGTAATCCAAATCGATACGATTGAGACCTATACGAGGTATTCAGATAAACTGGATCAAGACAATAACAAGGCTACAAAATTTTAAAAGGAGGAGGAAGTATAAGAAGAAGAAGAAGAAGAAGAAGAAGAAGGAAAACTAGGGCACCTATAGGAAACAAAATCGTCCAAAATTTTGAAGAATTTTGCGCATCATTGGGTAAAAATCAGTGAAAGCGTCTTTAAGAAATGCCTAACAATATCCTCTCTATTCTAAAAAAAATCATTTTTAGGACGCTCGATGGACCTGCGCGCTGATTGTTGAAATTGGCAGACAAAGATATAGACAAACATGACAAAAAAGATTTGGAAGAATCATACTGGTGGAAGCGGGGAGTTGCGATGGACAAAGGAGGTAGGTAATAGACTTACTCAACGGCAACTCACAATAGAAACCATAGGTAGTCGATGATTTTCTCTCTTAGTCTATAAGAACCACCCATTTTAACCGATAGGATCGCTCCATACTCCTCATGTGTTCTTTGTCTATAGCCTTGTCTATAAATTTCAACAATCAGCCCGCAGTGTGAGGAAGGGGAGTAAGAAGAGTATGAAGCGACCTTCAAAGACTAGCTTTGGGCGCGAACAGCGACCCGAAGCGCTGGGCCACGTGGCAGGCAGGGGGCGGAGCCCCCTAAGTCCTTGTTAAATTATAATTTTACAAGTGAAAATATTGAATCGTTGGAATGTAGTTACAAGGTACCCTTCAACCATAGAACGACGAATCGTTTTGTTCATCTATACAACTATCTGCGTTGTCCCCTTCATCCTTACGTCTTGACTTCAGGACCATCGGTGGACTACAATATAACGGCCATAAGTGATGTCTACAGATATGTCTATAGCTTCCCGCAACACGTAATTAAAGCCCACCGTTAAAGTCTTCAAAGTTACATAATGACTTGATAATGCATCCGCGCAAGGTGAAAAGGGTGAAGTAGAATGAGTATTGGTTTGCGGCCGGAGATAAGAGCGCGCCGCGCTGAGGTAGCGACGACTTGAGGAGCCGATCCGGAGATGAAAGGGATAATGCTGTTGCTTAATGACCTTGCGGCTTGGCGGCCTCCTCGTTAGGAGTAATCCTGCGGTCTCGCGGAAATCCTACAAACGAATGCGGGGCAATAAGAGCGTGATTGAGTAAGCTTTCGCGCAAACGGGGCTTTCCATCTCCGCGAATGGGCCCGCGCTTGGACCATTTCCGATCCCAAGTGCGCCGTAACTCCTGGATTTCGTCGGATCGATTCCCTCGGTCTGACCTCCGCGAAAGGTGTGAAAATCGATGGATTTTTTGCGGATTGCCATATTTTGCAGATAAAAAAAGAAAGAAGAAAAAACAAGCGGGAAATCCCTAATACACGGAGAAAAAAACTTCGTGCGTGGGACCCGAAGTTTAGGTCATATGGATCTCTGAAATTTTCGGATTGAGCATCTGAACACTTTAGGTCCAGTTGCTGAGGTTTGGATCACACATCTGAAACTTCAGTTCTTACATCTGAAGTACTTCGGTTCTCACATCGAAAAACTTCTGTTCTCACACCTGAAAGTACTTCAGATGTAAGAACTGAAGTTTCAGATATTATGTGATCCGAATCTCGGCAGCTAGACCTAAAGTGTTCAGATGCTCAATCCGAAAACTTCAGCGATCCATATGACCTGAACTTCGGGTCCCACGCACGAGGTTTTTTCTCCGTGTATGTTTGTATGAGAGACGCGCCCAGCCGCGTGCGTAGGCACATTTTTCAGTTCAACGATGAAGATGAGCACCGTGGAGATGAAAGAACTCGCTTACCACTTCAACTATCAATTTTGGGATAACAACACTACCCCTAAAAGAATATACTATAGAAAAACGATTATCGTCCTCTGAACTTTGACATCAGAAGCATTAAATAAAGGTATCGCAGATAAATATATTCTAAATATGTTGGGCCCTTCTCCCCAATATTTTGGTTGAGCTGAAGCGGCATTATAACGCATTGCCACTAGTATATTAGAATTCTAGAAGCGGATTGAAATCAATTAATGTATGTGCTTCGTTTTTAAGAATAATTTGTTTTTGAGTCGAAGGTTTTCCTCTCTTGCGGTTTATTTGAGTACAAATCGGTTGTATTAAGGCTTTGCATGGGTATTTTCATCCATGACGCGACTTCGATTTTCCATATTTGGATACTTTTTCGGCGTACTTTCATGCATTAAACACACTCACGCATGCGCGCCATCGTGTGTATCCACTCACACGTCGAAGAAATTTTAAGTATGTTCTCTGCAACTTTCAAGGAATTTGGTTCGAAGTACTCGACTTCCCTGGAAAACTATACTGAAAATATGCTCGATAAAATACGAATATTCCTCAGGTGAGGTATGAAACCTAGTTTTGTTCGGTACACATACCGAATAATCAAATCTGCCCAATCGCTCTAATACGCTGAGATGGTGAAATTTCTGAAAAGAGCTTCAACGGATTAAATAGTTTGGTTAAGCAATTCAAGTGTTTTACTTGTGTGTAACTGCTGGACAAAAGTAGGTCTCTTATCACCTGGAAAAATTTTGATTTTACGCACTGAAAACAAGTTAGGGGCTACACTAAAAAAAAGTAGTTAGCGTTGAGAACTACACTGAAAAAAAAGTAGTTAGCGTTGAGAACTAATTTGGTAAGTTCTCGCCAAGTAGAATCAAAATTAGGCTTCAGAACTAATTTATTGTACTGAAGCACCAATCAATTCGCTTCATACGCTGACTTCACTTTACTAGAGCGCGAACCAGAATTGGAAAACATCACTAGCTGTAAAATNAGTGTATAGAAACCATTTTTAGTCATCTGACGCTAACTCATTTTTTTCATTGTAATTTGGTAAGTTCTCGCCAAGTAGAATCAAAATTAGGCTTCAGAACTAATTTATTGTACTGAAGCACCAATCAATTCGCTTCATACGCTGACTTCACTTTACTAGAGCGCGAACCAGAATTGGAAAACATCACTAGCTGTAAAATTAGCGCTGTGGTAAGACAAATTCACCTTCGGGTCAAACTAATTCGCCCTCAACGCTAACTGCCACATTGTCCGTTACATTTATTTAGTTTCAAAAAAGTGGCGTCGGTACAACAGCCTCAATCGCGTCAGCTCGTGAAAATCAATTAAAATGTGAAATTTCGGGCTCGTTTGACAATGTAAATACTCCCGGTATGATTTATAGTGTCCTCTCTTTCTTGAAAACGTTCGAAAGCAACATAAATAAACCTGTTAAGGTTAGAAATCGTCTGTTCGATTCAAAACGTAAACAAGCATGATATTCGTTGGAGTCGTCAATCTTCTGTATTAAATTGCGATTAAAGCGTTCCGCGTTCAGTTTATATTTTACGAAAATCCGTGAACTTACTGCTTACTTCTATAGTTCGTTTTCTCCCGTAATTTCAAAAGAATATCTCAAGTGTTCGGACGAGATATGTTTATTCAGTGTGAACATTCGCTACCAATTCATGTGTGAGTGTGTGTCTCTCTAAAGGATAATTCTGTCTACTTGCACATACCTATGGGATATTCCTTTCCTCGGTCGTTCATTTGGAACCGGTCAGTTGATTTTTACCTGTCATCTTTTAAGAAATCTTCTTTTCCTGAAAGTATTGTCCAGTTATCATTCGCTAAGCCGTTTTCTCCTCTCTCAGTTTTGAGGTTAGGTTGACCCAACCCTACCGAATGCGAATNGGGGCAACATGCAATACTTTCTTTTTACAGCGTTGCCATATTGAACAATAATCCCTATACAACGCTGTAATTTAATTCATATTTTTCTGCACAATTTGGCTAAAAACTTTTGCGCTCAAGTCGCTATTTTCTCCCTACTACCTTTGACCTATCATAACTCGGTCAAAAATTAAGATATTGATCTGCGGTTTGCGCCAAAATTCTTAGTTTCTTATGCTCTTTCGAATGATGTATCACAAGATAGGGGTTGCCATTTGAAAAAAAAAAGTTGGGGGCCCCTCGCGCCCCCCCTGAGGGGGGACCAAAATTTTGACCTCCCCTAAAGATGGTCCCCTTTGAGATAGGAAGATTTCCAAAGTTTCATTACCCTACCTCAATTCGTTCAAAAGTTATCAGGGGTGGGACGGACTTTTGGTACACCCTGTATTGGGACTTTACCATCTATACCGACAAGACCATCCCGCACAATAGGCCATATATGGTCCTTTTAGATAAAAAGCAGGGCATTGCCCTAGTGGAAGTCAGCCTTGTGCAGGTCCGTGCGGCGGAAGGCTAGTCCCCGTCACCTCGTGCAGCCATCTGCGAAGGATGGGATTCCCGAAATTATGCCTTTGTTTCGCTTCCCTCTGCACGGACTCACGGGAGGTGACGGGGACTTGCACGGACCTAGCCTTCCGCCGCACGGACCTGCACAAGGCTGACTTCCACTAGGGTGGTGGAAGCGGGGAGTTACGATGGACAAAAGAGGTAGGTAATAGTCTTACTAACGGCAACTCACGATAGACCCCATAGGTAGTCGATGATTTTCTCTCTTAGTCTACAAGAACCGCCCATTTTAACCAATAGGATCGCTCCATACTCCTCATGTGTTCTTTGTCTATAGCCTTGTCTATAAATTTCAAGAATCAGCCCGCAGGGTGAGGAAAGGGAGTAAGAAAAGTAAGAAGCGGCCTTCAAAGACTCGCTTTGGGCGCGAACACCGAACAGCGACCCGAAGGTTGGGCCGCGTACCGGGGAGGGGGAGGAGCCCCCTAAGTCCTTGTTAAATTATAATTTTACAAGTGAAAATATTGAATCGTTGGAATGTACTTACAAGGTACCCTTCAACCATAGACCGACGAATCGTTGTGTTCATCTATATACTATCTGCGTTGTCCCCTTCATCCTTACGTCTTGACTTCAGGACCATCAGTGGGCTACAATTTAACTGCCGTAAGTGATTTCTACAGGGTTATCCAAAAGTCACCTACCCCTACCACCCCTGTAACTTTTTTCCTAATTGAGATAGAAGTTTGAAACTTTGGGAATGTTCCTCGGTTTAAAGTAGCAACTTTTTGGACCCCCCAAAATTTTGGGAGGAAAAAAAGACCAAGAAGTTGCTACCTTAAACTGCGGAACATTCCCAAAGTTTCAAACTTCTATCTCAATTAGGAAAAAAGTTATAGGGGTGGTATAGGTGACTTTTGGATAACCCTGTATAGTTTCCCGCAACACGTAATTAAAGCCCACCGTTAAAGTCTTCAAAGTTACATAATGACTTGATAATGCATCCGCGCAAGGTGAAAAGGGTGAAGTAGAATGAGTATTGGTTTGCGGCCGGAGATAAGAGCGCGCCGCGCTGAGGTAGCGACGACTTGAGGAGCCGATCCGGAGATGAAAGGGATAATGCTGTTGCTTAATGACCTTGCGGCTTGGCGGCCTCCTCGTTAGGCGTAATCCTGCGGTCTCGCGGAAATCCTACAAACGAATGCGGGGCAATAAGAGCGTGATTGAGTAAGCTTTCGCGCGAACGGGGCTTTCTATCTCCGCGAATGGGCCCGCGCTTGGACCTTTCCCGATCCCAAGTGCGCCGTAACTCCTGGATTTCGTCGGATCAATTTCCTCGGCCTGACCTCCGCGAAAGGTGTGAAAATCGATGAATTTTTTGCGGATTGCCATATTTTGCAGTTAAAGAAAGAAAGAAGAAAAAAAGAAGAAACAAACAAGCGGAAAATCTCTAATATGTTTGTATCGCTCCATCGTGTGTATTCACTCACACTTCGAAGAACTTTTAAGTATATGTTCTCTGGAACTTTCGAGGGATTCGGTTCGAGGTACTCAACTTCCCTGTAAAACTATACTGAAAAAATGCTCGGTAATATACAATTTCTCCTCAGGTGAGGTATGGAACCTAGTTTTGTTCGGTACACATACCGAATCATCAAATCTGCTCAATCGCACTAATACGCTGAGATAGCGAAATTTCTGAAATCAGCTCCACGGATCAAATAGCTTGATTAAGCAACATCTCTTGGTACGTCTCGGTTTTTATTAATTGTGTTTTTTAGCCTTGTTTTTCCAATGTTATCATTGTCTCGGGCTGCTTTTAGAAATGTGTATCTTTGGTTAAGCAAATCGAGTGATTTCGTTATGTGTACCTACTAAAAAAACCGGGTGATGACCCGGAAAAATGTTGATTTTTCACTGAAAGGACGTTAGGGGCTATGTTGACATACCGTCCGTTCCGGGCTCAGATGCCGAAAGTTCCGGGTGCTGGAGCTGTAGCTTCGATTGCTCCGGGTGCTAAGCCCGGATTTTTCGGCCTCTGAGCCCGGAACGCGGACAGTATGTCTATATAGCCCGTATCCCATGGCTGGAGTTTTTTTCCAGTGTACCGACCTTTTTTTCTGTACACGATTCCTCCCCTCACTTCCTGAGACCCTTCTTTTCTGCGCCTCTACGCCTGTGCCTGAGCCCATATAGAAAAAGTACGATGTTGGAAATGCGCCGCGGTATTGGGCGAGACTAGTATCCCAGTCTCGCGGCCTTTGCGGACCAATCAGAGACGCGTATTCGAATAATTCATGAGCGCGGGGACAAAATCATCGCGGCCGGGAAACAATCGATTGATTAATCATTGGCTTCGACGAAATGTATTCTGTGTATCGGATACACGCGAGGCAGCGGCTTCGATCGGCGCCTAATCGGGGGAAAACGCGCATGCGCACTTCTCATTGTCCCCGCGGATTCGATTTCAACCGAGAGTAAACAAAGGATACCCGCAATGCGCAATTCTTCACGCACGGACATAAAAACGCGTACTTCGGATTGGAACCCTCGGTCGATAAGTGCTTTTGCTGCGCAGGGTGGCGCAGGTGGATCCCGGAACGCGCATAAATCGTGCGGGAAAGAGGGAAAACTTGACGGAGCTTCCAGGCGAAACAATGCATTCTACCATTCCTCCACCCTCCCGAAGAGCCTTTTCTCGATGGCCGGCCGCCGAGTCGCGGAATAGTCTAGTTTTTTTTGTCGCCGCGCCGCCCTCTTTGGCCGATCTCATACCTGCGGTCTTTGCTTATGCTGCCGTGCTAGGGAAAAACGCCGTATGAACCTTCAGACGATGCCAAATTTCCTTCGATAACAGTCGAATTTACTGAGAAAATTATGAATATTTGTTTCCAAAATTTTCACACAGTGTTGTACGCAATTTAATCTAAAATGTCTGAAAGTTTCAAGAAAAAAAATATGCATAAATTTCGTCAAAAATATATGTTTTATCGAAGGAAATTTGGCAAGGCTCGAATGTTCATACGGCGTTCTTCCTTAGCACGGCAAAGTGTGTGTGTGTGTGTGATTCATGGTGGCGTTTCAGAAGAGATGCGGAGAATAGAACGCTACGGCGCGAGTTAACATGGAAGTGCTCGCTCCCTGAAAATGGCCGCAGGGCCGTCGCGTTGTGCTAACAGCAAAAGTGTGTTTCTTAAGCTTCCGAACTCACCGAAAGAGCAGCAGTTCGAGGATGAAGGACCGAGTTAGGGCTCGCGCAATGTCGTAGAAAATATCCTGTCGTGCAAAGACTTGCACACATGTACCGCATAATCTATTTTATTCCCTTCTTTCTTTTCTTTTTCATCGATTTATTACCTCTTACTCATGTTTATTTAATAGGTTCATATGGACCGCGTAAGGCAGAAAGGAGCCAAAACTGCATCAGCTAGCGCCAAAAATTGGGAAATTTAAAGTTTTCATGGAAACGATTATGCGGATTTTTGTGCAAATTCCAGTGAATTTCCTGCATATAGTACGGAGCACATTCCTTAAAATTTTCGAAGGAATCCGCACAAACGCTCTCTTGTGAAATAATAAATTACCACCTTAAATTTAGCAATCGCTGAAGTGGCATTCTTCCTTTCTGATAAACGCAGTCCATTTTGTCTTAGCTCTTTTCATTTTCAAATTTTAAGTTTTTTATTACTTTTTCTTCAATCTCCTTCGTCGCCTTTGCCTCTCTATTTTGATCCTTATCTCATTGCTTTTTCCACCTTCTTATTTTTCATTGCAATTACTTTCCTCTCCAGCCTTTCTTTTTCCTTTGCTTCCTTGTTTACTTTCTCTGATTATGCCTCTGTTCTTCCTGCTCCATTTCCTTGGCTCATCAGAGAGGTAAATAGACATACGATCGACTTGTACAACGTGTCTAGGTCTGCAAAACGTGATTTTATTTTCAATTTTGAACGCTTCCGTCTATGGAAGCTTTGTTAACACGTGCGACTACACATTTTGGATTCCTCTCGTATGCTATTCAAAATTTGATGTCTAAGTTGTAGGTGATGTTTTTGGTTTAAAATCCACCTTATTCTATAGATTGCGTACTAAAGGTTACGAAGAGCACGAATATTCTTCTTCTTCTTCCCTGAATGATGAATGCTATATGCTAATTGTTTTTCGTTGTCCACGCTGCATTTTAGCCGGATCGAGCGGAGAGGAGGGGGAGGAGGCTCTAACTTTGTTTTTACCGCTTTTACTGCAGGTTTTAACATTAGCTAAGCCCCTCGCTCCTTTTCATGGAATAGAATACAATCGCGGATTTATGTCCGAGCGAAAATGTCAAATAGGAATACTTTTACGATAAAATACGCATTCTTGCGACATGATTTCTTGTCTAACCTTTCGAGTGTTTTAAGACCTGAAAAGGGAGTCGAAGCGAGGAAGGTATTCGCGCATATTAATGCACGTCCGCGGAATCTTAAGGTTGCGGATAGACGAGGCAGATGCTTTCCGATAGCACGAGAGTGTTTCATAAAGAGAGCGCAATTAATTCACCATCTTATTTTCGTACCAACAATGAAGACTGTGATAACAAGAAACAGAACCATAAGATGTTCTCATTTTCTGCATACTCCACTGGAAAAAAAACACATTGGATCTAGAGTCCAGACTCTTGAAAACATTTACAGGAAAAAATACTCTTGATTCAATCGGATTTTTGCTTGAATCAAAACGAAATCCGCTGAAATTAAGAGGCTTGGTTCTTGATTTAAGCTAGATTCTGATTGAATCAAGAGTACTTTTTCTTGTCCATGTTTTTAAGAGTCTGGTCTGGACTCAAGATCCAATGTGTTTTTTTTTCCAGTATGACATGTTACCGAATAAAGCAATGCGTCGAAAATAAATTCTAGATGTATTTAGTTTTAAGTATTTCAGCAGTTTTACCTAACAAATCCTCGTGTTTCATACAATTATCGGGTAGAAATATTTTAGAAGACTAGGCATCGGTGAACTTTATTTTCGACTGTAAAAACAGGTATTCATTAATTTTATAATGCTTTATTCTGCTTGTACCCGCTTCCTTTTGGAGACTCGTTAGGTTGAAGTGCAATCATTATGTTTTGGAATATTCGGCGCGGATTTTTCAGGATACAGTTTTTTTTATTTTGAGAGTTTCGGACAGGTATGTTTTCCTGCGAATGGTTTTGAGAGTGTACATTCGTTCTACGCCACTTTCACTGATATAAATGGCAAGAGCTCCTTCCACCAGAGTTTCAATGACTATCCTTAAAACTATTTACCTAATTGAATACGTTTCCGTTAGACGGGCTTAAGTCCAAAAACTCATGAGCACTATCGTCTATAGCATGATCGAAGAAGGCCAGAACTCATGAGTTTTTGGACTTACGCGTGTCTAACACAAACTGATTCAATTTTGGCACGCATTTGAGAAGGAATCCTGCGAGCAGTGTACACTTGCTTTGAATTTCCTCACACTGCAGCAAACTTTAAAAAGTCTAAAAGTTGTCCTCACTTAGAAATTTAAATTCATGGGTAAATCTATCTGGAGAAAAGTCCGGAACAAAAATGCAACCTCGAGCACCGATTTCTTGTACGTCGGCCGAGCGTTCCTTTACTCTTTGCGAGTGAAGACATAAAAACCGTATGAATTTTGCAACTTGGAGCGATGGGCGTAAACCTGTTATTATTGCAAAGGAAAGAACAAGCTTCAAATGATCTATTGATCGTCCATTTTCGAGAACGCATCGGAAAGGGAGGGTAAATGTAAAAACGAAACAAGTTAATAACTGGCGCTGAAGAAAACATGTCCTCTCTCCGGGACTCGAGAACAGTAAACTGCAGGTTGCAAGGAAATTTAAGAAGAAATTTTCAATCTCCAGGTCCTCTTCTCGTAAAATTGCAGTTATGTTCCTCTTGATGACACTCATAAAGACGCGGCCACACGGGACCGCTAAGTCGTCAGTGGCGTATCGATATTTCCCCATCTGAAGCTAGGGTAAAGAATCGATTATTAGCGTGTACCCTGTTTATCGATTCTTTCCTTTGGGTTCAAATGACAGATCAATCGATATATCGCAAAGCACGCCACGCAATTGAAAGTCGTTGCTTGCGAACGACAAGCCTCGGAGGATAACCGTTAGGAAAACCAACTTCCTGGGCGAAAAATTCAATTCCATTTACGACGGCGCGGCGCGAAGAAGGAGGAATGAGTAAATGTCTTCATTCGTGTGTACAGAGGAGACAGCCAAGGTGTAGCTCATCGATTAGTGCCGTTGCGTGCGGGGAAATATGCTCGGTTGCTGAGCTTCCCTGGAAAAACACTTAATTTTACGGCCCGATGCGTGAATGGCCTCACAAATTGGTCGTTTGTCTATTTGTGTTGTTTTAGCTGGCTCGGTGCATCTATTTTATTTTGGGGGCCGAGTAGAATGGATACTTTTTGGGATGCTGGAATTTGACGCATAAAATTATCGATAGCGTGACCAAAGAAATTTTTGAATCGCCCACACACAATGGAATGACTGGCACAGACAAGAACATTTGTATCCAGATAGATGAAAAAAAAAAAAAAAAAAAAAAAAAAATTAGTTTGCATTTAGTTACGTTCTAATGAAAGGATATGATAAATAATAAAGAAAAAATAAAAAAGCAAAAAAAGTCTGTCCGCGGCCATCCAAATTTCTAATAAAGGGTACAGTTTTAAGGTATTCTTGATAAGAGGACTGAACCTCGGTCTCGAAAATTGTCCTCCACGGAATATGAGTTTGGAGACTTTTTGGAGCTGTCGGATTTAAGGTTTTAAACAAATAAAGTACACGGAGGCATTCCAAAATCGTTTTTATGGTGTTATGAACTTTCTTCTAACCACACGTTGATAAAACATTTGAGTAGGTGATTCGATGGACGCCATTTTTTGTGTCAGAGCGACGTGCGATATATCGCATCGATTTGTTCCATAATTTCAGCTACTTGTCACTTGTTTAGTTGTTTCGTATTTTGAGATCGCACTTCTGTTGTCATGAGACTGAAGAATTCATGTACCAAATTTGATCAAGAAATTCAACGTACTAAAGGCGTTGTTTTTTCAGAGGAAAAATATCGCATTCGAGTGCAGTTCCGATATCAGTATCTTTTGCGATATTCTTCCTCTAGAAAAACCACGCCTTTATTACGTTGATTTCCTTTGTCAAATTTGGTAAACGAATTCTTCAGTCTCATGGCAACAGAAGTGCGATCTCAAATTTCGAAACAGATGACAAGTAGCTGAAATTATGGAACAAATCGATGCGATATATCGTACGTCGTTCTGACACAAACAATGGGGTCCATCGAATCACCTTAAGGATATTTGCTAAGCCTTCTGCAGAATGACACACACAAAATGAACGAATCATGGCGCTTTACGTGTTCATTTTGTCCGCGGCACAAGCTTTTTTACTTCCAATAGAGACTTTGCTTCAAAAATGCACGTTTAATTGCATGCACGGACCGAAAAGAACCAACACAACCGCCATACTTTGCTCAAGAAGGAGAAGAAATCTTGAGCATATAGCAAGAGCTCTGAGCAGAAGTCCGCGATGAAAAGCGGAGGAAGCGAAGAGATGAAAATCGGAGCCGTAAAAAAACAGAAAAAGTGGAATTGTTGGCTGAACGTCCTGCGATGTGATTCTTAGATAAATATAAATTAGCCGCGCTACGGTAGCAGACACGACGGAAGACAGCGGCTTTGCCGCCATGTACGTGCCATCAGAATGTGAATTACTTTTCGAGCAATTTGTCACAATCGATCCACTCAATTCAAGGCGCAATCGGAATTCTTAATCGGCTCCCTGAGTTGAAGCAATTGCTTCGCTCCCAATATACTCGGCATTACCATATTTCAATTGAAAACTCCAGAGGAGGGAAAGCATTTAAAAAAGAAAAAAAAAAGATTCGCGATATTCACCGGCGTATCTATTACACTCACTCTGTAAGCCGCGTTTTGCCTCCACCTCATACCTTGCGCCTTTCCTCTAGGATGGAATAAAATTCAGGTTACTTTATAAAGATATTTTTTTAAGCAAATATATCATCGAGCTTATACATATCGCAGGCAAAGCCTTTGAATGCATAATAGCTATTAGTACAGCATTTGCATGTGCGTGAAGTGAAATCAGTGCCCTCAGTTGCGTTTAGGTTGAATAGGCAACTAAACAAACTTCATGACAAAGCGTGGAGCATCAAGAAAAAAAGAAGGCGCTTCAAATCGGCAGTATAATTTCAAAGTCTCTACCATCATTTATTACTGTCGGAATTAGTGCAATTTACCAAGGTAATTCGCAAGTTGCTTGCAAATTTCCAGAGATTGCTCGATGTATGCGACACTTATTTTGTGACTGAAATATCTTAGAACTGCACTTTCGCCTCCTTATTTTTGGTCTCATCAAGAATGAATAAATGAATTGGTCATTTCGTGTTCACCACTAGTTAAACTGAGGAGAGCTGACTTGCATGGTCTGAGAATAGCAGATGACGATATCGACAGCGATTTTCAAAATCCATTCATTGAGGAAAGGGACAGATCATTTTCTTCTCCATTAATTTAGAAGATTGTGCTATCAAACCATAATTTTACGACACGTGCAATTGGATCATTACATTTTGTAACTCTGTCACAAGATTTGTAAGGCTGAATTTTACTTTTCTCCTCTGATTCCCTTGGAACAACTTTTCTTCTTTATGCCCGTCACCGCCGGAATACGGATGTTTTTTGATACTTCAATGTTAAAGTAAATATATTTAAGAAAGAAAAAAAAAACCATTCTCGGAGCTATCAAGGAAGGCGCGAGTGTGGGGGGGGGGGCAGCAGTGG
>NW_017547342.1:485824-502807 GCF_001854935.1 Bemisia tabaci
CCGGGAAAGGCGCAGAGGGGGCGGGGGAGGGGGAGGAATGCTTTCGCGGTTCGTCGAAACGGAACATGTCATACCTAAAATGGCTGAGGACGAGATGCCTGATGCCTCCCCTATCTCTCGCTCAATAAAAACAATCTGGTTACATTTTTCAAACGGGCAGATGCCGCCTTCGCTTTCGGAAATTTAAGTTGCCGTCAAATACTTGGAATTGCTTGGCGGCTTACATTACCTCCGCGCCAATGAGCAACGATTCTTGGGCCCATGCACACGCAGCGCCATCTATACCGGGCAGCGAGCAATGTCAAAGTGGTATAAATAATTACTTTTTGCGAGCCATGGAGCATATTTTTAAGTGTATGAATCAGTCCTTGGTAAGATGAATCCTCAGCATTGGCGCAATGCATTCTGGGTACGGTTCATCAAATTTTAACTATCAGGTGGGCTATTTTGGGAAAACTGAAATTTAAAACTCTAGATCAATCATTAAGGAATGCTCGTATTTTCGTGCCGAAAAGCATCCTTAAAATGAATTCTGAGGTACACTGGAGAAAAAAGTCGCTTGGCTCAAGAGTCGTCAAGACTCTTAAAAACATTGACGAGAAAAAATACTCTCGATTCAATCGGACTTTTTGCTCGAATCGAAAGGAAATCCGTCTAATTCAAGAGGCTCGGCTCTTCGATTGAAGGAAAAATTGGATTGAATCTAGAATTCTAGAGTATGTTTTCTTGTCAATATTACTAAGAGTCAGGACTCTAGATCCAAGCGACTTTTTTTTCCAGTGCACTGTTTCCAAATAACAATTAATATCGAACTAAAAGCGGTTGCGAAGCGGAAAAAGTGCCTATTAAGGCTTTGAAAGTTGCGTTAATGTACGATCATATCTTGATGACATAATCTATAGCCTGACACAGTTTTTCACAAATAATAATAATAAAAAAAAAAATTAAAATGGCTAAAATGTTCCTTCTCCTCTTTGACGCAATAATTTTTCATCATTATTCAATTTTTCCTTTGAGACTTTTAAATTTAAAAAAAAAAAATTAATCGTGGCTCGCTCCCGTCAGAAGCATAATACCGGAAAATTTATCAGTAGTCAACAGAAGATACTGCGCTGTGTGCCGGGGTTATAGCAATACCGAAGTAGGTTCATCAGTCCATCTGAGGTTCTTGCTGCCGGCAACTCGCTCATCAAAGTCCCTCGAACTGACTGCCATACTGCCATATTTAGAATATCCGCCCTATAAACCTTCCAACGTTGCCAATTTCTTCCGATAAAAAATTCAAATTTCTTGGAATAAATATGAATGCTTTTCATTGAATTTTCCCAAGTTTTGTTCACGATTTTTCTTGGTACCCTTGCACATTGTAAAGAGAACGCTCATGTAAATTTCTCAGGGGTGAACGAGGCTTTCAAGGATGTAAATCTAGCAGCATTCGGATGCTGATAAGGCGTTCTCTCTCAGCGCGGCAGTGCACTCATTCGATCTGGTTCTGCGTTCGCCCGGAAAGGAGTTCGCACGGTTGAGCGCCCGACGCCGGGCCAAAGCGCCATCGTTTTAATTATTGGTGAAATAAATAAACGGATCGAAGGCAAGTAAACAGTTGAAACTAATAACTGAGACTAATAGCTGCTTTGATCTGCGTTTCAATGCCCCGCTCGTATTTCTCTGGATTATTCTTCGCCGCGGCCAAGACCACCCGTCCGGTTCCCGACGTGAAATCGCCGGAATGTCGGATCGATCCTTCGACGCACTCGACTATACACTTGTTGCGATGAAATAAAGTTCTGGCCAGTGGCGTGGCATGATTTGCGATATATTGATTGTTATGCCACTTAAACCTATGGAAAAGGATCGATATACAGGGTGTTCGCAGCGAACACCTTAATAATCGATTCTTTACCATAGGCTTAAATGGCATAACAATCGATATATCGCAATTCACGCCACGCCACTGGTTCTGGCAACGCTGTTTCGACAGCTATACCTGTCCGTACATGCAATGGCACGTCGATCTCGATGGACCAAAAGGCTCATTGGCTAATAATCTAACCTGGTGTAATTTAAAAACTGGGTGGCGATCTTGATTATAGGGTATTACCCCTGGTTTTTTTTGGAGATTTTTTTTTCCCGGATGCTGTTCAGTGCAGCATAACGTTTTTGGAAAACCAAATTGATTATTTTCGACAATTACGGTCTCCCTTTGGCCTACCAACCTTCGAAGGACAACTGAAGCTTGTTGGTAGATGTCGAGCGATACTACTGTAAGCAAGGCATGCGTTTCACAGAGTCGTGTTTTTAAAAATTGAGGCCGATCGAATAGTAGAATTGAAATCCCTTATCGTAAAAAAAATATGTACATTAGGTCATCCGCCACAATTGCAAAAAGAAAAAAAAAGAAAGAAAAAAAAAAAAGAAAAAAAAAAAGTACCAATAATTTATTGCGGATTCGGATAATGATGAACTACATACACTTGTTTGCAGTTGAGCGAATCCTACAATTCCTCTCGCGTCGAGTGCAGTATTTTTGGAGGTAAAATCTTCAGAAAAAAATCTAGATCTACTTACCACAACTACTCCATCTTCGCCAGAGCTTCTGACAGTTGCACCAAACCATTGGTGAGACTTCTTGTCAATTTGCATTCCTTGCGAACTGTTGTTATTTCCTGAAATCAGAAATCAATTTCCGTTACTGAAGCTACAAACATACCAAACAAGCACAGAAATAAACCGGTAGAGACCGAACACTATACGAGCTTCGGTTTTTGTGGTACATCAGAAACAACGTATCATCGGCTATTGAATTCTTTATACAGATAGGCGAACACTTTAAAAACTAGAATATTGTATGATTGGTTCCGTTTTGATATAACAGGGCAGCTTTACAGAATTTATGCTTAAAAGGAACGGTGTTAAATCGAATCAAATAAAAGGGAACTACCTACAGGATCTGTGTTCGACATAGTTCCTTTTGAATTATTCCATTTGCAACTAGTTCCTTTTAGCATAAATACGTTCATTTATCACACTGAAATGAAGAAGTGTTGTGATTTATAAGATCCTCATGAAAGTTGGGAGCCAGTACTAAATTTCTGACAGAGGGTATTCTGCGGCTAGTACACATAACTGCATGCATGATTAACATTGACAGAAACAAAAATAGCCCGATTAATGCAACTAAAAAACACGAGAAACCAGGTAACTAAGGTTAAAACAACAAAACACTTTTTTTCTTCTATTTTTGTTAACACGAACTTAGTTTGACTTTTATAATTTTATTTATATATTTTTGTTTCCTTGTCGAGGAGGGGTTGAAACCAGTCCAAGAACGTCTCAGACTTGATATTTTGTTGTTTCAGCCATGGTTACCTGTTTCCTTGGGTTTTTGGTTCACTGACAGACATTTAGCGCAGATGACTGGATTGCTTAAGAATCATGTACGCTGAGGAATTTAATTATCACTAACATTATTTTCCATCCCTGCATGAAGCCTTTTTTCCAGTGGGCGAAAGACCCGGCAACCATGAATGGAGACTTGATTGAACCCTGGGCGCCTAGAGCTTTAAGCAAAAAGAAGTTGGAAACAAGAGCATCCAATGGCCGCTGAGCGAGCACGGAACAATGCCCCTGTCTTTGGTCCACTCGAAACTCCATCGTGCTCTCCATTAGGATGTTTACTTTATTGGCTCGGCATAACGACCATCGAGGTGCACTCAGCACAAAGACCGCGGGTCCTCCCACTCCGCTCCGGAAGAATATCTTGACCTCTCTTTTCCGGTCTACTTTACGAGCGAAAGAAAGCTGGGAGCACTTCTCTCTGCCCTCCCAAGCTCCTCGTGATAACTGTAGCATCGGGCTGGAGGCAATGGCGAAAATATATTCTCTCCATTACGTTAATCTCGAATAGATACGTAGTTTTTAAGATGCAGACCATACGAGGCTTAGACCTGAAATATGCTATGAGGATTAGACCTGGTACACATTTATTTACCGAACTTAATTATGTAAAAGTTTCGGGGGTCTTACCTTCCAAACGTAAAAAAAAAAAAAAAAAACCGACACCCTTTCCGACGCATTTTTACTTCCATTGCAAGTTTGTCAGTACAGTCTCGGTGAGTGTTCGAGTAAGACAGGTGAGTAAAAAAAATTTACCAGGTCTAAACCTCATGGAGTCTTCAAAAACCTTTTCGACTCTCGAAATTGTAGAGCCCTGCATCGAGGTTTCAGAATAATAGCGATCTTTCTCGAGTTGGTGAAAAGAAAATCTCTACTCATGTTTTCAACAAAGAACGGTCCTCTTTAAAAACACGCATTTATCTAGTGAGCTTACCTCTTTGATAATAAAATACGTGTAGTTGCATGTTAAACCTACGAGTTCTAGTCCTTTTAACGCACGGCGTAATGAAACTTTATACATAGCTTCTTCTGAAAATTTCGCATTTTGGATCAAAACCTCAATATTTCACAACACCGGTTTGGTTGGACATCCGAGCTTTTAGTGACTAAATGTGCATTCCGTCTGTGCATTTCCCTGCGTTTTTTTGGCAAGAAAGCTACAATTCCACTAGTGGATGGTCATGTATGAAGCGATATTCATTGAACCATTGAAAAAGTCCCTTGATATAAAAATGCAAAAAAAGAAAGGCGGAGAAATTTTTCGCATGGTACGGCGAATCTTAGACACGGACATGTACATGGTAAAGCGAAGGAGTGCAAGTGCCGGCAATAAAAAGATACAAGGAGAACGGGGTAGCGGAGGGGTAGAGTGCTCTGAACCGAACATAAAAGATACCGCAGTCAATGGGCGCCTCCCCGCTCGCTTTGGCCTCTCCGTACGGAAACAATTTATAACCGTAACAAAATCAATTACTTATTGAAGAAAATTAAGACCTGACGATCTTCTCTGTCAATGAACTTTTATCCGCGGCGGAGGAGGGGGGTGGACTCGGAAACCAGGGCGAGGGAGCGAGGGAGAAGAAAAATGATAGGAAACGGAAATTAATGACGGTTCTTGCCAACGTAATGGGATAATTGTGCGGAGGTCGGGAAAAACGACGTATGAACCTCCAGGCGTTGCCAAATTTCCATCGATAAAACAAGAATCCCCTAGTAAACTTATGAATATATTTCTTTCAATATTTCAGAAAATTTTGTCCGTATATTGTTCTGAAGTTCCGTAAAATTTCAAGGAAAAATATCCATAACTTTCCTCAAAAATAAACATTTTATCGAAGGAAATTTGGCAACTCTCAAATGCTCATACGGCGTTCTTCCTTAGCACGGGAGAATTGTGCGGAGGTCGGGGTGCGTGCGTGCGCCCCCGCCTCGGATTTACACTAAAAGCTATCGGATCGTAAAAGTCGTCTGACAACTCGCCAGCAGATAGCGCGGCTGTAGGATCGCGGCCGGATCTCGCGGCCCAGCTCGCGCGGTGGTCAGCGACAACAATGAGCCATTTTAATATACATGTTGCGCGGTGCGTCACGTCTGAAAAAGCGAGGTAATCTCTCAATGAAGGGTAGGCTGACGTCGCCCCCCCCCCCCCCCCCNGTCGAGAACAACGCAGCTTCTCGCCGAACAATGAACTTGGGACCGTTGCCTGGAAAAGCGCCAGCTATTCTTTGACTGCCCGCCGACACGCCTCGAAGCGCCTCGAGGATGCCTCTTGAACTTTTCGTCCACATCGTAGAGAAGCCTGCACAAATTTAGTTTAGAAATATGAAATTGGATAAATACTATGGGTTCAGGGGAAAAAGGAATACCTCAAAAAAATGTTTAAAAACATGCCGACACAGAAAGGCCAAAAAATTGAACTAAACCGGTATAGAAAAGTTTGCTGATAGCAGTTCAAAAAACAGAGTTGCAGAAAAAGTTCTATATAGATTAAATCCACGGATTCGAGGCTAAGAATTTTCATTATACGTGCAACATTATGCCTCGGTTTGCGAATAAAATTAATTAACCGCTCTTGGCTCATCCTTATATTTTAAAAGAGGAGAGGGGGAGGGGGGAGGGAGAGATTGATCAGTCGAGAAATTAGATTTAACATAAATAAGACTCTGGATGATAGTGTTCACTTTTCTCTATTCATACGAACCTCTGTCTTGAAAAAACATATTGTAACGGGAGAGAATTGAGTTTTAAGAAAAAAACGGTTACTTTTCTTTTCGGGCGTTAAAGTCTCCAAACCATTAAGTCTCGCAAAGGTATTTTATCGATTTAATTTCATTGATAGGATGAAGGGAGGTTCAGAGGCCGTTTATAACTGACGTCACAATACTGTGGGAGGTCATGAAATGATGGAATGTGCCTGACGAGAAGGGGGCGGGAGAGGGGTCAAGTCGTACTTGTCGGCACGAAGCGCACACTTTCAAGGAAGTTTCAATCTGAAACGATGCGAAACATCAATTTTTCGCGAGTATTATGAAAGAAAGTGACCCCGACTCTACGTGATTTAGAAAAGAGGGAAGAGGGGTTTCAACAGCTGCCTGTACGCACACCTAACGCGGGTGGGGGGGGGGGGGGNGAACCTTTATTTATTCCTACCACCTCCTGTCTTGAAAAGCATGAAGTGATGGGCAAGATTTGAGTTTAAAAAAGCGGCAACTTTTCTTCCCTGGCGTTAAAGTCTCCTAACCATTACGTCTTACAAAGGTATTTTCACCCTTCTAATTTCATTGAAAGTCATACTTGACGTCATTAATGGGCGGCCCCTAAATTATTTCTTCAACTGCATTCGATGAAATCGAAACCTGTTTCAATGGAGAATCTCTAAAACGACGTTAAGTGTGAAACAGCTTTTCACATTATTGCAAAACAATCTAGCTTACTGAATGTAAATTGCAACCATACGGTCCTAATTTTTTAACCATACAATTTATATACGATCGACGCTCGAGTTATCGCCTACCGGGTTCATAACATTAAATTTCACTTAAAGTAAACTGCAATGGAGATGTTGCATGTGTGAAGAATTTGCGATTTGACAGTTGCTTCATATGTAAAAGTTCGCGAAAACACGATGGTGCCACTGGTTTTCTCTGAAATCATCTCCCAAGCTCCAAAAAAGCTCTCAAGTTGAGGCCAAAATGGAGGGGATATCCCACCCTACCCAGAGAGTCCACCTCTACATCAAAACAAACTCTCCATGCAAAGATAATACATTGACAGGGCTGCCACTTTATTTGGGGACTATAAAACTGAAAACACGGCATCACTGCTAATAATGTATTTGCTCCCTATCTTTGCATGGAGAGTTTGTCTTGATGTAGAGGTGGACTCTCAAGGTAGGGTGGGATATCCCCTCCATTTTGGCCTCAACTTGAGAGCTTTTTCTGAGCTTGGGAGTGGCACCATCGTGTTTCTCGCAAACTTTTACAAAAGAATCAACAGTCAAATCGCAAATTCCTCACACATGCAACATCTCCATTACACCTACAGAGTTAATTTTATAACTTTTCGATTCACATGTGATCTTCACTCGAGTCATTCACCCGTCGAGGCTCAACAAGTCAAAGATGAGTCCTTAAACCGGGGACAATTGGTAATCTGTCATTGTCAGCGACGAAGGAGCGTCGGAAGCGATCCAATTTTCCGCGTTGATAAAAATGTCGAGTCGACTGAGGTGTATGCCGCGGTCATTAACTTTCTGATCGTAAACTAAATTGTTTTACAGCCCGGCGCGGCGTGCACTTGAGTCCGGAGCAGTGCGTGCAACGCTCGTGTCGGGTGGGTGTGTTAAACCGCGAATGTTGATTCACGATCCGATTACACCTTTGATTATTTCGTTGCCCGGCGCATCTCACAAAGTGACGTCACTGCAGTTCTCTACTTTAAAAATAAAAAAGTTCGAGCGCGTGGATTGTTTCGCACTAGAGTTACCTTGTTAAAGCGCACAAGAGACAGAATTTTTGGCTCTTATAATCATGCACTGGAGAAAAATTGACTTGATTCAAGCAGAGATATTTTTGAATTTGCCGCCGAGAGGAAAGTTCTCTGGAATCAAGAAGAACAGATGCTTACATCAAGGAGAAAGTCTACCAGTATACCAGACAGAGGCTTCATTTTATGAATGTTGATGCTTGAATTTGTATCAAGAGGAAACCATCTTCACGACTAATAATAGTAGTCCTACTTGCCCAGTACCTACTTCCGGTTATCTTACGATCAAGCTGTTTTTAAGTTGTGAGACAATTCAAAACTAACGCCCCCCCCCCTCCCAAAAAAAGCAGATACTATATGAAAAGAGGGATTTTTGCAATTTCTTTTTGGTTTTAGAAATTAATGATTTTTTTTCTCATAATATTACTGTACATTTTTTTCTAAGCCACGTGTATATGAATTTTGAACATTGGGGCAAAGAAAATTGCATAACTATGCAGTTCGCTCAAAAATATCCTTGTAATTTGACAAAATTTAACTACATTTTCAAGAAGATGTTTTTGGGCCAGTGGAATAGATGGCCTACTTGAAAGTCTTTAAAGTTTTAACTGATTTCCTGAAAAAAAAATTTCATTTTTGCAGGGGGGTTGAGAGGATTCTGATGCATTGATTTATTTTTCAATTTAAATTTCCTATTTCTTCACTTTGCTATGATTTTTGTTACTATACAGTCCAGAAATGATCTTCGTTGTTGGTGCGCGTTGACTTTTTTTTTTTGGACAAAAAAATCAAAATTTTGCACACACCGTCCTCTTTCAGTGCGGGAGTGAGTTGCGGGCAGGGTCACTAACACTGCGAGCGATCCGCGAGTCGGGCAAGATGCAGGTGAAGGGCATCGAGGGTGGGGGAGGGAGGAGGAGGAGATCATATCAATTGCTACTGCAGTCTGGCATCTGCCTCGTCTCAGCTTCACTCGACAGATTTTGCGAAGCTTCCTTTACTTAACAATGCACTTTACTACCGGTTCCAACTTCATTCCTCCGGTATCTTCCATGCCTTGTTGCCACTCCTCAATGAAGAACCGTCTAGGGTCACCGTTAATTTGGCATTTTAAGCAACCATCTATCAACATTGTTGTTCTAGCCATCGAGGCTTTGACCTGTCGCGTCGTCAGCCGCTCTGCAACCTACAATCCAGGACTTGCAGCTTTATTCGCAAGTTCGTCTCGGGAAAGAAGCTTTTTGACCTTAACACGGCCATGATGGCAACATTGTGCGGTCAGCTACTTTCACACCGTTCCAATGTTAGTAAATTCCCCGATGTGTATACTTTCGCATGCCTTCACCAAAAAATCTTCCTAACAACTTTACCAAAATTCTCGGAATTTTTATTATGGTTGAGAAAAACCTCTGAATACGTGTGTGAGAATTCGCTATCATTTTCTGGTTTTGCGAACAAAAAATTTCGAGTTTTTTCATTTCCAATCCCTGGATTGTCTTTACTTCGCACCAAATAAAAACTCTACTGCGAGTAAATTTTGAGGACTCCCTTGCATTTTAGAGAGACTTAAAAAAGCTAGATCGTATACAAAACAATTATTAGAGCTGACAACAGAACACCCTGTCTCTCCCGAGCTTTCTCTGTTATGGTGACATCATGTTTTTGTTGTGAAAACAACGTTTTGGTACAACGCACAAATAGTCTACAGTTATGTCAGAGATACTCCGTTATCATACAGTTAACAAAGAAATCTCGAAAGCCCTACAGTGGGCCCCCTATAGTGTTGTGGTTGCTCTTTACGTTCGGGAAGTTCCGGGTTCGATTCCCGGCCAGACGACCCAAGTTTGATGGTCTTTAACACTGGTTGCCTGGGGCTGGCTTGATCAATGACTGAGGAGGAGGAAGGGGGGGGGCTTTAACTGCAAGCGCACGGGATTACCCCCTCGAGGATACTTGAAGTAAATGGACTGCATTTTGAAATTTGGAACTATAAATTCTGGCCTGGTTTAAGAACAACGTATGTGACATTAGTTTCCCTATCCAAATAAGTGTTTTTTCAGATGAGCCAGAATTTATAGTTCCAAATTGCAAAGTGCAGTTCAAATAAAAGCTCGATTATCAACATAAGTTCTTTTTGGGGGTACACAATTTGTTCATACAACTAGTAGCATCGTCAGAAATCCCGCAAAACGTTACGACTGAGCTTCTGCTTGAAAGGCGAATCCAAAAACACCAATAACGAAGATTCAATAAAGATTCCGCGTCTTATTACACGCGGAATGAGAACCAACCAATCAATCGCCCACTGATCGCCCAATTTTTCAGCGTGCGCCGTCTAACAACCATAACTCAAATCCAAACAAGGTGGAGTCTAAATTAGCTCTTCAGCGACCTCAGGTCAAATATTCCGCACGGAAGCCGAACGTTGACCGCGGAGAATGCGAAACCGATGCGCGACCCCGGTCACCATTGCCAAATTACCGGCAGAAAAATCCCACCGCCCTTCCCTCCTGCAGGGGAAACGGGGAAATATTGATTCTATCCACGAACTTGGCCGAAGGGTCGCCGCGTCCCGCGGTTCCGCTTTTATCGGGGATTTCAATTAGCTCTAGCTGGAAGCCCGCAGATACTCCTTACTCCGTGCTTCGGAAAAACAGCGTACGGACACTCAAACGTTGCCAAATTTCGTCCGACGGAACAATAATTTCCGAAAGAAATTATGAATATTTTCCCTCAAAATTGTAAGGTATTTTAGATTAAACGATGAATAAAACCATGCGAGCAAAATTTTAGAAAAAAACCAACTCAAAATTGGGGAAAATTCCCTGTTTGTGAGCGAAAATCTGGCAACATTCTGATGTTCCATAGGCGGTTTTTTCTCAGCACGGGAGCCTTTTCCTGGATTCGCGGGCCGGCGCGGCGCGGCGCTCCATCAGGTTTGACATGCGGTCGCATTAATCAGCGGTCGATACCGTTCCCCAGTCACAAAATTAATGGATTATGATGTATGGATGCCGTTGCGATGTTTGCTGGATATTCTGCTCTTGTTGCTTGATTATGTGAATTTCATGGCCGTTGCCAGGTTCAACCCTCTTCGTTATCCGTCCATTCGGACTACGTCACGATCGATGAACTTGCCAATCGCATGGCGAAAACGACCTCGGTTATAGGGATGGATATAAGCTCAATAGACGCTTCCTCATTCAAGGGTCTGAGACCTCAGTCGCACAAACCAACGCCTTTGATTGACAGAGCTGAGTTTCAGTTCTGAGAACTGAAACTCCAGTTCTTTCAATCGAAGAGGAAAGTTCGCGCGGCCGTAGGTTCGATCCTCCAAACTGCAAAACACCCACTGAACTTATCGGTTCATATTAGGTCTCTCTCCTCAATATAGGAAAGGTTGTGTTAACATTTGAAGCTAGTTCCACTTAATCGCTAAAAGCGATTTTATAGAACTAATTTCGACCAATAATAGACCTTCTCCCGATAATGCACCAATAGGGAATACATTGATAACAGCATGGAACGTTCCTCCTTCTTCCTTGTAAAAGAATTAAGATATGACAGGTTTGTGATGTTCTTCGACTAGACCTTCAATGGGGTGCTATTTTCAGTCATGTAAACTAAAGAAAATCAAAACGGCGAAAAGAACTTCTGATTACTATTAAACTAGAACCAAACTGCGGTGCAGGGTGGGCTTAGGACTTAGTAAGATCACTGAAATTAAGTTCAGTTCGCAGTATCGACTGATCGAACCTTGGGACGAAAGTATGTTTATGCTCTGCTTGGACTGAAGTTACAGTTGGATAAATCAAAGTTCATTCAGGTAACTGAGACTTAGCTTGGAATTTCGTGTCCTCACACTGAAAAAAAGTACGGCTATTTTCATCAGAAGTATGGTCAATTCAGGCATTACTTTACACTGATATATTTATGTTCTTGTGTTACTTTTCGCCAATAAAGGAAGTGAAACACGAACCAACACACATTTCGCGTTGGTTTTGGTGCAGTTTACAGTGAATTTAGCGCAGAAAATAATAGAGATTGCGAAAATTCATTCCTCCGATTGCGACGTTTGTATTGCCCACTCGTTTCTCATGTTGAATTTCTTCAAGGAAACTAGCTGACATTAAATTGTCAACCAAAAGTCAACCGAAGACCAGTGTTATTTTGTGTTTTACCTCCCATATTAACCAAACTTTCGTGTTGAGTTTTTCCTCCGTGTGCGTGGTTTTGGACACAGGGATACTGTGAGGTAAATTTCACTAGGCATCTAGTGACATGTACCTTACTCATATCACTGTCACTCAAATCATAATTTATTTCTTCTCGCAGGTTATTTTTCAGGTAATAGGGCAACGTTGTTGTGGTGGGGTTATCTTGACAAATGGGGAGTCCTCCCGGGATGGGTTGGGATGTTCAAAAGCGCAGCGGAGATCTCATCCTTCCTGACATGGCTGACCGCGAGGCGAGTGGCGACAAGCGATCAGCAACCGCCGGCTGATCTTTCCTGGCTCCTCAGGCACCGTCACATCCATGTTTCTTCGGTTGACGCTCCACGGGTCCACGGCGAGCTGCAGGCTCATTGATAAAGTAGTCGCTGCTTCCGAAACCACTTGCCGCTTAACCACAGGTATCACTCTCCTAGCGTCCGCTGAACCCCCATCAGGTTCTCGTGCACAAATTTATAACCGTACTGAATGAAATTAGTGACTTTTAAATAGCCGTGTACATCTTTCGCGATGCTGCTAAGATTTAGCATACGAATGCATTTGCTCTCTGTAAGAAAAATTGCAAGTCACGATGATGATTTTTTTCAGAGGACGCCTCCGGATGTTTTATAAAAATCTCTGTGGCGTAAGTCTATTCGATGTAAAATTGGGCAAAAATAGCGGTTTTAGTAGCACAGGAGAAACATCTTAAATAAACTCCAGAAAATTGAAACTCAGGTCTGCTTCCTGTGATGTTGCGAAGGAAATTGAATATCCGGAGGTTTTCGTAATTAGAACAATAGAGGGAGCGATCTTTTATAGGGCTTTAAATCCGTCTGATCTCTCCTTTTAAATCAATTTATGAAAGGGCTGACCTCTCCCATAATTTTAAAGTTTTACTATTAATAGCTTTAGTGAATTCAGCATAATTGATAAGAAACAACACAAACAGCATCAACTCGAGTTTCATTTAAAATCTTACAATGGAACTGTCAGGACAATTTCAAATCTTCCCGACATAGTTCGAATTTTAAACTTCGATTTGGATTGGATCTGTGCCATTAACCTGTCCCTCGCAACATTTTACATCAGTGATTTCGATAGAGGAGGAAACAGGCAAGATACGAGCTGAGGCATTCCGTTAGAACTTATCTCTTCAAAAGTTTACGGAGAGACTTATTGAAGCAACGGAGGGTTCAGGTATCAAATCCGGAAAGAGAAAAATAAAGGTTTTAATCATCGTTCGTTGTACGGGAAAAATACAAATGACGTCACTTACACGATGTATGTTTTATTTTATCATTGCTCATTGTGCATGTTTATATTTCATAGAGGAAGTATTTTCCGAACTTCCTGTGGCGAGAATCCCTCTCTAAGTAAAATCTTATCGAGGAACAAATACGAGGTGTTGTTATTCATGCCTTATCTGATGGCCCATTGCAAATCCTGAGCTTTTGGAATAATCCACGAGGGAACCTGTAAGGTTAGAAACGTGAAGGTCATACATGGGATCGGAATAACGCGTTTCCCTTGGGAAAGGGACTCACATGGCTGACGATGCGAGACAGGGTTGCTCGGCGTCGCGGCGCCCTGAGGAAGCGTCGCGAAAATGACAAGAGGAGACTCGAGTCTCGACACTCGAAATGATCGAATAAATCAGCTTCGTGCTCGTGACTCCACGCCGTACAGTGGTGCAACTCAAACGGAAAGATCGGACATAATGTAGTATTTTAAAAGATTAGTTATACTTTCATTATTAAAAAAGCGGAGCTTTGAAAGTGGTTTCATTGGTTTTCTCGTGAAATTTCGTTGGAAAGCACCCCTTGGAACGAAGAATGTGACGGAATTAACATTTAAATTTACAGGTATATAATATAAATTCTTGTTCAACCTCTTCCAATAGATCGTTCTACTGTGCGATGGCCGGTGCACCCGCAATCCCGCGTGCACATGCGCGTCCATTATCCCACAATTATTTATCATTCCTCCGCAGCGAGCGCCCTTAAGATTCAATTTGCCGCCCGATGCCGATCCCGTGATATATTCCCTCCTCTTCACCGAGACGCCAAATTGAACCGCAACACAAATTTCATTGCAAAGCAAAGCAGAAATAGGCAGATTTGAATTTTCTATAAAAAAAGTTAAATTTCTGATGAAAAGCATAAAAATGCACGAAAGAGTGAGAGAAAACACCGGTTCAGTGCCCATGTCTAAGGAAGTGCGCCAGTTGATGCTTCCAAGATTTTTGGTGTAGGAACTAGCTCTGATCAGATTAATGTATAGAATTGCTAGGAAGGGCCTAGTAAACGTATCTAAAGTCCAGGTAATGCCATCTGACTTACCTTTCTCAGCATGAGCACTGAATCTTTTTTGCAGTCCCGAGAATTAGGTTTTAAAATTTTGGTTAAAAACAACAATAAGTACCTAATTGAGCTTTGCAGTCTTGCAGAACAATGTTTTACATGTTACACATAAGTCATCGCTTGGCTGACACAAAGTCGTATTTACACTTACAGATGAGCCCGGAAAAGCATTGAGTTATACGGAATACAGGGTTCACTTCGAAGTGTAGTTCCGTCTTTTTGTTGGGAAGGTGACGAAGTGACGAATTTGCATCGAAAGCTCAAGACCACCAGGTCAAAAAGCTCGTAAGATTATTGAGAAATCAGCGAAAATCCCAAGAAATAATGTTCTACGTCTCCCCTTGAAAAAATAGGGACAAAAAACTAGAAAGTCACAGAAGAGAGGTGTATTTCAGCTTTCATCGTCGTTTTGTTTGTGCCTTTTCTTCTTCCTCCACACATAATGCACTCATGCCACTTAGAGTCCCTTTAAACTGAGAGTCAAGACAATTCGGCTCGTGAATGTCACAAACGGGAGTAAAGATTACAGAAATTGAACGTTTTTCGTAATCTTTGATCGGCCCATTCTCAAATGCCTTTCTCCGTTCCTCCTCTCATTCCGTTTGTTCCTTGCCGAACCCGTAATTCCCTGGTTCATTCCAGATTAAAATCTTTGCAATTGGTGAAAATGTAATCTTTATTCCCGTTTGTGACACTGTGGAGGCCTAAAATACGGGAACCAATCAGAGATGGATTCAAATTGTCTTGACTCTCAGTATAAAGGGACTCTAATGCCACTTATGGTGGTCCATCGAATCTCTAAATATTCCCCAAACACGCATAAGGGCGGCAACGCGGGGTTGCAACGAAGCACGACCAGCTCCGGAGCCCTATTCATCATTCGGATTGCGCATACTTCGATAAAATTATAACGTATTTGGACAGTATAAATGCACGTATTATGTGGATGCAAGCGCTCACCGCTCGGATTTTAGTGATGAATGCACTCGAAGTGAGGAACCGCGGTCGCCACTAATCTGTATGCACGCTGCAGTCCGCGCCTATCGCGTCGCATCGCCACTTCGTGACACTTTTTTGGCCGCGGCGAAGCCTCCCAACATCGCTTTTCACCAGTTTACCCGGCAAACGGCCCTCCTCCTTGTTCTCAGCTGTTCAATTATGACCACAACCAACAACTTGGCCTTGCTGGTTTGGACTTGTAATTGGACTACATTTTGCAATTTGGACCTATAAATGCTGGCCCGGTTTAAAAACAACGTATGTGCCATTAGTTTCCCTATGCACATAAGTGTTTTTTCAGATAAGCCAGAATTTATAGGTCCAAATTGCAAAATGCAGTCCAATTGATATTTATTTATTTGAGTTATAGTTGACGTCGTGCGATTCTTCCCGACGCGACGGTCACATGACTGCACTGGAAAAAAAAAAAAAAAAAAAAAAAAAANAAAAAAAAAAAAAAAAAAAAAAAAAAAAAAAAAAAAAAACACATTCGATCTAGAGTCCAGACTCTTGAAAACATTGGCTAGAAAAAATACTCTTGATTCAATCGGATTTTTGCTGCGACAATCGTGTGCGACAGAAAATCTCGCATTTATTTTACACGTAAAATCGATGTCAGGCGATCTTCTTTCGCAGTCTAGAAGTGCGCAAACTTATTTGACTTGGACTCTTAACTTGTGTGGCTAAATTAATTCAAATGTAGAAAGAGGAAAGATACAGCTTACATGTTTATAGAAAGTTGCATTCAAGCGAATCTAAGTAATCTATGAACGAAAACCGCTTCTAAACTGAAACCAAAACACACAGTGAAAGTGCAGTATGTCAGTAAAAATAATGTTTTACTTTAACATTGGCGCTTCACATTAACTACCATCATACCATCTTTCCAAAAAGTACACATCAGAAAAATTATCTTTCTTCGTTCAAATGAAACCCCCTAAAGTTTTTAGCCCCGGAAACGTAAATTTTCGGACCTAGGGACCGAACTTCGGTCAGTTACCTACATTTTTATTGAGCATAATGTGAGCATATCGTACCGAGAACTTCGGTTATCTGAACTAAATTCGGATATCTGAATCCAAGTTTGGTTCGTAGGACCGAAAACGTTGATGTTCCATCATGAGTGAAGTGGAAAAAAAGAAAAATCGTCGATAAAATATGAGACACAACTCTTTTTGTGCAATTTGTGGAACAAAACAGCTACTGTTGTAATATTGAACCTTAACATAAAGTCGTTCGCATTAAGATACGTTGCAAGAAATAATTTTGCAACAATTTAAACTGACTCTCTCATCGTCAGTGCGATGTTTGGTTACACAGAGAGAGCAGTAAAGCACTGTAAGTTTCAACTCTTGCGTGCCCCTTCAACGAGCATAGGTAAACTAATGTATGGCGGCTCAAGCAACTCTATCGACCCCGTCACTGTGCGTGTGGCATGCCAGCAATTGAAGGCGTTTTATCGTTCAGCAATCTCCAGTTCGCTCGAGTCATACTGTCCCTCCGTGCCGCGCCCGTTCTATGCATGAACT
>NW_017547342.1:503383-586534 GCF_001854935.1 Bemisia tabaci
AATCAGATTTAAGCTTAAATCAAAAGGAAATCCGTTCAAATTAAGAGACTTGGTTCATGATTTAAGCTTAAAGCTGATTGAATCAAGAGTCCTTTTTCTTGTCAATATTTTCAAGAGTCTGGACTCTAGATACAATGTGTTTTTTTTTCCAGTGTGGTGAAAAGCGTAACGTAAAGATATTAATTTTAAATATCTGTTAATAATCTCTTGAACAAAAAGGATTGGAAATAATTAGAGTGGGATACATCGAAACACCACAATCTAGAAACGTATCTTACACTGTTGTCTTACAACAACGCGAACTACTAAAAATTTATTACAAATTTGTAAACGCTCGAAATCAGACGCACAATAATGTTGTAGTTACTGCAGTAAAATTATATACCTAAGCAGTAAACCTTTCTTAATTATCTAACTTGAAGCGCAAATTAGTTTTTACCAGCATGCGTGCGTATATGGTTACAACCTAGAATTATAAATTGCTGAACAATTACGAGATTTCTCTCCTCGCGTAACGCCAGTAGATACTTCGATTGTCGATATCGATATACGTATACGCATTCTGCCTTACTACGGAAAAACGCCGTATGAAAATTCAAGAGTTGCCAAATTTCCTTCGATAAAATGTTTATTTTTGAGGAAAGCTATGAGTATTTCTCCTTGAAATTTTCGAAAACTTTAGGTGAAATTGCGAAAAAAATTATCTAAAAAATTGGAAGGAGAATATTTATTAGTTTACCAGGGAATCTGTGTTTTATCAAAGGGAATTTGGCAACGTCTGAAGGCTCATACGGCGTTCTTCCTCAGCACGGCCCCGGTATTCGAATAAGCAGCGCTGGTTTGATCCGCGCATTCCTATTTTTATTTGCTATTCTAAACGGTTAGAGAAGAGGCTATTGTTCCGGGCGAAGATGCGCTGGCCATCAGGCGGGCAACAATAGTGACGACGAAGCGTGGGTAAAATTAAAATTAAAATAAAAATAAAAAGCTCTTGTTTACGACGCATGCACAGCGCCGCCAACGCCAACAGCGTTTATCGCGTCCATTAAGGAGAATTATAAAAAAAGTGTTGGAAAACATTAAACCATGATTCACGGGTAGCGACTTTCCCGTTGTTTTTTTATCGCGTACGAGATTAAATAATAAAAAAAGAAAAAGAAAATAAGAGCCGGACATTAGCTTTGCATGGTATTGCCAAGTATCTTCGTTGTTCATCTTAAAGGCGCAGGCTCCTTCGCTAGCGATAGGTATCGCACGGGCGACCGGCACAGGCATGCTTGCACCAGGGGTCTTGTAAACAGGTCGGCCCTGATTATGAGCCTTTCTTACAGAGAGGTTCAGCCCGCTGCTGGAGTGGTGTAGAGTTTCCCGCGGGATCATACTCGAGTACATTAGCTTTTATAAGACTTCGCCACCTCCGGAGATAAGTTTGCGCAAACATGCACCCACGGACACCCGACAACGAAAGTTTGCCTGATGCGAGAAAGGAATTCCATATACGAAATCATGAGCTCTAAAATTATGCACAGAAGAAACATTCCGGTGAGTATGGAACCTCAAAGTTTTTAGTCATAAGAGCCCAATTTCGGCTCAGAAAAGTCTCTGTTAGCCATAATGTACTAAAAAGAATGTTAGTGGAATTGCTTTGAAATTTGCTGAACATTTTTCAAAAAAATTCACACAAACGTTCTCTTGTGACAAATTAAATTACTCGGTTTTGGCTAAAGTGGCTTGGTTCCTTTCTGCTAAACGCGGCCGAACTGTCTGACTAAACGGAGGCAAAAGACACAATTCCAGTAGTGTCAGTTTCTGTCGTTGATCAAAAATCATGAATTTATAGATCTTAATACACCAGCACGGTTGTCAGGGCTGTCACCCTTCTGTGAGGATTTCATTTGGGAAGAAGAACAAATGTAATTATGACTGATTAAAAATTACAAAAATACAAAATTATCACTCACCAGTTCGATCGAAAGTGATTTCTTCGCAGGAATCATCGTTGTTGACATCACATCGATACACGGAGCCTCCCCTTTCGACGCCAGGCTGGCCCGTTTGAGCCTCGGGGGCACCAACTAAAACCCTGCAACACAAAAGGAGACAAGAAAAATTATTTAGCGAATATGATATCGTTAAAAAAACACCACAAATGCACACGTTGATGCTAGGATTTAGACGCAAGGAAAAAGAAATAGTGTGAAAAAATTCTCCAATTACTCAGACTTTATCAACTGACCCATTCACACGGAGGCAGTAAATTCTTCGTTTCCCGGACGAGGAAACGTAACTATATTCCAAGGTTGCAAAATCGAATGATATCGTTAAAAAAAACCACAAATGCACACGTGACGGTAATGCTAGGATTAAGACGCAAAGAAAACGAAATAGTGTGGACAAATACTCCAATTACTCAGACTTTATCAACTGACCCATTCAGACGGAGGCAGTAAATTCTTCGTTTCCCGGACGAAGAAACGTAACTATATTCTAAGGTTGCAAAATCGACTGGAAAATTTTAATTTTTTCCAAGAATGCATAACTCCGCAAACTTGTCCTAAAATTGTCCCGATTTTACATGAGATCAGAGGAAAAATTAGTGAAATTTTCAGTTGGAAATGCCCAAGATTTTCCAGATAAAAATGCGCAATTTGCAAGGGGAAATTCGGCAACGCTGAAATGTAGTTACGTTCTTTCGTGGGGGAACGAGGGATTTCGGGGCCATTTGGAAACAACCCTCACGACGATCTGGCGGGAAACGAGTTGACGGCTCGATTAGGGCGATAACAGAAATTCCTCCGGATAAAATGGGAGAAAAGAAGTAGTTCAAAGTTCAGTTAATCGTGGCAATTCTTCACGAGACGTCTGAAACTGCCGTAGCACGTCCTCGGCTCGGCAGATCTTCCAGACCACTCTGTCGTATGAGTAATTCATTTTTGATGAGCTGCTCGGACCAAATTAGTACCTATAACAACCACCGACGCCACGCGCTCATTAAAAATACCGCACTCGAAAACCGGGAACAAATGGAAATGAACCAAGAAATAAATTAGGCTGCTCTCTCGACTTTGGGATCAAGATGTAACTTACTCCTGGGACGTCAACTGGTGCTCGGTAATGGTGCATGGAAGCTACGAATATGAAGGGTAAAAAATAAATTTTCCAGAAATATGGCAATATTCTGTACCGAAAGATGTGAGATAATCAAGGAGTGTGTATGAGACAAATCAGGTACAAAAGTGAGTCATAAGTGTCTCAATGCCCCCCAGCAATAAAATGAAAAAAGGCTAGTTCGCTGACGTGCCACTCATTTTCTGTTTCCGTTGAGATTTTGAATGATTTCTCTAGCTTAGCTGAAGATATTTCAAAAGTAAGTATCATGTAAGTGTTCAGTAATACCAAAATCAAAATGCGTGCTTTTTAGTTTCGTTAAATAATAGTTATTAACAGTTCATGACTATGCTTACATCTGTTTTAGTGAATCTGAAACCGATTAGATTTAAATTAATGCAAATGCAACGAATGAAACATTTTAGTATTATCTTAAAAATTTATGAATCGAGAAATTCATAGTTTTTTATCTCCTCGCCTGAATTGAAAAATTCGTTTAATACCAAACTTTGAGTGATATTGCGCCGTTGGCTCTGTGCACCGCTTGAGAGCCTCACTAACTGCGTTGTAAACATTTTGGGCGAGGGATGAGTTTTAGTACACATCAAATCGACGGTGAAGTTAAATAAATCGGACCTAGATTACAGAGTTTCAAAATTGTCACGGTATTAATTTTTTATTTCTACAGAATATTGCTAAAAACTATGTTCGAAATTTTCGAAAAATATTTTTGAAAAGACGAAGAAGTATTCGACCGTATTTTGTGCAACAGAGGTATTCTAAAAAAGTAAAGTGCGACCGAAAAGCCACAATATCGACCAATTCAGATAAGTTAGTGATTTTGTGAATTTACCATCTATATGTTCAGAGCAGATTCCATGAAAACTTTCAAGGATTTTCAGAAATTTCGTTGTACAAGATGTTTCTTCACGAAACTTCGAACCCGATTGCACGGAGAAAAAACCTCGTGCGTGGGACCCGAAGTTTAGGTCATATGGATCTCTGAAGTTTTCGGATTGAGCATCTGAACACTTTAGGTCTAGCTGTCGAGGTTCGAATCGCACATCTGAAACTTCAGTCCTTACATCTGAAGTACTTCGGTTTTTCGGATGTTAGAACCGAAGTTGTTCAGATGTGAAAACCGAAGTACTTCAGATGTAAGAACTGAAGTTTCAGATGTGTGATCCAAACCTCAGCAGCTGGACCTAAAGTATTCAGATGCTCAATCCGAAAACTTTAGAGATCCATATGACCTAAACTTCGGGTCCCACGCACGAAGTTTTTTTCTCCGTGTGGACTGAAAAAACGAGTGTACGGCTGTTTGCCTACCCACTCGAGCCAGGGGCAGGCAACGCTCTCATCATGATTAAATCAGCGAGGATTAGATGCTGGAGGCTGATTGGTTTACGTGCAGACGCGCGGTTCGGTGGCTTATTTGATGTGGTCATCGGACCTCGTCGTCGTGATGGGATGCGCCGCGCGACCACGTGTAAATTGAATTTAAACGGCGCTGATTCAGGGGTTTCATGACCAGATTGTCCTACAAAACACACCAGCACGTGAATTCGGACATGAGCCGCGGTTTGCAAGTGTTTTTACGCGTTGGGAGACTCACTCCAACATGGACTTACTGTTGCAACTCGTTGGAGTGGGCGGCGGGTTCCGCGCAGATGCACCACTTAATTCACGGATAATTGGTGGTCCTTTTGTCTTACACTCCTCCAACCACAGGGCTCCCGCTGTCGGACACGGCGAACATGCCCGGTGGACAACACCCTTCATTTGAATTCGCCTGATCACAATGCTCACACTCACCGTGTTCCATTTTACATGGACGTGTGTGGTTGCTTCAGCATCCGGCTCATGTCGGTCCGCCACCGATCCGAGATCCACCTTCTTCGGGACAACTGTTTCCATCTTCATTGTGAATCGGAGAGACGACTGAACGTATCTCTGCGAAACGGAACTATGTGCATTTTGACGTGAGCCCTGTTATGCATGTATTCTTATGGGTCTCAGGGCTCATGTCTCAATGCACTTAGTTCCGTTCGGCAGGAATAAGTCCACCTGCGTTTTGTGTGCGAATCGGGTGAGGCTGCGGAGAAATTAAGAGTCGAGGTGGACCACCGGGCACGGCGAGAGTTAAAACGTAACAAGCCATGTTTCCATGCTAAAAGGAACTATGTGAAAATGAAATAAATCAAAAGAAACTAAGTACGCAAACCCAATTCACTTAGTTTTTTTGAATTGCTTCATTTTCACAAAGTTTCTTTTAGCATAAATACTTCTAATTAATGGAATGTGGGGTGACTTAATCAGCACGATCCGAAAGCAACTCAGGGCTAAAAAATTAGCAGTTATATTGATTCTACTATAATTTGTAGATTTAAAGCAAGCTCACAAAATTAAAACAAAGTCTAAAGAGGTAATTTTAACCCAATTTTAATGTCTCCGACCTATCAATTGCATATTAAGATTTTAGTGGATAATTCGATGGAGTAGTTCAACGGAGACCATTATCCAATCAGAAAATCTCTTGGGTGCTGAATCAATAATTCAAAATAGTAAGACATGCTTAATTTAAGAAGCAAACTGTTGAGCCTCAGGACACGTTTCGTCATTAATTGTATCGAGGAGCTTTGAAATGTTTCACAATTTAACTACGTTTATTAATTTTTGTAATCAGAGCTTCCCCTAATATCCTAACTTTTAGCAGATTTTACCAGCTGATTTCTTTTGAAATCAGAATTTTGGAACTTTCGAAGAGTGAAATCATTTTATGACTCTGAGATGTAATTCATTGCCTGCTTCCTAGCTTTCCCTGGGCTGAAAAAATCGCGAGTCTTCTTATAGGGAAGTTGATAATTACAAAAGTTGTATATGGTCACCGATACACTCCCCGGCCCCTTCACATGGCCCGTAATTTATAGCCGATCGGCCGCTACTTGGGCCCGACGTTATTAATAAACTGTAACGATTATATTTATATTTAATACTGACGATAGCCGCGGATGAACACGACACACGCTCAGAAGAAAGATACCTCTGCTACCCCCGACTCCCAGCCTCCGAGCCAGAATAGAGATAAAACCATTTCAACAGGCCAATAATTAATAATTATCAAGAGGCCGGTTCTCCTGGCGTGGCCGCTAACAAGGTAGATTGTTTGCACGGCCAGGCTTTGACATGGGAGAAAAAACTGAGTAACTACGTTGTCAGCACCGCCACACCCCCGATTCCGATTAGACGCACTTAAATCGCACCGATCATTGCGGAATAATTAGGAAATCCGGCATCGTTGGTGAACAACCAGTCAGATTTCCCTGTGCAAGATTCTCGAGTCAGTTACCGTGTTTTTCGAGTTGACACCTGTGCACCGAGTGTATCGAAGGTCGTAATGCGATCGATCGGGAAGTCTACGACCCTGGCTCGCTAATTAAGCACCGGTGAGTAATCGACGAGTAACCGGTGAGTATCCGATGAGTCGATTTGTTGCGGGAGACGGCAGTAACGAGCGGTTTCGAGTGGAGCCGATCGGCTGCGCGGATAAATCGAACGGTGCAGGTTTCTCCATTCATGGTTCGCAAACATTACTCGTTGAGTAAATAGTCGTAATTTGAGATGTTGGATCTCCGTAACAGCTGTTCCCCCGGAAAGTATCTCAGAGCGATGGGTCTGGGTCACACAGCGCGGGCCCCTCTTTTTACGTCATAAACGAGTACTCCTTTACTCACAACAGCTACGTACAACAGCCCCTGGAGACTCACACTCTACCAGGTCTCTATTTGCTGGAGTTTGACGGAGGGTGAGGATGAGGGTGGCGAAAGCTTGCTCATTGAGGGGGTGGCTCGTAAGAGTGGTGGAGGTGCCAGAGCGGCTAGGAAGGGAAATCACTCGAAAAGTTCAAGGGCACATCCTACATTTTGGGGTTGAGAAGGGAATATACGACAAAACCCGAGTCATGAGACCGGGCGTAATAATTTCGATTTATAATGATGTAAACGTTCGAACATAATCAGAGGTGGGAAATGGTCAAAATAAACATTATTTGAGATGCACAACTTCATTCCGAACCAATTTGCTCATGGAGGCTCTCTTCAGTTATACTTGTTTTAACACAATGGCAATGTTTTCTGATCACGTTATGATAAAATCTAGGTACAAAGTAATTTTAAGCGCTTCATTTATCTCAGAAAAGGGATTAGAGGGATCAAACCATTGAATGATTTCTGTTGGACCGTCCCTTTTTTTCAAAACCAAAAATTAGTGGGTAAAGTGGTGAGTACCAGGGCCCTAGAACAAATTTTCATTTAATTTGATCGTTGCAACATGTTGCTTCCCCTTCTCATCTCGAACTATGTTGGAATGAAGCTTCAAAAGAGGAGGTATTTTGAGGAAAATCAAAAGAATGTTATTCCTCAAAAATACTTTAAAATGGCCCGCAGTATTGTAAACTCAAATCTTTGCAGGTATTGAGTCGCCCTATATCCTCACACGGGAAAATCGAAGTGAGGAGATCCGCAATTTTGTGAACAACCAGCAATCTTGGATACTACTGCCGTGCTAAGGAAGAACGCCGCATGAGCCTTCAGACGTTGCCAAGTTGCCTCCGATAAACACCGAATTCACTGAGAAAATTGTGATTATTATTTTCCAAAATTTTCAGACAATTTTGTACACAGCTTAATCTAAAATTTTGGAACATTTCAAGGAAAAATATGCATGAATGTTGTCAAAAATACGTGTTTTATCATGAAAAATTTGGCAACGCCTGAAAGTTCATGCAGCGTTCTTCCTTAGCACGGCAGAATAATACGATGGAAGTTCAAGTGCAGAACGGTTTCAGCTTCAGCAGATGAGACGGAGCCTGAAGGGCGGGCGCGGCCGGCGCTACAGCTACGGCGGCGGGGCGGCCGGTAGGTGCGGTGTTAATGACGTGAATTGTTTCTGATTATGTTTTACGATGGCGGATCGCGGATCGGCGCGCTCGTCAATGGGCCGGAAACACCCGAGGAACATCGCTATAAATGGATTATGTTTTATTCCGTTCCATTTCATTTCAATGCGCGATAAGAGAGCGCGCTGCGGCCGCCAGCCGGCCATCAACTCCTGGATCATCATTAGCAGTTCATTCTCTTCGGGTTACAGGTTACGTTCCCGGGACTCCGCATGCGCCGCACAGTGGATCAAGTCTAAAGAAGAAGTCGGACAAAATTTGGAAACTTCAAACGCTAATAACTCTGTTTATACAAAATTTTAAGGTTGTGAAAGTGGCTCTATTGGTTTCCTCGTGAAATTTTCTTCTAGAAGCACCCCTTGAACTTTAAACTGTGACAAATTTAACATCAGAATTTGCAGTTTTAGACAAAAGTTTGATATCCGACCTCCCTAACTGACTCGGTAAACTGTGCGCCGAAGCCGGCCTCCTCTCCGCATTAAGTTGTCAAAGACTCTAATTACTCAGCCTCCCTTTTATGGACTAATGCATTTTCCTAGAGCTTCGGGAGCATCTCTACGCCCTGGGCAAAAACAGCGTATGTGCTGATGGAGTCCCGATTGAGCTGCGAGTTTTTAGAGTCGTGAGATAGTCTTTGTGCTAATTAGCTTCGACAAATTTCGGTGTGGCGTAAGTTCTAATTGAAGCGGTCGAGCCGAGGCTTGACCACTTACTCCGCGCCGGCCGAGGGGAAATTAGATAAAATGTGTTTATTGACTCGGGGCAGTAAAAGAGCCATTGAAGTGGCGGGAATTGAAGGAATAATGGGATCAAAATTGCTGAGCGACTCCATCATAATAAAAAGGTGTTGGATGAGATGTGATTGTCGGTGTGGTGTTCGAATTTGAGGGAATACTTTGGAGAATTGATGCAGTCCTACCCTGAGAGTAAATTTTGATCAAATGGATGAGCCATTAGATGGAGTAAGAATTGAAGAATCATAAGACATGATTTTCTTCCTGAAGTCTCGTTCTTAAGTTCTCTAGAACGTGCGAGACATAATCTTATTTCAATTGGATTTTCAGGCGAGAAATTATATCACGCATCGTTTCCAGCATAATTGGTGAAAAGTTGCAGTCTGAGATACGCATTTTTCTACCTAGGCAACTATATTGAAAATTTCAAGGAAAGAAAGTAATCAAAACAAATCAGAATTTTTTTTGCAGATGAGACTGATTCCAATTTCGGTTTATTTTGCTCCTTCTTCCAAAACTCATACTTAAACGAGACGTAACTTCTGCAATTGACATATTACTCTCCTCAATAAGATTTACTTCTCAAATGAGGCCAGGCATTCTTCCGATTTACATATCACTTTATCTGTACCAGTCATGCATATTATACTTGTAAATACGCGCAATTACATGCTGAAACCACGTTGTTGGATGTCGAGAGGAAAATTGATATTGATAATGTTGAGCGCCTGCCATGTCGAAAGCGAGCTGATCAGACTGACCCAACTGCACGCTTTGCTCTCTAGAAATGAAGCACTGATGAGGACCCCCGAGGCCAAGAATGTGCAAACAGACGAAAGTATTCCCATTCATCATCGTCGTTCTCATGCCCTGGGTCGACAGCCGGCAACCGGCGAAATAAGTGTGAACTTAGCTTTTCGCTCCGGGCGTTCCAGGAAACTTTGCCTACCTCCGTCTGCGAATGCCAATGAAAACTCACGGAATTTCTCGTTGCCCTGAAAGTGAAGACGCTGACGATTGGGCATCTTGCAAATTGATTGATTACTTCGTCGAAAAAATATAATCACAGCTGAAGCCAGAGACAATATTAAACGTTTCACTTGTGACTTCCTGACGCGGAAAAAACACTTTTTTCACATCAACACCACACTTCAGCTAATGACTATAGGATAGACAAACGATAACGATTTTTTATACCGGTGGTTTTTAAAATCGTCTGTAGATCCTTCGATGTGCGTGGAGATCTGCGATGGGGGTTTCCAAAGGGGAAATCGACACGGAGCAACAGGAAATAATACAGAGCTCACCAATAAGGGCATTATCTTGTAATCGATTCTTTGTGTCTGCACAAAATTCGGTGTATAGCAATGTCAAGGAGTTTGTATTACTCGTAAAATTAAAAGTTATATAAATACGAGACTCATGTTTACTCGACATTTGAGTCAATGAGAATGAAAACACACCAATCCGGAAAAATCATCATATTCAAAAGACACAAAACACTGCGCAAAAGGTGAAGAAGTTGATCTCAGACAAAGCTTTTTGGTGCCGAAGGACATTTATTTGGACACTTACCTCGAGAAATTTTAAAGGTCCTCGTTGACATGGATGCACCATCTTTAATATTTATTAAGAAAAATTGGCATCTTTCATGAAATTTGGGCATTTTTAAGTGTCCGTATTGATGTGTTTTCATTCGCAAATGATTCATTTGAATTTCTGAGGGTACACCTTGAGTACCAGTCGATGAAAAAGCATTCATTGTGATAGATCAGGCACTACAAGTTGGCTTATCAAGCGCGAGAGAGGAATTTCAATGAAATTTTTAATTTTCCGGGTTGGTGTGTTGTCATTCTCATCGATTAACTGAGAGTACATCGATCGATGATAAAACGTTCATATGACACATTACGACGTCTCCCGCACGAAGGAACGTAACTCCAATCCAAGGTTGCCAAATTGACTCCAACAATTAATTTATTTTACAAAAATGTAAGTGTGCAATTTATATCCAAAGTCTGATTTTTGCATGAAATCGGAAGAAAAATCAGTGAAATTTTCAGTTAGAAATGCCCAATACTTTTCTGGTTAAAATGCAATTTACGAAAGGAAATTTGGCAACATTGAAATGTAGTTACGTTCTTTCGTGCGGAAAACGACGATTAGGCACGGGTTGAATTTTCATGCGAAAGAGGGGAATTTCGATGGATTTTTGTATTTTCCGAGTTGGTGTGTTTTCATTCTTATCCATTAAAAGAGAGTACACCGATCAATGAAAAAACGTTCGAATGACAGATCGGGCACGGGTTGGCTTTTCGAGCGCGAGAGAGGAATACCCGGCTGTTTCGCGCGTGCTTTGGAACAATTCAGGGCGTCGGCGTTGGTGCGGGAACAAGGGACGGGGAACGGGGAACAGGGAACAGGGGTGCGGAACCAATGGTGATTCAAATAGGTGTGGACCACTCGCGGGTCGCACCCGTTCCCGTTTGACGGACCAACGCCGCGCCGAGCTCGTGATCCTTCAACTGCCGATACTAATAAGAGCTATTGTAGTCGTGAAGCGCTTCGCGCCGCGTTCAGACGGCCCCGGTAGTTTTTCAAATATTTTTATTGTCATTAGTTTTTGATGATGACGCGTCAATCGAGCTGGAGATTATCTCGAGAGTCGGCACTTGATGCGACTGCGAGCTCGACGCGGTGTGATGCCATAAAGCGAATTTTATTTAGGGCCGTATTCAGTATCGTTCCTTCAGGGGGCCTAATTTACTTTACATTGTGATTATACGATGTTTATAAGGAGAAAAAGTTTAACTAAATTGAATCAAATTCCGAAATTCAAAAGTCACATTCGTCGTTCTTCGATCAGAGAAGGTGAGGGCAGCAGCCTACATTTAGGGACGGCAACGTTTTGTTATATAGAGTAAAAAATCAAAGAATTATTCGGAAAATGGACAATGTTCCAATATCGGCACAATAAGCTACGCTGGAATTGAGTTACGGTGTAGGAGAAACAAGCAAAGCATCTTTATTCAGAGTCGCATGCGACGAGTACTAGACGAATTTCATTTTCACTTCTGGATGCAACTATTCGAACTCTACGGATGTCCGTGTTGCATACGCACGGAGTTGAAGGCGTTTTGACTGTCCAGGCACTCACCGCTTCGTCTGCGGCGCGGGCTTTACTGCAAGGATTAAAAGTGGCAGAGCGCTTTCAATTCTTCGTTATCACTACAAAGATATCTCTTACAGTCTTTCACACGAATTTTTGCAGACAAGGGTAGGATGTGAGTGTCTGCTTTGCTTCAGTTTTGATATCGCGATGTGCTGAGCAACTATCTTGTAGGATTTAACTTGCTAGCATTTTTTAGGAGGAATTATCATGCCTAGAGGATATCCTCGAAATTTAAATGAATAATTGACGGCACTCGGTCATTTTAGATCCTCGCAGTAGAGCCAGTCGCACAATAAATCGAGCCATTCAGAGAAGTTGAACAGTACCGATGAAGTAAACCATTACTGATTTTTATAGTGACACTGTCAATTTCCAGAGCTATGCCTTATGGTAATGTAACCTCAACAAAATTTAGGAAGACCTATCATGAAAAAGGACAAGAACACTACAGTGTACAGGGAAGGTGCGAAACTTTAGAATCACCCTGATAATAATGTTTCTTTGTCCGCTTAACAGAATAATTTACCGGTAAAAAAATTGACAAATCTAAAAATCCAGTCACAGCCTCTCTGCTACAGACGACAGAATAGACCAGACAGGTAAAACCATAGCGTTTATCGAGCAAAGCGGGAAATAGAGGCGATTCGTTTATCTGGCTCCGAGATCAAGCGACGCGCGACGCATCCCGCGTGGCTCAGCGCCCGCGTCCGGCCGTAAAAAAGCGATGCTAATCGTGCGCGCCGGACTTCCTCAGCGCCACCGCCGCGCCGGCCGCAGCTCGAAATAATTCGGAGGCATTATTTTCAATTTCCAGGTGTGACATTGTCCCGGCCCGGGAATTCCCTCACGCGATCCCTCCGCTCCAGGACCTCGTGCATTATCCCGACCGGAGTCGGTGTCCAGTACCCACCCACCCACGCTGCCGTGCTGAGGAAAAACGCACTATGAGCTTTCAAACGTTGCCAAATTTCCCCTTCAAAATAATCGATACTGCGGAAAGTTATGCATATTTTCCTTTGAAATTTTCAGATATATTAGATTTCATTGCGTACAAAATTTTAATAAAATTTAAAAGAGAACGATTCAAAATTTTCCCGAATATTTGGTTTTTATCGAAGGAAATATGGCAACGTCTGTGGGCTCATACGGCCTTTTTCCTTAGCGTGGCAGCACGGCCCTATTTACCGTATTCCGGCCACGACCGGGATTGTTTAACACTCCACTCGTTACGCAAATAAATAATTGAATCCGTCCATGTTAAACCGATGTGTGCATTATCTCATGAGCCCTGGATTATAGGTATTGTTAAAGAGCTCGAGGCTCATCAGAAAATGGACTTCTTTGGTTTTAAGATTGACCAATTCTTTTGGATTTCATGCTTCCTCTCGGGTGGACTTTTAATATTCGACGAACATCATATTCCGACTACCTTGCCGCTTGCGTGCTAAAGGGCAGTCCCAATTTAAATTTTACAAGCTTTGCAGGGCTAACGGAGAAAGTAGTAGGTGCAGAAATGACCTTTTGAGAGACTGTTATTTTCGTGTTTAGGCGGGAAATGAATCATGAAATTGCACGTAAGTTAGAAATCAGCAAAATGAGGACACTGATCGTAAAAATAACACAGAAGTTCGATTAGGACGGGACGTGGAACGGACAGTGAGCAGGTTTACTTTGATTCTAATATTCCTCGGTGTTCATATTGTTCTGTACAAAAATTAGCGCAATTTTCACCATAATTAATCTAGGCATGTCAAAATTGACAATACCTCTGGTTTATGTCTGAGTTTTTCTGTTCATACATTTTTTTTTTTTTTTTTTTTTTTTTTTTTTTTTTTTTTTTTTTTTTTTTTTTTTTTTTTTTTTTTAAATAGCTAAATTCAACGCAAATTGTACCGAGATGAACCCAACATTTTGGTTGATTTGTGTTACCTTCTCATATTGACCAAAAGTGACAAAAGTAACTGAGGATCACAATTTTTTAAAAAATTTAGACATATGGTTTATTATTTAATTTTCGTTTCTTTTCTCGAGTCCCAAGATAAAATTACAGTTATTTGCTATTTAGAACCGCGTGGAGGATACATTTGGCAACAGATGGAAGATAGCACGAAAATAGAGTCTTTCCATAAATTTGACTGCGCGATCTCCGTTGTCGGTCTTCGGCCCCTAAGATTATGTCAAGCTGGTGACATTTTTAAAAACGCGTCGGATTCCTTTTCGCTGGCTCTCAGGCCTGGAGGCTCCAGAGCCGAGCCTTGAATGTCAGCAGCGCATGTTGAACTCTCCGGATTTTCATCTTCATCTCCGACTTTATATTTCCCCGTCATACGCAGGAGGCCATCATCCCGTCTGCTATTTCAATTTTCACCCAATAAAAAAATCACACGAATGCAGGAACGATAAAACCTAGAACCGTGAGAAGTTAACAGATGAGCGGGAGCTCACTTAATAAAAACTTCGGCTGTGCAAGTGGTACTCACAGGCTAGACACCACACCGTCTGTTCCGGGCTCAGGGGCCGCAAATTCCGGGTGGCGCCTGTGGATCCCCCTTCTGAGCCCGAACGGACGGTAAGTCTGTATGGCCTAAAAGTACCGCTTTTTCGGTGTTTGAATCGATTGGCGTGGAAAACAAAAATGTCTTATTTTAAGTTGAATTTAAAAATCAAATGTTTACCACGTCTAAGAAATTTTATACGGTTTGATAAAACAACACGTGCTGCAGTAGTTAATTTCCAGAGGTGTCTTTTATTTTGTGCACACTCCAAGAAAGCAATGCTTCCCAAGAAATGTTTTAATGAATTATTCTTCATGTATATCATCAACCATAGCGATTTCGATAGAAAAACAGACTTGCATCAAACTTGTTCGATTGAAGTTTGACACGATTTACCGCACAGCAAGTTTGCGGGCGACGTAATACAAAAATTCTCGAAAATATGATTATTTCTGCGCGGAGGATTAATGCTAGTCCACTTCCAGAATTGAATGCGAAAATTCTTTGAGTCTAATATTTGATCTACAATTTGAGTCGGGAAGCCACTCTGCAATTTGTCATCTTCTACTAGGACCTCCTCAAAATTTTCAACTATACACTTTTTTTGCCCCACACTGGGAAAAAAAACCAAATTGAATCAAGAGTCCAAACTCTTGAAAACATCGACAAGAAAAAATACTCTTGATTCAATTAGATTTAAGCTTAAACCAAGAACCAAGCCTCTTAATTTGAGCGGATTTCCTTTTGATTTAAGCTTAAATCTGCTTGAATCAAGAGTCCTTTTTCTTGTCACTGTTTTCAAGAGTNTTTTTTTTTTTTTTTTTTTTTTTTTTTTTTTTTTTTTTTTTTTTTTTTTTTTTTTTTTTTCAGTGCATTCCAAGCTGAGCCCGAGCTTAAAATTTGTCACCTAATTTTTACCGTCCTCGATGACTCGATAACAAGATCATCGTGTGGATGGACGTCGAACATGCAAGTTTGCGTCAATGCCTGGCCTAGGATCGCTGCGCGAGTTCGCAACAGAGTATCGGCGGCGGCGGCGGCGCGTCCCACGCTGGATTTGGCGAAAGTGACGTCACGGATACAAGGTTGCGTGACGCTCCCAAACCAAATACGGACGCGGGCGAGCATTGTTAAGCGCCCGTTTCGGCCGCCGATGTTCGACTTGACGCTTCTGAGAATCCGATTCTTCCATTATGTTTGGGCTCCTTAAACGTGCGCTCGAATCTAGGACATCTACGTAACTGGGATGACTGACCACTGGCCATTGCTCTGCCGGTAAAACCATCAAGAGTTTGTGACATTTCGTCTTTTTGCAGCCGTAGTGCGTGATACTGAAACTGCACTTTGAGACAAGCAGTGTCATCCGCTGAACTTTAGGGTTTCTGAGGCTTAAGATAAAATTGAGTTACGCCTTTACCCCAGAGATGCGACACGGCGCGGCGCTTCTATGATGATCAGGCACAATTTGGGCGGGTTGATACACTACTTGTAAGTATTTACGCTATAGAAAGGGATGGATTGGATCAGAACAAACTACACTGAAAAAAAATGAAGTTGATTTAACATTTTGGATGTAAAAAAAAGTGCGAGAACTTACAAAATGCTGAATTAACCGCTACAGCAGTTACTTCAAGCGATGTCAAGATGTAAAACTAACTGCCGTAGCGGGTAATTTAGCATTTTGTGAGTTCTCACACACTTTTTTTTGCATTCAGAATGTTGAATCAACTTACTCTTTTTCGGTGTATCGACGGCCAAAGTACAAAAATACGTATCTCCATCACGGTGTTTCATAATTTACGATCCTATTTAACTTTATCAAAGAGAAAAAAGCCAACTTTCTTGCTTGAAATTTGAACAAAATATTCCCCCAACAGAGTAGAAAAATCAAGAGGAACGTTCTCAAGACATTACTTTAACTACACCGAAAGATAAGTGATGTTAGTTTAACATTCTGGATGTTAAAAAAGTGGGCGAGAACTTACAAAATTCTGAATTACCCGCGCTACAGCAGTTAGTTTTACATCTTGACATTGTTGAAGTAACTATGCTGAAGCGGGTTAGTCAGCATTTTGTAAGTTCTCGCCCACTTTTTTAACTTTCAGAATGTTATATCAACTCAACTTTTTTTTCGGTGTAGCTTTCCGAATGAAAGGTCATGAATCGCAGGAAGTCGTCACGTCGTTAATGGAGTTATGAAGTTTCACAGTTTGGCCATCGCTATGTGCACAGAACTTGTGGGCTTCGAAGTTTCTATTGATTTAATTCATTTGCATGATTACTTCGTTTTAGCTCTAAAAAGTCTGTTAATGTACTGAGGAATGTGATAATGCTGAAAAAAGGTTTTTTTCTTAGTAATTTGAAGTTGTTGGGTTTAGGTCAGGTCTGCTTGTTTTTTTTCTTTCTTCGGTCTATGTACCCAATGTCCAACTATCAAAGATTAACAGCATTAACCATCAAACTACTATTTGCACATGAGATTTTAAGAAAATAGTTGTCAGGGATAATGAGAGAATTTCCCCTTTAGTCTTCTCCAGCGGCCGATGTCGACTGAAGCCGACATGTGCCACATGATGACATTAAAAATTCCACAGAAATGGTAATGTTTTCTCGTAATGCCCACACTACTTGTGGACTTTTCCTTATGAATATAATACGGCCGGCATTCTGATGGGAAAATATCTTTCTAATTTTCCCTCTTTTTTTCGCTTGAACTCTAAGATCTCCGAGAAGGTCAATTAAAGACAGAATGTCAAGTGATTTTATTTCGATCTATGTCATCAAGAGAATTTTCAAACATTTAAAAACTATGTATAAAAACACTTGAAAACGGACTAAAATCGAATCATGTAATCTTCCGGGCAAGTACTCTTGGTAACACGTTGGTTTACTTAGTCTTAATACAGGAAAGCGTTGTTTTATCTTGTTCTAAGAGACTAATTACCGATTCAGAGAACAAATCAGTTAATAGAAGCGCGGGCCAACAAAGAACTTTATAACTGACCGCTGATCAAGTTGAAGGTTCGAATAAACGCTTACAAGAATAACGAGTTAATCCTCGATTATACATTGTTTGGTCCGACCCAGAAATGTGTTGTAATGAAACTCGTCTGAGAGGAGCTCATCTGAGGAATCATAGGGATTGCCAGAATCATGATCCAATGAGCCGGATCCTCGTTGATTCGAATACATGCTTCAAAGAAATACATGTTCCAAAACAGGATTCCTTCCGGGTGACCTGCACGAGTGCATCATTCACCGCTGGGTGGGCATGGCTAATCGATTAAGTTGCGTTTGATTAGTCGGATATTCCGAGATCCCGCCAGACCGACGCAATTTGTCCGACTTGGCAAGTCGCCTCCCAACGCGAGACGAGTTTTGGATGGATGCGCCACGGCGCCCGACATGCAGTTTCGGACGCGCATCAAATCTCACGCTGTTTGAATTACCGGGATTTAATTTTTAATGGATTCGGTTCCCTAGCTGTCAACAGGATTTTAGGCGAGCGCCGATTGTAGAATCTCCGCGGTTTTTATAAAATGTATCGACTTGGGCCTTGTCTCCACGGGACGTTTTCATGAGATTCGTCGCAGAGAAATAAAAGTCTCACTTGGAAAGTTGTAACAAATATTCACTACCTTAATGTTACGCATTGGAATTCGGTAAACGAAACTTTTTCCTAACTCTCGAGTCCCAGTGTTGTTTTTCTTATACTTGTCTCACGTTTCCTGGTTCCCCTTACTGTGGCCACTCTTCATCCACACAGAGAAAAAAACTTCGTGCTTGGAACTCAAAGTTCAGGTCTTATGGATATCTGATGTTTACGGATAGCGCGTCTGAAGTACACGAATCTGAGTACTTCGGTGCTTCGGTTGACTTCCTAAGTCAACTTCCAAAAGTTCCAATCAGAAGTACCGGAGTACCTCATACATATGATCCAAGCGTCAGCAGTTAGATATTAAGTTTTTGGATGCTCGATTCGAAATTTCAGAGAACCAGAGGACCTGAACTTCTAGTCTCATGCACGATGTTTTTTCCTCCGTACAGAATGACAGAGGAGTTTTAAAAATACTTCATCGGGCTGACTATTGAGATTGATAGACAAAGCAATAGACAAAGAATTCGCAGAGAAAAAGTAGCGATCCTGTTGGTGGAAGCTGGTGGTTGCAAAGGAAAAAGGAGATAAGTAATAGACCAAGTAACGGCAACCCTCGAGGGGCCATATAGTTAGTCCATCATGTCCCCCGTTGGTTTACGACAGCCGCTCGTTTCGACCAATAGGTTCACTCCATTTTCCTTTTATCTACTGCTTTGATCATATAAAATTCAATAATCAGCCCGCTGGGGCTGACAAAGATTGAGAGAGTAAGTAGTGAAGCCCTTGACTATTTGCAGGAGCACCTCAATGGGAAAATCGACACAGATGCAAAATAGCCTTTGGCGCGCTCCCCTAACGTCGACCCCGCAGAGAAATCAATTACAGCCGTGCTACATCCTAGCTTATCCGAGCTGAGCTCTGATTGAGACTGCGAACGAGTAGCAGGACGATTACTTGCTCGTACCTCCGAAGCCCATTCTTGTCGATCGGAGCCGCGGTGTCATACCAGAGCGTACCGAACCGGCTTGCGTGGAATCGTCCGCGTCCGCTAAGGAAACTGGTCAGTGGACTGGCCGTTCCCGCACCAGAAGAGTGGCGAGATTCGCCAATACTGGTGTAAATGACACTGACTTGATCTCTGATAACCTCTCCTAATTCCTCCCGACCTCATCCCCGCCGTTGCCAAAGGAGCCCCCAAATCCAGAGCGGTGACGATTGACTTTGCGTGTGCAGGATTCGAAGGGGCTACGTTTGTTTCCTGAGTATGGCGCTAAAAGGGCTGCATTTTTTAGTATATCTACCGAGGGAATCGGGAAAAATGAGGATAGGAAAGGGAGGATGACGGTAAAATAAGAAAAAAGAGGAAGCAAAAAAATCTGAAAGCAACCATTATACAATCTTAGTGGAAACAAAGAGACTTGTAAAATCTTAGCGCCTTCCTTTCACGGTATTACATTGTCCCTTTGCCTGCGTCACAAAATTCAGTTCAGATGGGAAACCTGCTGCACTCTCAGAATTTTTTTGCACTGGTCCATTTTTACTGATGAAATTTAAATCTTCGATTCCAATTCGTTGCTTTGGTTCTTGTAGCTTGCATTGTGTATGTCAGCAAAATCAACTCAAATTATTGCAATACAGCAATATTTTTGACATCAAGCCCTACATGCAATCTTACATACTTTCATTTGTTATTGAAAGCTGCTTTTACAGCGCATTCCAACGCTTTACGACGCCTAACATCTACAGTCCCCTATTCTCTATAGCCCTTCAAAAGTTGCCTCATTTCACTTCATTCCATTCAGCTTCAAATTTCAACAAGTTTGTGAATTTTGTGCTCAAAACATTCATAAGCCGATAACTTTCTTAAAAATTTACGAGAGATTGGGCGGTGCAATGATGCTTCGTTTTTTTAAAAAATCGATAATTATGGATTCATGTTGATTGCTTGTATTTTTCATTATCTAAATAATAGCGTTCTTTATGGCTTAACCCTTGCCAATTATGGCAGCAATAGTAGGTGATCATGTCGTTTTATGAATCAAAGTCGTGATCATTAATTTTCTACCTCCCAAATAGAATCTGCGCGACCACGGTCAGAGGAAATACTTTATTTCATTAGTCAACGGAACATTACTTCCGTTAACGGTACTTGAAAATAATTGAAAAATTGCCAAACTGTACACTAAACTATACCCGTCGTTATGGCAGCAGGCATATCCAGTCAGTCAAATTCTGGATCCCATTCGATAAGACCGCCTTTGTGAGCGTATGAGCCAAAGGAGGTTGGCAAAACACTTATCGGCTCTGGAAGAAGAAGAACCCGATGCAGGTATGTTCGCGTCTGGGAGCCGAGCAACATAAAGTTCTTAAATAGACAACCCGAGAAAATATGTAAGATCGGTTATAATTACATAAACATTAGATCGTATCCGTGCATAATTACAACCGAGCCGCCGTTTTAAGTTTCACTCCACTTATAAGGACACCATAAACATTTTCAGAATCGGACGCGCTGACTTTATGACTGCATTCTTCTGCGCATGCGCTTGATGCCGACTTTTGCGCCGGTCGTCGTTGCGAGATGAGTTCGCCCCGCTCGGATCGCCCGGCGAAATTTCCGGATTTATCGGTAGATTTGACCGTAACGTATCGGTGCTGCCACGGGATCGGTGGGGAGCAGGGGGTCCGAGTCCGGTGGATCAGATTATCTGTCAGCACCACTGCGCACTGATCTGAAATTCTTCTTACAGATGTCTTCGCAGCCCTCTAGACACCGATTCCAGATTCCTCTCCGTGTGAGCTTCGGAGTGCAAGTTGACAAACTTGGACACACGCTTACTACACGCAATGGTGCCGCGACTGCTGTCCTTGCTGATGCTGAGAGCAGTCGATGACCCGACAGGGAATGTCGTCGAGAGCAAGGCAACCGAAACGTCAGTCATCTTTGAAAGGGCTGACAATTATGAAAATCGATGATTGCTAGGGGTTGCTCAAAAAGTTCAAAGCTTACCAGAGATGAGCGAGTTGAGCAGAATCATGTTGGAATGGTTTAAGTTTAAAAATTAGCGATAAATAAAAAGATACGTTTGCTTTGAACGTTCTGAAACGCTAAATGGACCGCGTTAAACAGAAAGGAACCAAGCCACATCAGCTATTGCCAAATTTAATCGGGCAATTTAATTTTTTAAATGAAAACGGTTGTGCGGATTTTCGTGCAAATTTCAGTGAAAATTCTCCATGGTACGAAGCAAATTCCTTAAAATTTTCAAAGAAATCCGAACAAACGTTCTCTCGTAAAACATTTAATTGTACAGTTAAACTTGGCAATAGCTGATGTGGCTTGGTTCCTTTCTGTTAAACTCAGTCCAAATACCCGTGTCCAAAAATTGACGGACGAATCCCTTGTGGAAAAGTCGTTGAGTTTTTTAGTAAAATAGCAGATGGTTACTTCTAAGCAGCATTTGCGCTGTAAAAAGACAATAATTTTCATTTGTGAATCCAATTTCTACGTTATGACGTTTGCTTGGAAACCCACCAGACAAATTTCGCGATACGACCATTCCGACGTTAAATGCGCTTAAATCACATAAACGATACGATAGAGGGACATTCATTGCAGTTCACGGGACATTTGCTCATGTAAATAACTTAGCCTGAAATTAGATTAGAGGTGTTTTTAAGAGAATCTGCTTATGATTCGCTGAATGGCACATGGGTAGCGTGTCATCCTTTTAACGCCTCATCTCTGTACTTCAAGAGGTGAGCGAGATGGGATCTGATTAACTACAGAGGCGTCAACATTAATATAACACGATGACACCTCAGGGGCGTTGTCGTAGAAGGTGACTTTTCAAGCGGCCTTGTTTCGATCCCTAGTTTCCATTTGGGGCGTTATTTGTATTCAACCTATACAGAACACGCAACGTTTCAGCTTATTGCTGGAGGTACTTTTGTCGGTCTCTCGTGGTTTGGTGGTATAAACACCTAATAGAGCTATAGTGTATATGACACTGTTAGAAATTATCAGAGCGAGAATGCAGAGTGAATTTCACTCCGGAACCTCCTTACAAATCGTGCCTCTAAAAACTGGACATTAAGAGTGCAGCGTGGAATCTACCTTTTTTGTGGAGTTCACTTCACTTCTTACGGAGCGAGTTTCACTCCTTGTTCGCATCACTTGGAGTTGTTTAAGGGCAAGATGGGCTCTACAGTAAAATACACTCCGCGAACTTCATTCCGACACTGAAAAAAAAAAACCTCTGACCGTACCTGGAAGCCATATTTACGGGCTATATAGACATACCGTCCGTTCCGGTCTCAGGGGGCGAAAGTTCCGGGTGTAGCACCTGGAGCAATCGACGGTACAGCTCCTGCATCCGGAGGTTTCGGCCTCTGAGCCCGGAATAGATGGTATGTCTATGTAACCCGTAACGTTTTTTTTTTTCAGGGTAGATTTCGAAGAGTGGAATCTGGGTGCCGTTCCAGGCCGTAAGTGACTCCCTAATTTTATTTCCCATCCTCATCCCGTTCCTGGAACTTTCAGCGCATAGTAGAGCACAACAAGTCGGCACTCTCATTCATCCCCGGATACGAATGGCTTCGGTGGGATGCGATCGGTTTGGAAAACGCGAAGCTCGACGGGCGGGTGCGGGGGCAACGTTCGATGATGGGCCGTCTGGTCGGAAGGATAATGGATTATGGTGATTATAACGGATGACAGTTATGTCCCAAAGTTGGCATCATTGTCGGTGGCGGATGCCAAGTCAAGGTGACAGGAGGCTGCCGAGTTGGAAGTCGGATCGTAATAACCGACGCCGGGCGAGGGGACCGGTAATCGAGAGCAGAGAGCAAGCGCATCCACTCGCACTTGCCGACGACGACGATAAATCAATGATAAATAAATGAATACGTAATAAGCTCCCCCGGCCGGCTACTACCGATCATCGTGCGCCACTATCCTCTCCCATTCATGGAAACTAGATCTCATCCCAGTTGTCATATTCACCGCGGTGCCACTAGGTTGGCTGTATCGGGAGGTGGCTATGTCTGGACAGGCGCAAAGTGTTTCTCGATTTTCCGGGAGGCAGTCCCTGCCAAGAAGTGGATTTGGAGGCACCTCTTACAGAAGGGTCTCTGCGGAATGTTTTGAAAAGAGCCTGTTAATGATGGGCCTGGGGATCGTCTGGCTCCAATTGGACTACATTTTGCAATTTGGAACCATAAATTCTGACTCTTCTTGAAAAACACTTATGTGCATATTGCATAGGGAAACTAATGGCACATACGTTGTTTTTAAACCGGGCTAGAATTTATAGTTCAAAATTGCAAAGTATAGTCCAATTTCTCTGGGGAGATGCGGGCGTGCTAAAAAGATATAATCGGGATCACATCTCATAAAAGAGATAAGGTGTAAAAAAGTCCCCGAGAGGTTCTTCGAGATTTCTACAGGAGTGCCGAATGCTTTGTTGGGTCCCGAAAAGGTGCCAAAGGTTGCCCTTCCGTCTGCGGGGCCATTTTTCCCAAAGCTTGGGGACTATCGTCACTTGGCCCCCCATGCCAGTCTGGTCCTGGATGAGCCCCACAAATTTTGCTAAAAGAAGCCCCTGCGCGGTTTTTCTGGTCGGATTTGGTCCAGGCAGCGATCGTTCTCTAGTCCTCTGACCGGTCCGCCCCTGAGTCTAACTCTGAAAGTCAAAACCCCATTAATCCTTCATAGCTTCCTCTGCGAATACGTCACGGCCTAAAACGGCAGCGAACTTATGATCACAAATGACCTCTTATAATTATTAGTTATTTTACGTTACCATTGGAATCAATATTTGTTCGTAGGAGCCTTGAAAAATTACGTACGAAGCCTGCCTTCTCAAGGCCCTCAGGCTACGTTCAAATTAATTGTCCATCTGCAGTAATAAGCATTCGAATTTTGAAAGAGTTCTATCAGTTAAAGATTTATTTTCGAGAAAAGTTGTGCGTATTTTTCCTTGAAATTTTCATGCATTGTAGATGATATCGGGATTAATATTATCCAAAATTTTTAAATGAAAAAACAGATGAGCTTTCAAGAAAGTTTGCATTTTATTAGAAGACTTTGGCAACGTTTGTATAATCTTACGGAGTTTTCCCTTGAGGCGGTAGCAGTGACGCGATGGCTGCTATGTACTTTGCGTGGAAGCAGTTAAATCCATGCACAGAATTGAATGGGCATTTATTCGAGTGTTATTATGGGTGGAGTTCTTGCCTATTCTTCTCTTTGAAGGCACTTTGTCCGCGATCATTCGCTTTGCATACATTCAGATTTAAGTGATACTTCTATTCAGACATACGTTTGCTGCCCCTCTTGCCAATGATCTGATTGTGTATTCCAGCCTGTATTTGGCTTTTTATTACTTTTGCAAAAAATGTTTATGTTAGATTCATTGTTATTGGAGCATATCGAAATATTGCTGCAACCAACCTAATGCCGATTTTCTTTTTCTTTCTTCACGTCAATAAAAGAGAGAAATTCAATAATTTTCATTCTCTTGCTGAGAGTCTTTAGCACGATTGTCTGTTGGATTCTTCAATTATTTGACTGCTTTGAACTGAGAACCTCCAAAATTTTTCCTAACTGTTTTAATACGTTCGATATAAATTCTAAAAATGTTTATTCAATTTTATAGATTTGATTTTTCTGCAATTTCTGGCTTTTTCTTTACCTTCGTCAAATAATTCATTTTCAGGGGAACGTGTTCTTCAGAATAGAAAACGAAAACAAAATTCGAAAGCTTTGACAGCAAAATAAGATATTGCAAACTTAGCAGAAGCGAATCTGGCAGGTTTACAACAGTGCAGCATTCCTTCATTTTATACTGTGCTGAACAATCGATCCTATTTGGAGCACCTGGCCCCTCCGAGAATCGATAGATTCCCATAGGTTTAAATAGAGCGAAAAAAATGTCACTAATTTACTGGATCCGCCAATGAAACCCTAGTCGCGAATTTTTACGACTTTTTCAAAAGCTTTTCTCGACTTTTATGGGCCACTGGCGTAAACTCATTTAACTTTTGAACATTTTTCTGGCCTTTTGAAAACCATCTCTATATTATTATAAGGGAACAAAACTACAAATGTCATCAGAGGGTCCTGAATCAGTTTAATCCAACTCGGGTAAAAATCAGTTGGGAATGCAGACAGAACAGCGCGGCGGGGCGCTGGACGGCGAGGCGCAACAATAGCGGCTGAAATTCAGTCGATCGCGGCGCGGTGTGGCCATGCAGAAGGTGAAAGCTGTGCGTGGTAGGCCGGCCGGCTGCAACAGCGTTCAGCAACCTACATCACATTATTATGAGAGTATGACCATATGGTCCGTTAAGGCATCGTTGAAAAATTTGCACCATCAACCCGCCAGCGACTCGCTCGGCCCACGCGGTCTCGCGCGCATGTCTTACTGTCATCCACGTTGCCAGTTTTACAAAATTCGGAATTTGCAGCCAAATTTTTGAAAAATCACGTATCCACCAATGTGCTTGACCATGGAGGTACGGGATTTTGCGAAATCTAATTTGGTTTATAATTGTTCGTATTCTACTGAGGTGGAGGAACAAGAACTATACGCTGTGCCACAATGAGAAAGTGAAACTATCCCAGCTGCTATTGAATCAATGATTCAAATGAGCATTGCACGAACCGCACTTGACACCGAAGTTGCGGGTATTTTAACGGACGAGGTACCTGGCCGCACTCGGTGAAAATGGCGACGAGTATTAGTATCTAAGTTGTAAATTTGGACTGCATTTTGCAATTTGGAACTATAAATTCTGCCTCTTCTGGAAAAACACTTATGTGCTTAGGTAAACTACTGGCACATACGTTATTTTTAAACCGGGCTAGAATTTATAGTTCCAAATTGCAAAATGTAGTCCATTTAGTTCTACGTTAGACCACAAAATATGTCGAAACTGTAAACACCTCGAAATCTCCTCACGATAATTTCACGCATCATACGATTCACTTCACATACCAAAAATGCTTCATACCTAACATACCAAATGGTTCATCAGAAAAAGTTAGTTAACTACGTGGTAAAAAGAAAAAAGACCCTAAATTATGGCTGCCGTCCAAAGCGAAAGGATACTAAGTGTCGAAAGATTTTTTAGTCATTGGTGTTATTGCAATGGGTATTTGACATGTATTTCCTCATAAAGAACAGCCAAATATTGAACCGACACTGACAATAAAGTCTTGGATTTAGAGTTGGGACTCTTAAAAAATTGACAAGGAAAAATACTCTTGATTCAATCGGATTTTTGCTTGAATCAAAAGAGCATCCGCCTTAGTTGAGGGGCTTGGCTCTCGATTCAAGCAATTCTCGATCGAGTCAAGAGTATTGTTCCTTGTCAAATTTTTAAGAGTCCAAACTCCGGATTCAAGATACTTCTTTTCCAGTGAAACTATAGGTACAAATCACTTGTAGACCCATGGCATTTTTGCAGTATTCCATGAAGATGCGGCTGCGAACAATCTTAAAACGTGCCTGTGACAACTTCATCCGTTTCCGCCCGCTCGCCAAAAATAAGATAGCATCCTGACGAACTCATTCAATTCCAGAGAATCAACAAACGGTTATATTTAATCCCGCTGGTTGAAATCTCTGTCTCCCGATCTCCCCGGTCCCATCAGTCACCAACGGCCTGTTGTTTTTCGACTTTTTTCTCTCTTTTTTATAATTGTCCCGAGACGCCGGTTGTTGCTCTTTTCTAATCAGTTCTGGCACCCTCCCAGGCGCAGAACTGTGCCTCTCTCACAAGTATCATAAACACGCGCCGCTCGATTGGTCGATGAAGTCCCAGTTTCGGAGCGGATTTCAAAACAACAGAATTAACCGTGGAGAGAGAAAGTGATGAGAGTCAAATAGAGGGAAAAAAGCGCGAGAGAGACAGCGAAAAACAGGAAACTGAAGTTGAAAACTCAACCACACGAAGCGAGCAATTTTCGTCGCCCGGCTGACAAAAGGGCGTAACTACACACTGAGATGAGCCCGGAAAAGCATTGAGTTGTGTGGACAACAGGGCTCATTGCAGAGTGTGGTTACGCCCTTTTGTCAGACGAGCGACGAATTATAGCTTCATGTAGGGCGCGGGGAAGGGGATAACGTAAAAATTCAAACAAATGAGATTTCCATGTAAAAGCTTCTCGGATTGTCAAACGCACGCCTTGTTTGTTGCGAACAAGCGAATCTATTTCCGAGAGCTCGAGCTTTGAGCGGACTTTGGATTATGCCTGAAATCATCCATATACTCCCCTCACCCCTCCGCCCTTGTTAGAGCCCTCTTGTCACATACACTGTCGTTTCGATTCCTTGTTCACGCCTCCGTGTTGTAGTTCTCTGAGTACAAGTGTGATTCTTGGCCCAATCCTGAAGTTTTCAAACATAAATCGAGTCAAATCTGAGTCTCTTGGTTGATATAATGGAGTTAGCGACTGTAAAACATCGAGGAAAGATAGACGTAGGAACATATCTACCTGGTGACATTTTACCAAAAACTGAAGGGGGGAAAAAGAGAGAAAAAATCCCTCTACCACCCTATTACGCTGATGGATCAAATCCCCCTCCTGCCCATAACGTGGCGTAATCGGTCAGTGGCCTCGGTCAAAGAATCGTGTTTTATAGTGCTTGATTCTGGTATGGATCGACTAAAAATAATAACATCTGTCCAAACAGCAACTTTCTGTGCGTTCAATATTAACCGAGATATCGCACTTTGAAAAATTCAGTTTATGACGTCATCCACCGCAGTGGTGACACCCTTGGTTTCTTTCACCTTGTTTTCATCCGACTTTTATGTTGAGTAACCAGTGGAAATATGTGTCTTCCTGACAAATTAAAGCAAGGTGGAAGGAACCAAGGGTCACTACCGGGGTGGATCACTAAGGGTGGATGACGTCATTAAACGAATTTTTCAGAGGAAGATATCTCGTTTAATATTGATTGTACCGCATTGCTATTTGAATTGATCTTATTATTTTTGACAGATCCACCAAAAATCAAGCATCAAATCACGATTCTGTGACCAACGCAACTGACCCATTCAGAAACTCTTTTACTCCTTCTCAGGCTATGCGAAAAGGAGAAAGGGGGTGGGTACAATGGAAAGGAACGGATATAGTAACGGGAGGAAATCCAGTGGAGGGTTTAACGACAGTCTGACGGAAAACTCGGGCTGGTATAAAGGTCATTGGGTTGGATCGATTGATAAAGGCATATATAGGTCACCTTTAAAGGTGATAAAACGCTGTTCCAAGCTAAATGATGGCGGCGACCCCTGCAAGGGTGTGTCTGTTTCAGTCAATATTTATACCACTTAAATCTTGATACTCCCTTCGGTATGCACGTTTGATCGGCATTTTCTTCTATTATCACGTGCTTGATGGTAGTAAATCAACGTTCCTCTCTTTTTTTCCATTTTGCCCCTACCTAAATAGGACTTAAGGCTCATAATCGTCCTTGAAATTAAGGTTTATAGGTTTCCTGTTGACCTACGGTCAGTTTCCCTCCGTTATTGATATTAACGTGTTTGAAGACTGTGGATGGGATTAAAAATCTAATTGATACCACTGATTTTACTTTATTTCTGTTCCATCTGAAAGAATTTGAAGTTTAAAATCAATGTTGGTAAAGAAAAACCGATTTTCACTTGCTCTTAAAGAAAAATTGACCACAATGTAACTATCCGATCAAATAAAAATAATAAGATCGAAAAAAGAAAAATAAATGCTTACATTTTTTTTACACTTTTCCACAATTCATTCATGGGTTCGACCATGCAGACCGTGCTGACCGATTAAACTTTTGGCACCTATTTGACGGATTTGACAGTTTTGGCAATTTTGACCATTCTAACCGTTTAATAGTTTTGACAATTTACAAGTTCTCGTTTTGAAAAGTTCGCTTACATAAATTGCTCTTTTAATCCATCTCTCATTCGCTGTACGATAATTAAGATAGGAGATGTGGTGCTCCTCCAACTTCAATGCACGCCGCGTTTCTGACTGATCCAGAACCTCCGAAAGATTGAATGATTTTAAGAACACAAATCCGCCATAGAGAACTTCGGAGGGCTCGTCGAGGAAGTTGGGCAGTTTCGAGACAAAACGGACGAGGTGAAAACGTCCATGAGCACCCGATAACTCAGACTAAAGACGATGGGCGGAGATTTATACCATGACAATGGACCGTTAATGTGGACGATGGATTTTTAGGTCGTTCGGGAGGATCTCAAATGGCCCGGCACGCCGCCCGGGCGCCGGCACCGGGAGCGTGCAAAGAAAGTTCGACCACGCGCCCTGTTGCAGAACAAGGAATAAAAACGCATAGATTAACACTAGATTTATGGAGTAAGATGCAAAAATCTCGTGTTAAATTGACAGAAACGGCATCTATGGATAAGCGGCTTGTGGGTGTCGCGCGTCGCGAGCCGCACCGCTTGGCCCGCGGCATCGCAACGTAGTGGAGTGGACGCGATGAGATATCGCGCCGGAAACGCGATGGCAACGTTGCCATTTATGTGCATTATCCAGTGTCGAGGTGTTTTTTGCGATGTATCGAAATCGATGTATCGATGTATCGAAATTTTTCTGCCATCTAAACCCGTGGAAAAGGATCGATAAACAGGGTGTTCAAACGAACATCTTGATAATCGATTCGGGAACTATCGACAGTTGATCATTCACGCTCCACCGCTGGCATTATTCTATGCTAACTTTACTCGGCATAAAAATAATTTATACTTTTAATATGTCCTCTGTATATTTTTTTGATTGGATTTTGACTAAAATGCAAAAGTAAAATAATTGTAGTTAGTCTATCCGCCGAATCATCCAGGACGTTGTGAGTTTTTTTTATAAATATTCAAGCCTCTGACGCGTGTGCTGGTTGTGAGACGAGCTGATAAGCTCCAAAACCTCCGGCGGAAACATCGTTTTTTGGCCGAGCTTATCCCAGTCCACACAGTTTACTTTAAGTGTTGTCGAGCTCTACAATCCTCTTATCAAAATATGCACCCACACATTAACTTAATTTCGTGCGATTGTGACAGAACGCGTCTCGAATAATGATATCTGCCTAAATAAAGTTAAATAGCTGACGCAATATGCTCAGAGCATCGTGCGTGTCCACATCTTGTGCAGCGTGTGATCACATATCTTTGAATTTACTAGAAGAAAGAAGATGTAAGTTATATGAAATCCACAAAGAGGCCAAAAAAACCATCTCAGTCCTGTAAAGTCCCTAAACATACCCATTGGTCTAACATCTTAGGCAACCAGACCAACTTAAAGTTGGACGTATTCCTGTTGAATGGAAGTCTGTACGGATGAAATCAATCCAAAAGAACTTCAAGGAATAAAATAGGTAAGGCTTAAGTCCCAACTTGGACATTTCCAATTAGTTGTGGTGGTACCCGAATAAATTAGGTTATCAACTTAAATGTTGCGGTACTACCAAAATTAATTGGAAAACTCCATATTCTTCCAACATATTGGGGTAGCACCAAAAATTTGGGGGATGGGCCCCTATCACTTTTTTCCGTATTCTAAGCATGCAAATCTCATGAACATAATTCCCTCTAGCATTTATACGTCCGATTCGAAAGGGTTTTTGAATATCCTTCCGAATTACTAGGAGTTCTTCATGGCAAACAAGGAGAAGCCAATTTCTATGAGGAACTGTGTACATGCTACGTCAAATTTAACCCCTTCACGTTTGACTCCTTTTTATACGTCATCACAATTCATACCAACCATATTCGTTGCGTCCGAATCGACGTTAGAAGATCACGGACCCTGCGCAACTACCAATAAAGAAAAACAATTTCCATCCTGAGCCATACGTAGAATAAAACCTAAATCCAAATCCGAAAAAATCGGGGGATAAAGATTTCAAACAACGAGGAGCCAATTTCTATAAGCAGCTGTGTACATGCTACGTCAAATTTAACCCCTTCACCTTTGACCCCTTTTTATACGTCATCACAATTCGTACCAACCATATTCATTGCTTCCGAATCGACTTTAAGATATCACAGACCCTGCGCAACTACGTACCAATAAAGAATAATAATTTCCATCCTGAGCCATACATAGAATAACACCGAAATCCGAATCCGACTAAATCGGGGGATAAAGATTTCGACAAGTCACCCTAACACTGCCGTGTTAAGGAAGAACACCGTATGAACCTTCAGGCGTTGCCAAATTTCCTTTGATAAAACTCGAATTTCCTGATAAACTTATGAATATTTTTCTCCCAATTTTTCAGATTAATTTTTTTGCAATTTCACCTAAGACTCCTGAAAATTTCAAAGAAAAATATTCATAACTTTCCTCAAAAATGAGCATTTTATCGGAGGAAATTTGGCAACTCTCGAATGTTCATACGGCGTTCTTCCTTAGCACGGCAGAACAGGCGTGAAGAAGCTAACGCCGCAAAGAGCGCGGCCCTGCCCGTCAGAGCCGCGAGTAAATAGGGAATCAATTTTTCATTCTTCACTTTCAATCTCCGGCTTTCAATGGTGCTCCTTTCAAAACACGGCCCCTCCTCCCGGCTCCCGTTCCCCTGCGTGCATTTAATCAAATTTGGCGTAAAACAAACAAGCAGACGTACCGGAGCGTCGTGCTTGCCGCCCGAGTCACACGTGAGAGTCCCCGTCGAAGGAACCGGGTTCGATTCCGGGTCGAGTTGGCAATCGAGCGTTTAAGTTAGGATTCATTACGCTCCTGTTTATAGCACGCTTCAATCTCGGATTAGACAGGTTCATCCTGGATCCAGCGGCACAGTCTTGCCTGTTCGCCTCGAGTCGTCTGAGTATTTTAGTTCGGATTGATGATCTCTGGAGAGCTTTTTAATTTATTTCACTTTTTATTGACACAGAGAAAAAAAGCGTGGCTAGTTCTGACTGGATTCTAGTTTTCGGATTTCAGTCACAAATTATTGAACACTGGAAAAAAAAAACACATTGTATCTGGAGTCCAAACTCTTAAAAACATCGACAAGAAAAAATACTCTTGATTCAATCAGATTCAAGCTTAAATCAAGAACCAAGCCTCTTAATTTGAGCGGATTTCCTTTTGATTTAAGCTTAAATCTGATTAAATCAAGAGTCCTTTTTCTTGTCAATGTTTTCAAGAGTCTGGACTCGAGATCCAATGTGTTTTTTTTTCAGTGAATACCATTTCCATCCATTTGCGTGAATCCATTTTGCGATAAGACACTTCTGTTCCTGCCTTGTTTCACAAACAACAAATGTGCCATCAGTTTCCCTATGAGGATAGGTGCTGATATAGATGAGCCAGAGATAGTATAGCTCCAAATTAAAAATATAGTCCAAATGGTCTTCCCTAATTTCTTGGGCTCTTAACTCAGTTTGTGGCTGTGAACAATGTAATGTTGCACAAAAAAAAAAGATTCTGAGGTAGCGTGCTTTTTAAGCAAATAACTTGTAAATACTTTTTTTCTCACAATAGTCTGCCGATAATTTTGTGAGCAGTATGATGCATTTTATTGGAAAATTTCGATAAAATATATCATTAGTTATACCTTAAAAATTATATTTTTTGGGAGAGCAATAAAAAAACTTAAAATATTCATTGTGCATTCTTCCAAATTACGGCGCACAGATTAAAAACGTCCGATTGATTTGTTCTGCTCGGTCATTATTTTTGTATGTATATTTTACCAGAATCGGAGATTTTTCCGGAGAAACGGCATCTCTGGCGCGTTATTCCGTAAAATTACCGGTAGCAACAACATCGCCCGTCGCCTCATGGTGTGCGCACTAAAGAAATACCGTGTTCATTCAATTCTACGTTCTTTCAGCTGCAATACAACCCCCAAAGTCATTATTTACTCTATAAACTGATTTTATTTTGATAGCCTTCCTCACATTTTATTTCATCTTTTGATCTCTCCTCTCCTTGTTTTCTTCAAAAAGATGGACGGCATGCGCCGTGACGGGGAGCTCCAGAACATAGCTGGAATAGATTTTCAAGTCGTGTCTGCGGAAGTGAATTTCCTCGAAGTGTACTGAACTGCCGTGCTATAAGGAAAAACGCCGTATGAACCTTCGTGCTTTGCCAAACATCCTTTGGTAAAACCCGGATTTCCGAGAAAAATTAGAAATATTTCCGGTCCAATTTATCAGAGTAATTCTTTCGCACTGTGAGCTAAAGTATCTAAATATTTCAAGTCGAAATATTCATAATTTTCTTTAAAGATTAATGTTTCAGAGGACAAATTTGGCAATATCCAAATGTTCATAGGGCATTTTCCATTAGCATTGCAGTATAGGGCAACTGCTCATGTTGATCCGTTTTCTCCCCAGAGGATTCGAGTGAGGAGAAAAACGATCTACGATGACTTAGAAACGATCTAATCAAGAGACTGATTTTATAAATATACCGGGAAATTTTTGTTACCTTCGGTTTTGCGAAAAAAACTGCACATAATGGGCCAAAATATCAGGAATGCTGATTCACTTACCTGAAACAAAATGAAAAAGAATAATTAGTAAATAAAATTACAAAAATTAGACTTAAGTAACATTTAAGGCACTACGTATGTACTTAGGAGAACGTGTAGTGAAAACCATGACCCTAGTTGAATTTCGATCAGACAGGCAATTGAAGTAACTCTGAGAGTATCACAAAAAATGAGGGCGCCCCGAGCCGAGATCGTGTTGTCAGTTAAACGTTCATCATGCCTCATGAAATGCCGTGATTAATAGAAGCAACGCATGTATAGCAACATGCACATTAGCGGTGATTGCTAAGTGGCTGCAACACATTTATCGGATCTTTTTCTTATGCATGTCTCATGTTTTGTGCGTTAAAATTTGTATTATACGAATGGATTGCATTTTGCAAAAAGGAACCAAGAGTATTAAAATGTTGCTAGGATTGTGCAACTTACATCTTTGCAAGAAATTACAGAAATCACGAAAAAACTTAAATTTACGAAAGTAATTTTCGTCTTGAAGTCATTGCTTATGGGGAGTAAAGACGCACAACTCGTTTCGATGCTCGGTTAATATTTGCAAAGTAAAAAAAAGCTGCAAAATCTTGGCGACATTAGAATACTCTAGGTTCATTTTCGCAAAATACAATCCAAATATTCTAAAAGTCATGGATTTAATCACTCTAAAACGTTCAAACGGTACACTCAAAAACAAGTATGGGAAGAGTGGCTTACGGGCCGAGTTATGGATCATGGAGTCATAGAATATAGTTCGTGTAGCCATGCTGATAAGTTCACGACCAATAAAGTATGGCTCAGAAAGCTATACTGTAGACTGTAAGTCACTTTGGTTAGAAATTATGGATCTCCGAGCCATTTTTAATAGGTCTCAGAGTCATACCTTTTTTTGAGTGTACATAACATGTAAAATTTCGATTATGAAAAACTTTGGCTCGCCGAAAACTTGGCATCGGAAGGATGGAAGCTAAGAGCAGATGCAGTTCGTTGGTAGCACTTAACATGAACCAGGCGCTCGAACTTCGAACTTGGCCACGGAGTAAGGAGGTTATCAGGGAGCAGTGGGAGCGCCGATTATGTAAGTGACCAGGCCAGAAGACATGGTCGAAGCCGAATGCCCGATTTGGACCCTTGAGAACGCTTAGCGGCAGCCAACTCCTTTCTCAGCGCAAAAGCTGACTGCCCGTGGAACGATGCATTATTTCGAAAATACTTACACCGATAACCACTTGAACTGCATGAAACTTGTAAAGAAGCAGACAGAAATTTGACCGCGGTTGTGCTCGCTTTGTTTCGGCAGCTTTTCGGCGGTGTGACTGCGAACACGTGTATCTTCTTTGCGGTGATCTTAGGTTCTCATTTGATTAAAACGAAAAAGAACAAACCAAGTTCATTTTGATATTTCGTCGTTTCCCTCACGAAAGAGCATAACTTCATTTCGATGTTGCCAAATTTCCCTCCGCAAATCGCATATTAACTAGGAGAATCTGGGGCATTCGTAACTAAAAATTATACCGATTTTCTCTCAGGTTTGATTCAAAAATCAGAAACACGTTTGATAAAAATTGCAAAGGTAGATTTTTGTAAAATAAATTAATTGTTTAAGTCAATTTGGCAACCCTGGAATGGAGTTACGCTCCTTCGTGCAGGAGACGACGATTTTTCCTAACATAGAGAAGGCAAACCAGGGAATTTTTAGAGAAATGACGTGTAGTATTTCTCCATTGAGACTGAAGGAATTGGTCATGACAGGAAGTCTGAAACGTTGGAATCGAGATTCGCGTTATTCAGTTTCTCCGTTATTTTGTCATATTTCACGTATAAGCAAACGTTTCTTTATTATATTTCAACGTATTTAGGCCAAAAGGAACTATGTCTCACGCAATCCCTATGCACATAGTTCCTTTTAGCATAAATACGACCATTCGGGAAATGTGATGCAACTTTCCTTATAGACGAGAGTATCTGTAAAAAAAACCCTGATTATTTCCGCCCCATGCCTTTGTGTCATTCAACAACAATGAAGACGTGACATTTTTTGGAGCTTCTCTGTTTGAAGCAGTCATCGTAAATATGACACCAAATGGTAATACTCGTTTTTCAATTTTTTCTTCTGTCTCGGTTCGTCGTTTCCCGCACGAAGGAACGTCACCGCATTTCAATGTTGCCAAATTTCCTTGAGCAGATTGCACTTTTACCAGGAGAATTTTGGGCATTTCTGACTGAAAAATTCACTGATTTTTCTTCTGATTCTGTGCGAAAATCAGAGCAGTTTTCGACAAAAATTGCACAGGTCTACTCTTGTTAAATATTGAATTGTTTGAGTCAATGTAGCAACCTTGGAATGGAGTTACGCTCTTTCGTCCGGGAGATGACGAGTTATGTAGTTCCAGAGTTTTGCAGCGGCGATGTTGCAAGTTGGCAGCGCTGTTTTTCCTCCATTAGAATCCACTGAAAATATCAATTTCATGCGTTTTACGTACATTTAAATGGAGAGAAAACAGTATTGCCAACTTTCAAGGATCGCCACGGTGTCATAGTGCAAAAAAAGTTACATTAGCGAGGGAAAAACAGAGAGGACAATGAAGGTTTAAAGGCCTAGCAAATGCTCTTAAATAAAGATATAACAATGTCTTTATGGCGCTGACGATCCTGTAAATGCGTTCAACATAGCTCCGCGGCCGCAATAATGGGACAATTTTATAAGGACGATAAGAGGTGTTCGTAGAAACTGAGTGCCCTCATTATTTTTAAAGCTCTTCGTTCTATTTATTCGCTCATCCTTTATTTATTTGTTTCGAGCAATTATGAAAAGGGAGAGGCTATCAATCTACAAATAGAGTGGTAAAAGTTATTGTGCTTTTAGATGGTGCCAACCGGGCATAAATACACTTACCTTTCCTCCATGCGTAGGAGTAAAGGAGTGGTCAACCAACTTACACGATTCTCGATTTTTTCATGATATACGTGTCTTTTTATCAAATTTGAAAGTGTAGCCAAGAGAGCTATATTCGAGTGCCGCTCACATATTTGGAGGGTGATAGGAAAAAGTAATACAAGATTGAGATAATTAAAAAATATAAACCATGAAAGAAGATACTTGGAATAGAAACACTGGTTGATTGAAAAATTTTCAAATTTACTCTACGAATCTTGACAGGAAATTCGTAATTCGTATGCCTCTTTGATGGTAAAATTACAACAAAAAACGAAGTCTGTCCGTTAGATGGAAACATTACAAAAAAACGAGACGTGCCTGTTTGGTAGAAAATTACAACAAAACACGAGGCCTGCCTCTTTAATGGAAAAAATTACAACAAAAAAGAGAGGCCTGACCATTCAAGCTTGGAGACCACCTTGTCAGGATTTTTCAAAATTGTAGTAATTTCAAATATGAGACTATTTTCGCCAAGATAGTCATGATTCTTGTCATTTTTACAGATGATTTTTACAGATTGTCAACTTTACAGATGGTAGATGCTCTTTGGTGAGAGCCACACTGCCGCATGTGGGGGCCAAGCAATAGTCAAGGCAAGACCATTACTTCTGAAACACCCTGTACAAGCAGAGTATTTTTATTCGATCCACATGATATTCGTCGCCCACTCGATTGGGGAACGGCGTCCGTAGCGCCTCTTGCGGCATTTGATACATGAATTGGTCAATGTTACAACCTAAGGCGTTCATTTTCTTGATGGGCTCTGAACTCTATAAAAATCAGTACGTTCTGAGGCTCATCAGATTATGGACATTTAGGTACAGTTCCAACAACGGCGGATTCACATTATGGTGCGTTCCAACACCTCTATAAAATGTCGAAATCACCGCGAATAAAGTTTTGCTCGCGGTGTCCCTTGTCGCGCCCATCTTTTGCTCGTCTCTGCGCTGGATCCCTGATCGCAAATTGTCAGGGTTTAATTTTAACACCATCTCTCACTGCGGTGTCGGAGACGCGACAAAAACGAGAAAAACCGCAAATAAAACTGTCAGCAAGTTTCACACACACCGCACAGTGGGTCGAGTCAATTAATAGAGGAGGTCAAACCGAATTTGGAAACTTTAAACGCTTCTAACTCCGTTTACACAAAACTTTGAGGTTTGAAGAGTGGGTCCATTGGTTTCCTCGTGTAATTTTCTTCCCCTTGTACCCCTTAACATTCAAAATGGGACGAAATAAACATCAAATTTGAAGTTGCGTTCACAAATGTATGTCCAACCGCTCGGATTGACTTGATCTACTGTGCGCCGTTTCATTATTACGCCCACTTCTTTACTTTTATAGTTCTTGAACATGACCCCTCTTCTTTATGATTTTTGGGTACTCACAGAGAACGTAGCTGAGCACAAACTGCCAAATTTCGCCGAAAAAATATCACTTTTCCCAAATTCTTGCAAAATTTTTTCGTCACACCCTTCCAGTTCAGAACATCACTTCTAAAAATTTCAAGGAGACACAATAATGGATTTTTCAGAGGAAATTTGACAGCATTCGGATGTTCACAAAGCAGTCTTCCATGGCACGGTAGTGCAAATGTATGTTTTTCATATCTATGTCGTACGCACATCGCGGCACTGATGGCAATTATAGTAAAACTGTCATGTTGACACCGTTATTTTGCGCAAATATTTTGCGTAAAGTAATACAACATCATAAATTGAATAAGTGATTGCTATTCTCAAAGTTGAGAAAACTCAACAGATCGTTCATTTGAATAAGAAGAGACCCAATCCTACATGGTCCATTCAAAAATTTTTCCGTTTTTATTCCTTGAATTTCTTCAACAGTGCCTGTTCTCAATACACAACGTTCCGATACTAAATCGTAATGCAATCACCGCAGTGCATGCGGTCAGTCATGACAAAGACTTGAAACCCGTTCGGCGTTCGAGCGTGCCCCTAATTCATCGGTCTTATTAGCATTGAATGAAAATATGCTGAGGTCCGCGGTGCAGGCTTTACTGCTGTCATTTCGGACGAAAAATACGCGATTGCGCAAAACATTTGCCGACTCATCATTTCTCATCGATTCAGGCAGGTAATTAATGGTGCACTCACACATACTCGCGCGCATGCACGCTCCGCGTCTGTGCATCAAGCAACGAATTCCGGAGTTTTAGAGGCTAGGTGGTCCGCGGCCGTTCTGTCTCACCTACTTCACTTGAAAAGCTGGAAGTTGCCCGACTTCGTTTAAGGGAAAAAATAATAAACAAATAAGTGGAAAAACGAGACTTTGCTAGAATTCTGAGATTCACTGTGTCGGGTCATCATAATACTCGCGGTTGGTATACTTTCTTGTTGATACCCCCACTGCGATGTGAGTCAGAGCTGAATATTGATAAGTCCCTAATTTGGTCATTCTAAAACAAACATATGGGAAGTAGGTGTAGCCGAAATTATTGCCTACCATTATCGTTTTCTGTGTTACCAAGACTATTGCGCGTTCATATTCCTCTAACTTTCAGGCTGTTTCCACGGGCTTTAATACTTTGAAATCTGAGAGCCGCAAAACTCAAAATTCAACGATGAAACCGCTGCCCCGAGAAGACTTTAGCAAAAAGTCAAGTATAAGAAGGGCTTAAACATGGTAAATCAAACCTGGCAGATAGGACATGATGGTTTAAGCTTCGCAATGGGGGAACTCTAATAATCGGAAAAAATCCACGTAAACTTGAACACTACCGACGGGCCTAGTATTGAACTATCTTGTTTCATGAATTTGTCAACTTAAGACACAAAGTTACGTCTCTTTTATCCCATAAAAGACTTCAACTGTGAGTGACTTGTTGCTCCGGGATGCCAGAGGGCGTTTTTGGACGGAAAACAAAATTCCGAATTGGACGTATTTCTACCAAACAGACCTATGTGCAAGTGAGAAATATGGGGTGTGCTCGTTAGTTCTCTTTGCGTAAGAGTGAATGAGAATAATAAAGCGCCAGTGACGTCAGCGGCAATTCAAGTCCCGGCTCGACGGGGATCTCGTTATTGGAGGGAGTCTTTAACTCATGAGCCCGGTCCACAACGCTCTCTTGCCATGCCTGCGGCTCATGAGTTCCGCATTCAGTTGGCACATAGGTCTGTTTGATAGAATGTAATATCCCGCTTTTCCAATTCTACAAAAGGAATCGTGCCCACTTTTACATTGCTTCTTATGCAGCTTCGACGAGCACACCCCATATTTCTCACCTCCACATAGGTCTGTTTGGTAGAAATACGTCCAATTGTCAAAAACTGCTACACTGGAAAAAAAAAAAAAAAAACACATTGGATCTAGAGTCCAGACTCTTGAAAGCATTGACAAGAAAAAATACTCTTGATTCAATCAGATTTTTGCGTAAATCAAAAGGAAATCCGCTCAAATTAGGAGGGTTGGTTCTTGATTTAAGCAAAAATCCGATGGAATCAAGAGTATTTTTTCTAGTCGATGTTTTTAAGAGTCTGGACTCTAGATCCAATGTGCTTTTTTCCAGTGTATGCTAAAAATTTTGTCTCATGTTACTATGGTCCCTTTCTTTCAAAATAGTGGAAAGCTTTAACCCCAAAAGCGGGATCTGGCAAAAACGCGCAGCTGCCACCGTTAAAAATTTCAATAAAAGCTCTAACAGTGTAGCCAAACCACGAATATTCGCCGGGAGAATTCCCTGACACGTCTTTTTACGAGACTAGGGCATTGTCTTCTCGATTTGGCGCGTCGGTCGCGGTAGGGGCCCACGCGGCGGCGACGGCGTCTGTTATGCGCCTAACGGCCCGCGACGCGACGCGCGGGAGCCGGGGGAGTCGGGGCCCCCGGACGTCGCTCTGCGTCGATGCGCGCGGAAAAGGCAAGAAAGGGCCACACAAGATAAAACCACGACCGTTGTTTATAAATGCATAAATTGCAGGAGCGGCTATCTTTTCCCGCCGACACCGGCCCATTCGCCGTCCAGCCACCCGTCACAACGGACTCACCGCACCGTGCCCCATAGATAATCGATACTTTCGAGACGATTTTCATTTCGATTTTTTGTGAGCTTTTGAAGCGGGTTCGACCATAGAAGTCGATTTTGATCGAATGTACTTTTCCTATAGTGTTAAACGGCTCAAAATTCAGTGGAAGTAGAATATACGCAAAGGTGTTGCTGAAAGGCACGCATTAGTGCAGCGTCGCCTCTTTAACAGTGGCGTGGCGTGCTTTGCGATGTATCGATTGATCTGCCATTCAAAACTATGGAAAAGGAGCGATAAACAGGGTGTTCGCAGCTAACACCTTGATAATCGATTCTACCATAGCTTCAAATGGAGAAATATCGATAATCGATCATTCACGCCACGCCACTGCTCTTTAACGTAACGTTCGTAACGTATCTCAATTTCCACATGAGCCCAGGAAAGCATAAAGTCATAAGAGGAAACAAGGCTCATGTGAAAATCGATTTATGCCCTTACGTCAGAGGGGCGACGACTGATATTGGGACTACATTTTGCAATTAAGAACTACGATTTCTCGCCCATCCGTAAAAACACTCATGCGCATAGGGATGCTAATGTTATACAAACATCGTTTTTATACTGGGTCAAAAGTTGCAGTTCCAAATTGCAAAATGCAATCTATTTTGCCAATTTCACTCCCAAATTTCTTTCATCTACTAATTCATAAGTAGAATTCTGCACTATGTAAGTAGGTAAGCACAGCGCGATATGTGCGCAACTAAGATTTTATATTCGAAATTTTGTCTCTCATAGTGCATAACCGAGCAATTTTCACCTAACTATTGTTTAGAAACAAAGCCTTCTATTTGCAAACACTGTACACACGTCGACAAGACAAGAGGAAGAATTATCACGGAGGAATGACCGAGCTGACACCGAATGCGGAAAAATGCAACTAAGCGTCACGCTCTGGGTACGAAGAAAATTTGACAGAAGGCGATTAGGAAATACATAGAAGTAAACACAAAATGGTTTCACGAGCGAAGAATTTTGTATCCATGCAAGAAGGACTTTCCGAGGCTAGAATAGCTTCATAAAAAGGATTTTATGAATTTCTAAGAATTGAAACTAATGTTTTTCATGATCGAACAAGAAATAAAACTACGTTCTGTGATGAAATAAGAATGTTGAGCGTTTATCAAAAAAACCTTTAGTAAAAACTAAACATTGAAATGTAAACCTAATGTATTTAAACAATACTGAATTGCAGAATTCAATTTTAAATTCTTTCCAAATACAGGGAGAATAATAGAGGAGAACTTCAGAGGAGGGTACGTTTTCAAGTTAGTTTCAATACCTAAAAACGAGAAAAACTAATTTCCAAGACGTTCGGAGAGGTAAGGCAAAAGAACGATTCCTCCCGTGTCTCTTAACTGAATTCTGAGGATAAATGAGAGAGAAAAATCCGAATGAAGAAAGAAAAGAGATTAATCAGATACGGAAATAAGGTAAAGGAACAGGGAGGGCGAAAGATATCCGTACGTGGTTCCCAGAGGCGGATCCAGCAATTTGGCAACACCAGATTTCCTCCATTTTAACTTATGCTAAATAATCGTCTCGAGCACTTGGCCCCTCCAAGAATCGATACATTTCCATAGGTTTAAATGGAGAAGAGGCAATGTTGCCAATTTGCTGGATCCGCCAATGGTAGTTCCGCTTCTGAAGCCGGAAAATCCGCCAGAACCGACCAAAAAATTAACATAACGGCGGAAAAAGAGGAAGGAGGGTTGGGTTGGGCGCAATGCTTGCGAGAAAGTTAACTGAACTTTAAAGAGAGAACGGTGATATTGTCAACGAGATGCAGGAGGATTCTAATCGGATCTTGATTACAGAAATTAGGATGTTTTCGTGCAAAACTGGCACAAGGTAACGAGGGCGCGAAAAAGGGTGGCATGAGGCCTATTGGCTGGGTCTCAACTCGAGCAGAAGTCAGCGCTACAAAGAACGTCGACTTTATGACCAAGAAACATCGCAACATGAGAGAGTCTGCCCTCGACTTGGCAGGTGAGCCAGAGTCTGGCACTCACCGATGACTCTGCGATGACTCAACCGTTGACAGAGACAGGGACCTATAAATAAAGCCCTAGGATTAGCTTTCGAGTCGAGCTTTCTCCAATAGAGATTGATGAGATCATAGCTCCCTCAATGATGACGTAGTGCCTTACGCATGGTGTTACTTCACAGGCCGACTGCCCCTAGTCGGACTTCAAAGTTCCTTTCACAATATACGAAGATTTCACAAATGGGCAGAAAAATTACACATGCGTATTCATTCAGTAACGTTTTTCGTAATCTTTGGTCGACTCAATCCCCCATTATTCTCTTAAATTCTATTCCTCAATAATCCATTTGTTCGCTGTCAAGCCTTTAGTTCCCTGGTCCATTCAGGATTGGATAAAAAAGTCTCTTAGATGCAGAGTCCAAACTCTTAAAGAAAAAAATAAGAAAAAATGCGCTTGTAACAGATTTTTGCTTGAATCGAGGGACAAGCCTCTTAATTGAAAGGGATTCCTTTGGACTCAAGCAAAAATCCGCATGAATCAAGAGCACTTTTTCTTGTCAAATCTTTTAAGAGTCTTGATTCTTGATCCAAGAGGCTTTTTTCCTGGTGAGGATTATAATGTCCGCAATCGCAGAAATTGTGCACAGTTTGTGACATTATTGGATCCTCAAATACAGGAACCAAAAAAAAATGACTTTCCTTATGTCGTACAACGCTCACTACAAAAGGACTCTAGTGAGGGTACTCTAAAATTTGAAACCATTTTACTACGGTCGTGTATACTGTATCATCCCATTTGGAATGTCATCTTGTCAAATAAACGAAATCTGCACGCACGAAACGTGAATCTTCAGGCCCTATAATCCCATAGTATTCAGCAACGAGAAGGCTGACGGAAAATCGTCGTTGATAAATAACCAAGGAGAAAGGGATTTGGGCTCGTCTTCTCAATTTCCACAAAAAAACGCGGGGGATCAGAGGAAAAACAAGACGAAGACATCTCAAAATCATCAAAGGGACGAGACTAACTTAAACCAAAAAAGGAGGAGTTCCCAGAATTCAGACACATCCGAAAAAGAAGACACTCGAGGTCATTGAGCAAACAATGCCCATTAGGAAACATATGTTCCTGTTTTTTCAGGGGTTGAGGACATAATTTGCTCGGCGATCTGCGTCCACCCTCCATCCCTAAACAAACTTAAAACCGCGTAAATACAATAGGATTCCCTGGCGTATCCGTTCTTTTTACCCTGGGTCGCTCCGCGACCCCATCCCGCGCCACCCCTACGAGCGTGTGAAAACGGCCGCTCTGAGACAAAGCGCTCCGTTCCGCCCCGGAGACCAGCATCGAGGTGGCGTGAATTGCGATACATCGATTGTTATGCCATTTAAACATATGGTAAAAGATCGATTATTAAGGTGTTCGCTGCGAACACCCTATTTATCGATCCTTTTTCATGAGTTTAAATGACATACGAATCGATGTATCGCAATTCACGCCACGCCACTGGCACATCGAGGCCCGTTCGCGGCGAAANAATAAGCGGCGGCCACGGTTTTAAATCCGATCCGAGATCTGATTCAAAAGCCGGGCCATTTGGTATCCGCTCAAGTGAGGGGATAGAATACCAGCGTCTTTTGCTATTAAATCAAGATCGGACACCGAAAGGCCAGGTATAAAGTTCGGAATCAATGAACTCATACAGTAGCCGGGACAACCGCTCCGAGTTCGTCGATGGAGAACCCAAAATTCGGGGAAAGGTAACTAGACCCCAATTTAAAACCCATTAGCGGCCAGTTCGCTCATCGATCGTGAACCGCGTGTTGATGCGAAAAATCGTATTGAATACCGGTTGAGGATAAAGAACTCTGTTCGCCGATCGGCCATAGACGCCACGCCGGAGCGCCCCGCGTTCATCCGTGCACTGTGCGTGGCTGGTCCCTGTCGGATCTTAAGTCTGGGTCAGAGATGAAATGGACCGACTTTAGCGGAAATTATCATACCTCGGACGAAGGAACGTAACTGCATTTCAATGCTGCCAAATTTTCATTAGCAATTCGCACTTTCACGGGAAAAAATGTTGGACATTTCAAACTGAAAATTTCTCAGAATTGTCTTCATTGACCGCTGGAATTAGAAAAATTTTGGGCGAAAATTGTACAAACGTATTTTTGTGAAAAGCTAGCCGGTTTAAGCCAATTTTACAAGCTTGAAGTGGGATTAAATTTGTATGCCTAAGAAACGACAAAAAGAGCTAAGCATAAAGATGCGTTCATAAAAAAAACCTAGCGTTATGATTGAGGATATTATGTTTTACTAAATGACACCTACGTTTTTTCTGGAATGGAACGTTACCAACAGCCAGACTTTATCGGAAAATCGCGGTAATTTTACAATCCTCCGATAAGTTGTTACCAATTGCCAGAATTTATCGAAAAATCGCGGTAATTTTACAATCCTCCGATAAGTTTACTGTGTTTCTGATGACCAGCCGAATGATCGGTGACAACCTGCAAAATTGGAACTTTAATGTGGTGGGTATATTTTCTCACATCTGTGCAAAAAGAAAAACGCCTTCTGCTTAATGATATTCTGAGTGACCTATAATGATCGAGGGCGGTTTTCGCAAAACACATGGTGTTGATGTGCTCGCCGTTTAGCGTCGCTTGAGTTGTTTCTCGTAACCCTATTTTTATGTCCTCTTGTCGGCTTTCTTCCTGATGTGACCCTAGCTCAATTATGGGACCTCCTAAAATTTCGCCGCCTGAGCTGTCAAACCCCTTATTAGTTCGTTTTTTTAATGCACCGAACATAACTTCATCTGTCAAAGGGATCCTAGGTCAAAAAAATCCCTTTTCAAACCAGCTTGAGTTATGACCGTGCGAACTCTAACCAAGCGGCCAATTCAATTTGCAAGAGCGCTCAACCTTGGAGAATGTGTTAACCCACATGTGTCTCCGATTGTTTGAAGAGTCAATTACCGCATTTCCAGTATTCTCTCAGGCCCAGCTTCAAGTTACGTGCCATTTTACAAGGGCAATATCCATGAATTAAAGGCTGAGAATGGACACATTGCACGATACGAAGTTATTCGTCATCAGAATCATCAGGATTTGTCATATTGTGAGGTAGTTGAAGGCATATAGACCGATTTCAAAAACCTTACTAACACTACGTACTCAAAAACTGGTGGTTTGGAATAGCGTAATGAGGAAACCTGAATTTGCACTATATGACGCTTGATGATGTTGACTTCAGATCACATTTGAATCAAATTGATACGTAAACATCAAGTTTGGATCACGTTCCCATCTCAACACTAAATGCTCATACAGAGATAACTGAGAAGCGGAAAGTTAAACAGTATTTTTATCACACAAAATCTAGTTCGAAAGATTTTCCCTGAGAACCGCTGGACTAAATCCACTTCTCAAGCGTAAGCTAAAAGATCGATGGCTATAGTCGAAAAATGCCTGATTCAGATTACGACATTATAGTTCTCACTCATATTTTATTGTTTTTTTTTAAAAAAAAAACCAAGCGTTAATTCCTATTGACATTTCTATTAATTTTCTTCACTTTTTTCTAAAAATATCACGAAAAATCGGAAGAAAACCTTTGGATTGGTTTTTCTTGAAGATAAAAAAGCTGGATCGACGATATTTAAAAGTCGCTATAAGATAATATTTTTTTAGCAATTAGTCATCGAGATATTTTAAACATTGGCCATTGAATTTCAGTGACAATGAAAGCTGTGTCCATCCTGGCAACTATAACTTTCGCCTAGCTTATCATATTGCGTACATAGCTGGAGCGGGGTCACTAAAATTGTCACTCAGTAGTGGGTAGATTTTCACCTCCTCTAATAGGCGAGTGATGTCGAAAAATATTTACGTTCCGAGAGCGAGAGGGGCACAGCTTTGAAATACTCACAAGCGCCCACATCTATCGTCTCTCTCGGCCGAATGCTCGTAACTCCATTCCAAGGTTGCAAAATTGACGCGAACAATTCAATTTGTCACAAGATTGTACCTGCGCAATTTTATCTAAAATTTGTCCGATTTTTGTATGACATTAGAGGAAAAATCGGCAAAATTTTCAGTTGGAAATGTTCAAGATTATCTTGGTAAAAATGTAATTTGAGAGGCAAAATTTGGCAAAATTGAAGTAGAGTTACGCTTTTTCGCGAGGGTGACGGCTATTCTGCCGTGCTAAGGAAAACCGCCGTATGAACCTTCAGGCGTTGCCAAATTTCTTCTGATAGAACACGAATTTCCTGGTAAACTTATGAAGATTCTCCTTTGAATTTTACAGACAATTTTGTTCGCAATTTCGCCTAAAGTCCCTGAAAATTTCATGGAAAAATATTCATAACTTTCCTAAAAAAGAAACTTTTTATCGAAGGAAATAAGGCAACTCTCGAATGTTCATACGGCTTTCTTCCTTAGCCCCGCAGTATTTGGGAGATCGCGCCCAATTTCCGATAATGCGGAATATTGACCCATATACTCGAGCGGTATTTTATGGGCCACTTGACAGCCCTTTTAAAGGCAGGAAGGAAGTGAGTTGTGAGTACACACGGTGCACTTGAAACTCACAAAGCAGAGCGCTCCACTTGGCGCGTTGCACAATTCACAGCTGTCGACCTGGAGGGTCCCTGGGAGCCACTCACCGGAGCAAACAAACCTCCGCACTCGGAAATCGATCTTTCGACGAAAATTTCGTCTTTGAAAGCATCTGTTTCGACAGCGTAAACATACGGATGGAGAACAGCGCGCCCTTTACTATGTCAAATTGTCGACACATACGCGCTGGGGAGTAATTCGAAACCCCACGTCAAACGGAACCATTGATTTGACCTTATGGAGCTAGATAGTAATCTTTAATCTTTGGGGTTATTTGATCAATGCGTTTAATGGCCTGGTTACACGATCAAGTGTCCGTCAAATTCCGATCAAAATGATGACCAAGATGGCGGTCGATAGTTATGTAGATTGATGAGTAAAATTAATTAAAACAGCGTGTTGATTGAAATAAGCATGAAATAAGCACGGTTGTGTGGAAATCAGATGAAGGATGAGCCTCACAGCTCCATCATCTACCATCAAATTTTTGCAGGCCGCAGAAATTTGATGGTAGATGGTGCGCACCAGTCACCATTTGATCGAAAATTGATGGAAATTTGAGCGTGTAACTAGCACATAACATACAGACTACGTTAGAAGTAACAATTTTTTGATCGTTCAGTTACCCGCGGTTTTTCCCTCATGTCGTCATCGCGGCGGCTTAATCGATGAACACACCAATGCATGAGTCACATACAGTCGACAATCGCTGGAGATTTGCAAGGGTCATGCGTATTTACTCATCAAATTGCTATGATTCGCATTGACGTGGTATATTTATCATTTGCAAAGAACTTCAAAATCACGTCCTCGGTTTAAAGCGCCTTCAAACCCGGGGATACTCTCCTTTTTGCCAGGCAGTTAGTTTAGTTGCCTATCTGAACCAAACCCAACTATTGCCATCGATTTTAAAGCACACCCTGACGAATGTGCCTGACGCAACCATGCATTCGCAGTTCTGTCATTTCAATGTGTGGATAACAATCGATACTTTTGGAAGCAGGTTGTATCACCTAGAGTTGATTTTTATCAATAATGGAGAAAAACTGCCAAATTGGCAACTTAAAGAGAACTTTAAGTCACGAGATTTTTTTCAGCTTATACTTGCGGGTTCTTTTGGAAATCGGGGTATTTTACTACACTACTGTACCACAGTGTGGACTCTGTTACTCGATGACCCGCGATTCCTTACTTTTGAGGCTGAATATAAGTACTATTCCACAAAATATGACTGAAATGCGATTACCTTGGAAAAATTTGCCAGGTTGCAATAATTTTCGGAAGTTGTTTGAACCGTGCTTGAAGCGGCCTTTGACCCCTAACACTCGGTCCACACGATAGTTTCTCGCGCTACAACCACGAGTCGCTCGAATGTCCGTGAAATGACAAAAAGCTTAGCTTGTAGCTGGCTTATAGGCTTATAGCGGTTCTTCCTCACCGAGCTCCTCAGTCCTTACTCACACTTACAGTCATAACCCCGCTCTTATCTTGGCCAAGATGACAATAATGGTGTGGACTCCATCCGGTCCTGGCGCGTGCTTCACTCGCATGTCATATATATTTACACTTTTTGCAGTTTATCGGGTTTCCAGACGAAGTGTTTCAATCATTTTAGACACCGTTGCTCAAGTGTTGTATTTGCATGCTAAACTCTTTGGAACAGAGACAAATCATTTTGGCAACCTCGCGCTGGTAACTTATTATAGAGTAAGTACATAAAGAAAAAGGAGGGGTGGAGTTTGGATTTGGCGGGCACTATTTTGCAAGATTTGGTGCGACGGTTTGATGACGCTGTTGGGAATGACACAACAAAACGATGTGAGATACAACAAAGCTTATTGAATTTTTGCATGTTCCGAATGCGGTGTCTAACTGTGTAAAAAAAAAAAGCTTCAAATTTACTGCTCTGTGCGTTTTGCTTTAGGAGCAACATAGTAGGCGATGTTAAGTGCAGTTATGCTACATACAAATATTATAGTACTTTCCTTGCTCCTGAACCAAATCTCTCTGTTGTTTAATCAAAATTTGTACTTTGCTTGACACTCCTCACTGGAAAAAAAACTCATTGGATCTAGGGTCCAGACTCTTGAAAACATTGACAAGAAAAAGGACTCTTGATTCAATCAGATTTAAGCTTAGATCAAAAGGAAAACCGCTCAAATTAAGATGCTTGGTTCTTGATTTAAGCTTAAATCTGATTGAATCAAGAGTATTTTTTCTTGTCGATGTTTTTAAGAGTCTGGACTCTAGATCCAATGTGTTTTTTTCCAGTGCTGACCTCGTCGTCTAGTCAAATATGAATTCTCTCTTCGCCAGGTTCATGACCATTTGACCATCCATACAAACTGAATTTAAACTACTTTTAAAAAGAGCGCTAATTTGAATATGTCACTCTGGTACTTTTTCTTTGAACATACACTCATTCAAAAACGCATTACTAACGCAAAAATTGAAGGGTTGGCGAAACCACGTCGGAAGAAGAGAAAAAATTGCAAACTCGAACACCAAATCTCTGAAAAGAGAATGAGAGGGAACGAAATGAATAATTTATTACGAGACCCGACACTGTTACCAAAGTTTTGCACGGATTTAGATGGCTATTGTGCCCTGTCTAAAATACTTTGTCCAATACTGCCGTGCTAAGGAAGAACGCCGTATGAACATTCGAGAGTTGCCAAATTTTCCCGAATAAAACATGTATTTTTGAAGAAATTTATGCACATTTTTCCTTGAAATTTTCAGCTAATTTAGATTTATAACCAACGAAATCTCCTGAGAAATCAGAGGAGATCTATATAGAAATTCCCCTAAAAAATCGCGATTTGTTGAAGTAAATTTGGCAACGGCTGATGGCTTATACGACGTTTTTCCTTAGCACAGCAGAATACTGACGACGCGCCTGTCCATGATCATAAATGTAAAAAGCAGGCTGTTTGGCGATGTCTCCTCAGCCCTGCCCCTCTGCATGCTGGTTCCTGACCTCATGTTTTCGGGACCGAGTTGGGACAACCTAATTGACGATTCACGACATTAATTTCCGATCGATGCTGTTCGGTGACAAAAATTAACATTCCGTTAGAAGAACAAATGCTCAAAAACTAAGCGTCTGCGGCCACGGACGCCGATCGTGTCCATTCAGCTCACGATCCATGACATTAAAATATCATAAAAAAACTCAATGGCTTCCTGCAGAGTACATGCTTCATGAGGAAATCCCTGGTGATATTGGTGGAATGGTGTTTGGTGACTGACGGGTAGATCTTGATCAGTCTGAAGAAAATGTCCCAGTTTGATTGACTTTTCCGGTGGACCGTTAAACGCGACATCAAACTGACTATTGCCCTAAGCATTCAAAACGCTGACTTGGACTCAAGCCCCTGCTTTCCTCCAAATTCGTTTCGCGACGGTTGAAAATACGGTGGAACGTAAGAGACTTTAACGCAACAGCATACGCTCCGAAGAGCAAAATGGGTTTGCATTTTGAAAAGTCACATTTTTGTAAAACACCAGGAAAATCCTTAAAACTCGAAAGCACACTCAGAGAGGCTCGCGAATTTTAAAAACCATGTGTGTCGTGAAACGACAAAATTCGATGGTCCCTCGGGAACACTCCGTAACTTGACTTTCGCGCATCAAGTCGGGTGACTGAGGCCTGGCTTTCGACTGGTTCAAATTATTACGCACTCAACCAGTCCAAAGATTCTAATATCCAAATTACGCGATCTATTAATATCTTTGTGTAAAGATAATCCGTAAAAGTGGTAAGATGCCCTGTCCTGAGATGACATATTTAACTGTCAGGCCTGCAAATTTCGGACTTCCTTCCTAAGATAGCTGGGAAAACTTTTGACTTTCTAATACGTATACCAAAATGAACCACCTCACAGGGAGTAAGCAAAAATATGCATGATAGCCATGACGAGATTATAAAACCCCGGACGCTGTGACGGTCCCAAAGGAAAGTTATCTTCGCCGTATAGTGAGATATCCTCGTAACATCTCGTCATTTATGTTTTTTGTGACTCATTGACCTCATTTAGTTTCCCCAGTTTCCCTTCAGCCTTGCTGTACTGAGCGTGTAAAAACTTACATCAGCACCAAGTGATTAAATTACCTAGAATTTGAACAAAATTAAGCTTACTGGTAGGCTACCCTCCTGACCTCCTCGCGGTCAAACCTCCCTAAGCGTTCCGCGCCTTAGACGTTATGCGTCACCAGGGTTGCCACAGAATTTAGAAAATGAAATTCCCTGACATTTCCCTGATTTCCCTGACACATCTTGACGGAATTCCCTGACAATTGAAGATGTGATAGATGGTTAAGACGGCATAATTGAAAATAGTTTTCAGGCTAAATTTGTTGTTCAAAACCTCAAACCCATTCGAGAGAGCAAATTAAGGTGACTTAACACATTTTCCCTGACTTTTTAAAATTCCCTGACATTTCCCGGTTTTTATCAGTAGGTAGAAAATGCGGGAACCTAGGTCTGGCTGAGCCAACGAAGTATGGAGCGCGGGCTCAGCCGTGGCAACCCTGGTCACGCATTACTCCTAAAATTATAAATTATGAAGTAAGATATTGCTTATCAATTAGAATTGATTTCCAGATGATTCAACTAACGACATATTTCGATTGGAGCCTGAATAAACTGGCGGTTTCATTCATAATTCTTTTCTTCGAGAAGAGTTTATTTTCGGCGACGAGTTGACGGCGGAGGCTTGGCCGGTGGGTGACGGAGGCGGAGGTTGTGGCGGAGGCGTCCAAGTTGAATGAATTTGGGCAGGAAGTGGCCGAGTGCCGTTTGGCGGAGGGGCAGACCCGGTCCTGGTCCCAGGCCTGGACTCTTGAGTCTTGTCAGCAGGTGTGGCGCATGTGGGCAGACGCGTTATAGCGTTTCTCCGAAAACATCACCCGACAGAGAGAGACACCGAGCCTTGGATAAGCAAAGCACAGAAGAAGAGTGCGTTTTTTGGTTCCGACCACGAGATCAGGGGTCCTGGTGGGCTCCACTAGCTATAAAGATTTCCATACTGGCTACCGAGGGGAACTCCGGAGTCTGGTGCATCTTTACTTTATTGTTGGCCAACTTTCTTCCGCATTTCCTGGGTCACCACCAACCGGCCATAGAATATTTGGAAGCACACTGATAAGAAGCAGTGAAAGTGATGCTGGCCTGTCTGGGTGTATCATACTATGGGAGTTGGGCCGTAAAAAGTTCCTTCCAGGGACATATTCCTAAAATTTTTAGAGGCCACCCTCCTCTGGAGATGAATTGCCGGCCGATGGCTGTAAAAGTCATGCAAGTTGGTCCATTGAATCTCGGGTACGAACGTGGACGAAAAATGAAAAACTGAAATGTTTCGATAAGAAAATTCACTATTCCATCACGTGAAGGTAAAAATCCTGGGTCAAGGGGTGTTAAGATCAGGATTTTCTTGTTGGGGGTGCATTTTACTGGTAAAGCACAAATTATAGAGAAATTAAATGAATTGAATCTTAGATTCCTTTTTTGCGATAATAGTGATAGGTTTGGAAGTACAAATGGTCAATTAGAGATTCGTGCTCATATTTGTCAGGAGTGCGAGAAATTCCGCTCAGGTGGATCTTTACTACAAATAATATCTAAGAATGTTTCGATGCTTCAAGCAACTCACGACATGCCTACTTTTCTGTGTGGCGTTAAAGTCTCTGGGGTGATTCCAGGATTTTGCCGACTTGGCGATCCCTCGTGAGGTTTGGTATTGTGATATTTTTAAGTAACTAAGAGGTGGGGCCCCTCACCGCCACGCAGTCCAACCCCCCCCCCCCCCNGGCCCTTTGAGCATCTTATGCAGGTTTCCGAAAGCACAGGTATTCTTTGTCAAGTTGATGAGAGGGAGTAAATTAATTAAACATGAATTGTACACTGAGAAAAAAAGTTCGGTCATTTGAACTGAATGTACGGTGTTCAATATCGGCCGGATTGTTCGGTTCATGGGACCGCTCCCTTTGTTCTGGGAACCGTATTCTCGGTTAATGCAACCGAGTTTTTTCGTTCGTTCTGTTCGGTTTGAATGCTCGGTTGCATGAATCGAGGGTGCGGTTTCCAGGACCGAGAGAGCGTTACATGAACCTGACAATACGGCCAATATTGAACACCGTACATTCGGTTCATAAGACAGAACCTTTTTTTTCAGTGTAGGAAGAACGACGGCGAAAAGGCATTCATACGTTGACACTCCTATGTGTTTTATAACATTGAGAGGGATTAAAAAAAAAGTTGAAGTGCAAGACACCACGAAAATAAACAAACAGCGAAAGACCCGCACCAAACGGCCGAGGTCGCTTACGAGACGTCCCAGAACTAATCCGGAGAAAATACTGTTCTTCCTCGACCAGAGGTCCCGCGGGAGGATTTACTCGCGGCCGGCACGCTAATTTAATTAGTAACTGGAAGGCGTCCCATTCCCATTCTGCCATTCAGCCGGCTGCAACATCTCGGCGCATTGAAATTTAATTCAACTCCGACTCCGGGGCGATTAGTTACAACTGCATCTCCACATCCACGTCCACGTCGCACGCAATTTGTAAACGCGTCGCCGAGATAACCGCGAGATAGTACTGCCGTGCAAAGGAAAAACGCCGTATGAACCTACAGGCGTTGCCAAATTTACTTTAATAAAACGCCAATTTCCTGGTAAACTCGTGAATATTTTCCTCCTAAATTTTTAAGGTAATTTTGATCGCAATTTCGCCGAAACATTCTGAAAATTCAATGGAAAAAGATTCATAACTTTCCTCGAAAATAAACATTTTATCGAAGGAAATTTGGCAACTTTCGGATGTTCATACGGCGTTTTTCCTCAGCACGGCAGAGTACGAATCCTCCGCCGCCGCGCCGTCACGTACACGGGGGTTAGACCCACCGAGGGGCGGGGCGGGGGGAGGGGGTGTAGAACCAGTCGCCCATTCACGAGCAACGGCAGCAACATGGATACCTCATGTTTAAACACGGCTTCCTCAACTGCCCCCGTAAGCCGGAACCGCGGAAGTCCTGATTGAATCAATCGGAAGGTGCGCGGTTTCTGACGGGGGTCCGGATCAATGCTCCTTTTTGTGAGCTTTAATAAATGGTCCGGTGCAAGCGGAGTTGCCGGATTGTGGTCGGGCTGTGGCGTTTTTGATAGAGCTTTTGTGGTGATCTCGGGGGCGGCGGCAACCGGGCGTGCAGCACCGGGAAATCAGGATCCTGGGTTCCGAGGGCTCGCTGAACTCGGAGGGGCACCGGACGGGGAGCAAGGGCCGTTACTTAGGTCGCTCTTGGTGGTTGCCGAACCACATGACCAATGGATAATTAATTGGATATAGTAGTGCAGAATTGGGTGCGTTGGTCTTGGTCTTATTAATAGGTCCGGACCGCAGCATAGATCATTAGCCTGATTTTAGGCGATTTTTCTATCCAGTTCAAGTCTCTGCTCAAAATAATAGCCTACTCAGAGAAACTTGGAAATTAGTTTGAAATTGGTGCACTGGAAAAAAAACCACATTGGATCTAGAGTTCAGACTCTTAAAAACATCGACAAGAAAAAATACTCTTGATTCAATCAGATTTAAGCTTAAATCAAGAACCAAGCCTCTTAATTTGAGCGGATTTCCTTTTGATTTAAGCTTAAATCTGATTGAATCAAGAGTCCTTTTTCTTGTCAATGTTTTCAAGGGTCTGGACTCTAGATCCAATGTGGTTTTTTTTTCCAGTGTGCGTTGGTCTTGGTCTTGTTAATAAGTCCAGACCACTGCCGTGCAACGCAAAAACGCCGTGAACGCAATTTTAAATTTTTTGGAAACAATGTATCATGGTAGAAAAACTTGTGTTCTTTGGGACAGTGTTTTTGCCGAATTCTTTCTCAAATACTATCAAGAACTTAACCTGAAAATGTGAGGTGCAAAGGTAAAACAGTTTTTATTTTATAAGGTGTTAAGTTCGAAAAAAAGCGGGAAAATCTTGATGGATTTACGACGTTCTTGCTTAGCACGGCAGACCACAGCATACATCATTATCCTGATTCTAGGTGATTTTTCTATCCCGTTCAAGTCTCTGCACAAAATAATGACCTACTCAGAGAAACTTGGAAATTAGTTTAAAATTGGTGCCATAAAATGCTGTTTTAAGTATGTCAATGTATCTTTCATCGAGAAAGTTGGAGAGTTTGTCATGTTGGTCAAAGAAAAGTTGGAAAATTTATTTTTCTTGGGCGTCTGAAGTCCCACTGAGTTTAAATGAGTTTGAATTCTACTTCTGTTTTGAAAAAAAAATTGAAACTTGTTCTGATCGCACCTCATTGCAATTTATGTCACTTATACTTTATAGGTACCAGGATTTTTTTTTATTTTAGAGAATTGTAAAAGATATGCATGATCTAGCTGAAAACGTTGAAAAAAAAAAGTTTGAAAGAAAAGAAGAAGAGGAAAGAAAGGGATAAAACGAGCAGATAGAAGAAATGAGCAGGTGCCGAGGAAAAGTAGAAGAGGGAAAATAAAGAAGAAAATACGAACAGGAGAAGAAAGAGATAGAAATAGGAGGGAAAGAAACAGGAGGAGAGAAAAACTCAGAGAAAATTAAAAGGAAACGTGCAGAAAATAAGAGCAAAAGAAAAGAAGCACTGGAAAAAAACACATTGGATCTAGAGTCCAGACTCTTGAAAACATTGCCAAGAAAAAATACTCTTATTGATTCAATCGGATTTTTGCTTGAATCAAAACGAAATCCGCTTAAATTAAGAGGCTTGGTTCTTGATTTAAGCTAGATTCTGATTGGATCAAGAGTACTTCTTCTAGTCGATGTTTCTAAGAGTCTGGACTTTAGATCCAATGTGTTTTTTTTTCCAGTGAGGAGCAAAATGAGAGGAATGTTTTTCTTTGAAAAAAGCGAAAAAAGAAGGCGGAAATAAAGAAATTAAAAGAGGGAATCGTCAAGTTATGAAAAATTTTCCCTGAGAAAGCGGCAAGACTGGAACAGAGACATGAACGCGTGAAAAATGTCGATGGTGCGTTGGTTGGCAAGCGTGTGACGGCGACGAGTAAAAATCGTTTGGAAGCGCGCGCAATTATGAATGAATAGAGGCCATCGAATTGAATGTTTCGAGGCTCCGGTCAGCCGTTGCGAGTGCGGAGGCCTTTACGAGTAAATTATTGCGACACATTAACATAGTATAATTAAAAAGGAAATGGCCGCGGGAGAATTAGCGAGGAGTTGGCTGGTGAGAGCCCACGGGATGCTGCCATGACCACGACCAGTGGCCACTCGATGTCCCGCCAAGGTGTGCTATATCAAACTGATGGCCCCTTTTCATCTACTCATGCGGGTTTCTCATTTGATCCTCCTCCGAGATGTCTTTCTACTGAGCACCATGCAGCAAATACAAGAGGTATACTTTAAGTCCGATGGCCATTTTGTGCGGAAAATGACTATGCCACCGGTAAGGAATCAGAAATCGCCATTTCCTGGACGAACGAACGTAGCCCCATTCCAAAATTGCCAAGTTGACTCAAACGATTCAACAGATTTTTAAGAGTGTACCCAGGGTGTCTAATGAAACGCTGACAGAAATCAGTACTTTTGCAGTACTTTTTCAGCACATACCCAAGAAATTCAGTATCTCTCCAACAGAAAAATTCAGTACTTTTTCAGTACAGCCAATTAACGAAATTCGAAAAATTTCAAACATGTGCATTTCTCGCTCAAATTGCGACCAAAATGACAAAAAATGGGGAAAAAAATCCGGACCTTCTTGTGGAATTTCCGCACTTTTTCGGTACTTCCGGACCGCCCTTGAAAAATCCGTACTATTTCCGGACTTGTAGATACCCTCGTGTACCTGTGCAATTTTTTTACAAAATTTTCCTGATTTTCGCATGAGATCATAACAAACAGTAACATTTTCAGATTAGAAATGCCAAAGATTTTCCAGGTAAAAATGCAATCTGTCAGGGAAAATTTGGCAACATTGAAACGTAGCTACGTTCTTCCGAGAGGGAAACTACGAAATGTCTTATTTTTTAGCACCGAAGTCCCTTTTCCTGTCCCTGGAAAATTAACAGGTAGCATGTACTAGTACTTGCCTTTGGAACACATCTGGCCCAAGGTCAGAGTTGCATTTACTCGTGTGTGTAAAATCAACTGAAGCCACTGCAAGTGACCCTGGCGCAGTCTGTTTCAAGGACAGCTCAGTGCTGAGCAGGGCTCTTTTTGATATCAGTTCTCATTGGGTGATTTGCAAAGCTCAGTGCTGAGCAGGGCTCTTTTTGATATCAGTTCTCATTGGGTGATTTGCAAAGCTGACGCGCAGAAGGGCTGATGTTCATGTGTTTTAAAATGGTTTCAGTCTTTAATCCGCACTGACTTGATGTTGTTGATTGCTAATCACACACCCTTGCAAAATCATGGGAAAACTGCAGAAAATGGTAACTTGCAATAAAAAATGCCTGCATTTTCCAGAATCTTGCTGCAGACTTACACTTTCTTTCCTCGCAGTTACTCCACAAAGTATGCAACATAAAAATCTAATATTTTATGTAAAATTAATATAAAATGTGTGTTATTTGCTAAAATACGTGATATCAACTTTAATAAGAACAAAGCGGCATTTGAACGCAAGAAATAACGAAGAGGGTTTCCTAACTCAGATATTTCAGCAGTTTTATTTTTAAAACGAAGAAAAAGCTCTCTTTGAGATGAAAAGTTGCTTAGCTTAAGTTTTTGAACAGCTAATGCTAGGTTGCATTTTCTTTCCTAGCAGTTACTCTGCAAAGTATGCAACATAAAAATCGAATAGTTTATGTAAAATTAATGTAAAATTTGTGTTCTTAGCTAAGATAAGTGATTTCAACTTAGAAAACAAGGCGGCATTTGTACGTAAGACAGAACAAAAAGGGTTTCCCAACTCGGATATTTCAACAGTTTTTTAAAAAAAATTTCTCATTGAAATGACAAGTTGCTTCACTTCATTTTTTGAACAGCCAATGCTACGTTATTGAGCGAAAGGCGACAAAATACGAGGGGACATAGCGGGGCGAAGGTTCCCAGCGCAAAGCTGCCCGGTTGACGCGTCGCAGTGTCACTCGGTCCCGCGCGGGCGCATCCGAGTGACTTAGCAAGCGCAAGGGCTCATAATTAAATAGCGGGGCTTACGTTTCTTACGGCCGGGATTTATCACCCGCGCGCGTAAAATGAAAAGGTAGTCCCACTAAGTTGCGTGTACTTCGCCGCAGTTAATCAGCCGAGTTACAAGCCGAGCAACCGCGACAAGGTGCCGGTTGCCGGCCTCGCGGCGAGAACCGCGAATACGCGAGGGAGGATGGGGGCGGTTGCGCGGTTTTGACGGAACAGGGCCGACTCGGTGGGTCATCGTGATTGGACGGGTGGCTCAACACAACACTGGACACTGAGCCCCGGTGTGAGATTGTGAGTTGTCCCTCGCGCGAACACCTCGCTCCTTCGGCTCGCCAAGACCGATTCTTGATTGCTTTATCGATCCGCCAACCGCGGGCCCAGAGGAAGCTTTGAGCTTCGCCAACCACCCTCCTGTTCTGCCGTGCTAAGGAAAAACGCCGTATGAACCTCCAGGCGTTGCCAAATTTTCTCTGACAAGATACGAATTCATTGGGGGAAATCGTGAATATTTTTCTTCAAATTTTTGAGACTATTTTCTATGCAATTTAATCTAAAATATCTGAAAATCTCGAGGGAAAAAATGCACAAATGTTGTCAAAAATACATTTTTTATCAAGGGAAATTTGGCAACTCTCGAATGTTCATACGGCGTTCTTCCTGAGCACGACAGTATTCGGTCTGTCGTCCCAATGGACCACTAAACAAGGTGCGAATTTCAGCATTCTGATACATGTTTCTTAACCAGAATTTCACGTAGAACACGATGCGCACAATCAAAATTGCCGAAATTAACTCCTTACGAAGATATTTAATGATTCCTGATGCGTGAATCCAAACCACCCGCTCATGAAAACTCAATGCTCTACGTGATTCACATCGCGCGCTAAACGTTATCATGACGATCTCTGCGATATAAAAATCTGGCAACCTCAATCTTGACGCTTTCGCTCACCTATAGCGAATTGCTAATAGTTTGAACAACACATGGTGAAAAATAAACATTGCTCGATTGAGAAGCTTTCTGAAACCGTTTTGGTGTGCGATTTGACTCACGTAGAGCTTTCAGTTTCTTAAGAGCGGGCAGTTCAGATTCCTCGTAACCAATGTGAAATAAAAACGCTAATATCTTCGTTAGGTGTTGGTTTCAGTAATTTTCGTTGTGCGAATCGTGTTTTACGTGAAATTCTGGTTCAGAAACATGTATCAGATAGCTTAAATTCGTACCTTGTCTAGTGGTCCATTTCCATCTTTTAAAGGGGATCTTGTTAGTGATTTAAAGGGCTGTCAGAGATCAAGGGAAGTCCGGGGCGCAAAAAATTATCATAATTATCATGCAAAACGTGATTAGTTTTACTCACCACTGTACCATGAGAAGGATTGAAAAAAACAGTACTCACCTGTAAAAAAGAAAAAAAATAATGATTAAAATCTAAGCATTTAAATAATTAATAAATAAATAAATAATTGAATAAACAATCAAAAAATAATTCAAGGAAGAACACAACTTGTGGATTTTTGTATTTTTCTAGAGACTAGCAGAATGGTTTCCACAGATTTATACAGTTTTGCTCGAACTCCCTGATAAATGAAGTCTGGTATACATTAACTTCGACACGAAGCTAATACGCTTCAATAATTCGCTATGGGTAAAATAGTTTTACCCCTGCTAAAATTTAATGGTACGCGCGTAGTTAGTACCAAATTCAAAAATTCTCTTCCCCAGGTCGAAAAATTCTGACTGTGGACAGTCGGAAGTTGAAAGTCCGTTTGATATAATATTCTTGGAAACTGGAGGTGAGGCGAGAGGAGGATCACATGATGATGATATGCGATGTTACGAATTTATTTTGAGGGAGCTCTGCGCGACAACAAACGCATCGCCCCGTCATGTCTACGACTGAGACCATGTGCATGCAGCGACAACGACCAGAGAATTTATTTATTTCGACAATGAGCTAGACTCGGTCCAGCACAGTCTGCCCGCTCCGGCAGACTTGAGATTAAAAATTATGACGGGGACAAGCTGCATGTATACGCGATGTTCCTCGTAAAGAACCGGCGATAACAACCTCTAACCCCTTCTCTACCCCCAAGCTTCATTAAATTTTTCAATGGGACACCGCTCCCGACACTCGATTCTTTATTTGCACCTGGGTCAGTAGAATTTCAGAAAAAAAGGCGAGTATTGGACGTCATGATACGCTGAACGATAATTATCGCTATTTTTGTTGTTTTTGTTGCTTTGCTGGTGAGGTGCATTTAAAGGAAAACAAGCAGGAAGCTCCAACGCATTGGCGTCGGAGAGCGGCTCTGGGGGCAGTAGTTGTAGTCAAGAATGAGGGCCTAGACACATTTTGTCATTGATGTACAATCCGACAACTGTCGATTCATGTTTTGTAACTTAGCAGATTTACGTAGCCGGTGTATAAATGTGTATTGGGCTTTGATATGGCGAATACATGGCATTATCACTTGTTGTATACTTTTAATTTTGAAAGCTCTTTGGAGGTCCGCTTCCTAAAAAATCTCTGGTTGATAAGTCGTTTAGCGAGGCTGCAAAAAGTTTGCATTTTTATATCTGAAAGTGTAGGTATTGGTTTTTTGTATAATTGTTTTTTTGGATTGCTGGAAAAGTAACGCATACTTCTATAATTTAGGACTGAGTCAGGGAAATATAAGGTTCGTTAAATAGTAAATATTCCTAGTACCGTGTGACACTATTGTTAACGAAAAGTTTTTGCAACTTGTCAAAGAGGTTGTTGAATGATCTTCGAATAACTTTTGATGAGATAGAGGTAATGGTTCTATCTGCAGCTCGTGGACTTCTGTACGATATTGTCCAGAATCATCTAAATTTTCAAAAAGTGTCCCCTTGTTCGATACCCAATTTGCTCATTCATGCATACAAGGAGAAGCGCATGAAAGCTTTAGCAGACATTTTGGAGATGAATCAAGAATTAGATGAAGAATTTATGACTTAAATCACGGCACCTTAATCACGGGATGACCTTAATTACGGCAACTATTTATTGTCCATGAGATGCAGATGGTTCCATTTCCCTAGCTCATCAAAAGGTATTCGAAGATCAATTTCATCAGCCACCCGTACGAACCACGTTTCTAGTGACCCGTACTTGCTTCGCACGTATGAAACATACAATCAGAGAAAACAGAATGAGCCTGTTGCATGCAAGAGATAGAGCTGCGCGAATAGACTTTTTAGAGGTTAAATGACACAAAAGTTACGTTGGTCACATTAAAAAAGTCTGAAATACACTCCTTACTGCGCAATTTGCGTTGTTAGGAACGCGCTTTTTCAAATTTCCCGCGTCTGGGGGCAGTTTCCTAATCACCGGAAACGAGCAAACGGCGGGCTCGGTGATTTCCGGAAGATACCGAGTCGTTGTTGTTGTTGTTGTTATTTTGTCCTTCAGTTTGTTTACAAACCCAACTTGATCTCTTATAGTGGTCCATATACGCTTTATGCGGTAACCAAATCGATCAACTTTTACATATCAATCGCAATCCTTCTACATTTCATTTCACGATATCATGAGCTCCGATTTTTAGGTTATGTTGTCAGTTTTAGTTGACCGGAAATAGCCGCGAGTTGCCGTTAATTGTTTCCGTTAGAAAACTGCCCCCAGACGCGGGAAATTTGAAAAAGCGCGTTCCTAACAACGCAAATTGCGCAGTAAGGAGTGTATTTCAGACTTTTTTAATGTGACCATCGTAATTTTCGTGTCATTTAACCTCTTAAAAGTCTATTCGCACGGCTGTATCTCTTGCATGCAACAGGCCCATTCATCTTACAATAATCAATAATCAGTAGAACATGAATCGTTGCGATGTATAATACGACGTTATAATGCGGCATTACTATTAATGCCGCATAATAGTATGCGGCAATCACACACACACACAACGAAGAACGAGGCGCTACAGACGAGTCCGTCCAGGACAAGTTAAAAAATTCCCATGAGCCGAGTGCCGTAGGTTAAGGGCCCGTTCGCCAAAACTAATCGGAACTGTATGAATGAATTGCTCCTTTTAAAAATCAAAACAATATCGAATTGCGATATATTACACAGTTAAGATAGGGCTATGTCCTGTCGTAAGCGGCGACATACAGTCGATATCATTTCAATAATCGCCCCAATGGCCACGATAGTTGTTAGACGTTTACGGTTTCCCTGGTAACCTTTGTTTGCTATCAGCTGATATCAAGTAATATGACTAGGAAGCTCCAACCCAGTGGTTAAAGCTTCCTTAACCGCGAAAACTTTAAAATTCAAATTTTCAAATTTTGAACGTAAAGTACATTTTTTCCATCACGAGATAAAAGCACAAACAAGTTTTGAATTGTTGACTGTATCACCATGATTCCAAAAATACAATACACAACATAGCATTGACTAACAATAAAACAGTATGCAATAAAATAAAGTCATGACAAGGAACATTGCCGAAAATGGCGCCGATTCCCATCAACCAACGCGCGGTCTCTACAATGTAACATGCTGCATTGATACTCCCCAGCTGGGACCGTCCGGAATAGCAGCTCTAGTGCAAGCACCAGAGCCGCTAAAATCAGCAAAAATTGAACATATAGTACGGTGTGAACAAAGATATAACATTTTGAGACTCTTTATACTGATATCCAGGCAGTGATGTAACCTTTGCTTTTGGGAATTCAACATTTTCTACAGGCATGCATCATCAACATTCATATTTCCCTCTTCTTGGCTATTGCGCTGAGTCTTGCGCACAGTTCATTTGAGAAGTTTGAGAGGTGGCACCCTGCGCAAATTGAAAGTTCTCTTCCAAAACCAAGAAACTTCTAATACTGTCTCTAGATGTAAACTTTCGAATATTCACTTTTTTCGGATCATAATTTTAGTAGAGATTCTTACATGACAGTCCACAAAATATGACGACGAAAATACGGAGATTTCTACATTAATGAACTGCAGATTGAAAATAATCGCAAAAGGTTTGGAAGTAGAAGGATAAAATTTTATTGCTACGATTCTCAATCAATAATTGCTTCCGAACGAAGTTGCAAGGTCGATCGGACTCCAAGTCCCGCGTTTGGAGATCTTAAAAAACGTTGTTTAAAACAGCTTTTTCCATTCTGGGAAGAAATGGGGCATCGGATCAAACCGAACGCGTCTAAAGACTGATTATGGGATTTTAACCGACATAATTCGATCGAAAACCGCCGGAGGTCAGGCAAAATATTCCGAATAGTATGTCAAGCCTAAAAGAATGTCATGCATTCTGCAACACAGTCTGCTCTCGCGCATTTTTTTGTCTTTGCTCATATGTTAGTCCGATACTTAGAAGATAAACGACCAAACTTCAAGGGAATTCCTGTGCGCCTAGTTCGCATAGATATAAGACTAGAATTTCATCATACTAAATGGCAACCCTGATTTTAGAGCGCTAATCACAACTTCAAACAGCGTGACACTTCACTCTCTTGATGCAAGTCGATAAAAACATGTTTTGTTCTCAGATTGCTGCACTGAAATTTTTAAATATTTCGCAAAGCCAAACGAGTTGGGTGTTTTAAAAGAGGAGTGGGAAAGTAAACATTACACAGGAGAGATAAACATTGAATAGCAACCAGCAATTGAACCTCTGCGACTATTCCTTCTCCTTTGGCCACTTAAGTAAGAGTCAAATCTATAAGTTTTGGAATCATCACAATATACCTACGGTCCTACGGGCCTGTCTCCACCAGACGATTTCATAAGATTTTCAACACAAGGCTAAAAATTCCAAAATTGGCCACTTTTTCAATTATTTTTTCGTACTGAATGTTAATTGCAGTGCCAAATAGGACCCAGCAGCCCAACTATTGAAACCTATCGGAACGACAAGACAAGACATATCCCTCTCTTCATTATGCAATACTCTGCACTATGTATATCGCATTTTGATGTCTTTTTGGGCTGTTTTAAACTATCAACAAACTGTCTCTTTCAAGAGATGCTTCTGAGGGACCAAAACGGGTCGTTCCAAAGTGTCACTCCGAGGTTATTTAACATTGTAAATGTTCGTGCGGCGTTTTTTCTTGGCAAGACGAAAATTGGACCACCTTCCGCAATTGGGAACTGCAATTTCTGGCTCGGTTCAGAAACAACATATGTACCATTAGTTTCCCATGTACACAAGTGTTTTCACGGATGAGCCACAAATTGTAGTTCCCAATTGCAAAATGTAGTCCAATGGAGAATTTGCACGCAATTTTTTTATTGCTTCATCTGAGAGTGCCTAATGAGCTGAGTTCGCAATATTTTTCATAATTTTTTTCTGACATGGGAAATTGGAGAAAAATTGATTTAAAAGTGAGAAAATGTGCCGCCTTGTGACGTCATCTGGCGGCATTTCCCATTTAAACACATGTATTTTAGCAGAATCGGTTATTTTGTTATATCTCCTCTAATAGTTGCTCAATTTATGAATCAAGGGTATCTTCGTGTTCAGTTCACTCAGAGGATTCCACTTAAACAGGAAATTCATCAAATTTCAGACCCTTGCAAATTCTCCATTCATATTTGATACTCCTCGCAACATTCTCGTTACCAAAGATGTTCCTGCTCCTATCCTGATTCCTGGCAAAACCGACTTCAGTGCGTGGCGTCGGTTGGGTCGTGCTACGACTGGAATCGGAACGGTGCCCGTCAATGCACCGACCGACCGGGGCCGGGGTTCGGACGAGCGCGACCGTTTGTTGTCCGCCCGCGAAAATTGACGCGGCCGTTATGCAAGCGCGACAGTGGAGGAACGGGGCGCCGTCCACGTCACCGGGGCAGGGGCACCGCCGGCGGAGGGATCGCCATATTTGGACGACAATGAGGAGTGCGGCCTCCCGACCCAGCGCCCACTTTTGAATTTTAACTCAACCCGCTGTGCCAATTTACAATCTGCAGTGCCACCGGCTCATGCGCAGACCGAGCACAGTAGGGTCTCGATTATCCGCTATGATTGGCCCGGGGAAATCGCGGATAATCGAATATCGTGGATAATGAAATACCGCGGATAATCGCATATCGCGTATTATCGAAAATCGCGGATAGTCGAAAATTGCGGATAAAAAGTAGAAATCAGGACGTGATCGGGTGTTTTTCCGTGTTTGGCCGCATTCAGACCGACATTCAGACGGAAGCAGCTCGGAATCGAAGACTCCCCCAAAAGTTGAAAGTCGGGATTAGGAATTTCTGAGGACATTTCTGATAGGTACAATCGTGTTGTGGAGCCAAACTTTATCGCGGCGTATGATCCGAAATCAGAGATAAATTAGCCTAGGGGCAAAGTATGGAACTTTTTGACGGGGGTGGAGGATCCTTCCATTGAAACGCCTTTATATTTTTTCAGATGAGCCAAGAAGATTTCAAAGGCAGGGGGGAGGGAGGGAAGCCATCCCCGCCCTTTGCTGATTTTGCCCACGAGACAAGTAGCACGGGCGGTACAGAATACTTCGACTGCAGTGCTTGCATTTTTTCTGGGTGTACAATTTAGGTGAGCAACCAACAGTAAAAAAAGTTATGAACTCGTACTATTAGCCCTTGCTCCGACGGACGACGGACACATACAGTGCGAAGAATGGCCATCCCGTCGCGTCGCCGACTTTCGACGAAGTCAGAATCGGGCCGTGGCGTTGTCGTCGGTCGGTCGGCGGCGTCCTTCGTCGTGTGGACGTGGACGAAGATGACAAAACAATTCTTAATTATGGAGATTTGTTAGCAGACAAGTACGGGCTGATCCTGATTCCTCAACTCGGACTATCTCCTCTTATATGGAAGCTGGTCGGAGAGTGCGCAGTGCGGTCGCGCCGTGATAGCTCACCGCGCATGCGCATTCCTCGCTCGGGGTTGCCGAACTGCGTTGAGTCGAGGAAATCGCCCACACGGAGCCGCCGCCGTCAAAGCAGAGTTTGTGCCCACCATGTCCCCGTTGTTTCGGGCAGAATTTATATTTTTCTGGGGTCATTTAAAGTGAGGATCGAACCATAATTTACGTCACCCACACGATGGTAACAATCGAGGGATAAGGAACAATACCGCCTAACTGACAATTTTGGTGAAAATGGGTTAGCCACTTTGCCACTTTCTTCAGAATTAAATACGCAAGCTGATGCATTTAGTTTTTTTCCAATTCCACGTGAGAACTCTATAATGTATGAAAAAATGGCAAATCTAACCTCAAATTTTCGGTGCTGTTTCTTAGCCATTAAAGTAAATGACTGGTCGTATGTATGTAACATATCGGCGGTGAAACTCCCAAACTGCGTATCTTCTTTGGGGATCTTAGTAGTCTTTACTCTTATTTGGCTATTTTAAAGATGAACATATCAACATCATTCTTTGAATCATCAGATTTTGCCTCGCACGGAGACGAAAAATCACGGAAGTGTTTAAGTTTTTGGAATCGACGTTGAGTTGTTCTCCATTAAACTATGACACGAAGTCTGCGAAGTCGCAAAATGAGATACGTGGTTTGGGTGTACCGCCGTAGATATGAAATATAAGATGGCTTGTTTATGACCTATTTCCGTAAATTGAAACTAAATAAACCTAAACTCCTGGACACCGATCAAATGATGAGAAATTTATCAAAGTACTAGAAAAGTACTAAATTTTGAAAGAGTCCATTTGATGCTGCTCTCGCGCTAAAAGAGGCAAGAGGAGGAAGAAGGAGATGAAAAAGAAGAAGCAAAAGAGGAAATATAAAAAAGAGAGGAATAAAATATTAAGAGAACGGAAGTAAATTCCCAGTTACTCACAGATAAAATAGGTCAAGTGTGAATATGAGCCACGTTCGGGACACGAGCTAGGCGCACCTCCTATCAGGACCCAGGACCTCCTCAAATGCCGGGAGAAGCCCCGCGATGAAGTAGCGATTCGATTACGTAAACGATTCAATTCTGAGAGCATATCGAGACCTAATTAACGTACGAAATGGATGCGGTCGCGCGCGCGCCGCACACTGGATCCAGTCAATTAAAAAGGTCCACTGGAAAAAAAAGTCGCTTGGATCTAGAGTCCAGACTCTTAAAAACATTGACAAGAAAAAATACACTTGATTCAATCAGACTTTTTACATGAAACAAAAGGAAATCCGCCTAAATCAAGAAGCTTGGCACTTCAATTCAAGAAAAAGTCGGATTGAATCAAGAGTATTTTTTCTTGTCAATTTTATTAAGAGTCTGAACTCTAGATACGAGCGACTTTTTTTCCAGTGTCGGACATTAAACGTTTTACTTTAAAACTGCAAATTTTGATGTTTAATTCGTCACATTTTACATTGGAGAGAGTGATTATGGAGAAACATTTCACGAGAAAATCAATGAAACCAAACCTCAAAACCTCAAAAATGCGTATGATTTGAGTTGTAAGCGTTTAAAGTTTTCAAATTTTGTCCGACTTCTTCAATTGACTCGCTCCACTGTGCGCAGCGCCAGGGGCAAAAGAAACAGAGGCGCGACCCAATAAAACAAACGAAAGCGTGCGAGAAATCGCGGTCGGATCGAGAGCCAATTAGCGGCGCGGAATGGGGCGCATTCAAAATGCCGGCCGGCGCGCGCCCAGGATCGCAGGAAACGATTCAATTATCCGGAAAATGCTCGAAAACACCCCGGTGGCGATAAATCACCATCGGAGACAAATTCGGCCGCTACCTAAATACACGGCCGATGCCGTATATGGGCATTTCTGCTTCGGCGCGGACGAAATGGGTGAAAAAAAGGGAAAACACGACGGCGCGGTGGGGCAGGTCAGTGAGGGCCCGGTTTTTAAAGCATTGTTCGAATCGGAGCGCCGCGCACACCTGGAGACAGGTGAATTGGGTCGCCACCGTTCTGAGGCGCAACCTTTATCCTCCGCCTCGTCGGGTTTGAATGCCAGGTAGACTAATTATTGGCACGCGCGCCCGAGAAAAAAGGATTGCTGTTGACGCTCGTCCCGAGGGACAATGACCTTTGACTCCTGGTCTTGTCCTTTCAAAATAAATCGGGAAAGTTGGAATCCGCCCACGAAAAAGAAAAAAACACATTGATTGGAAGTGTCTGCGCGTTGAACAACTCGACAGTTAATATGCAGACCTGAAAATACCTGCGGGTCGATTTTTGAATCGTTATCGAATGAACTTGGTGGATAATTCCCTATTTTAGCGATGCTATTTATCGATCAAAGTCATTCGATGATGATAATAGCTGAGCATCGATAGATAGCAGTGCTAAGATAGGAAATTATCGATCAAGATTCATCCGTTACGATTCAATAATCCAGGTGCTAGAGCTGAGAATCTGTTCGGGAGAATAATGCGTGGATAGATACGATTTCAGATGAGTTATACGCTTTTCATACAGGGTGTCCCAAAAGTCCGGTGCACCCCTTCTAAAACTTTACCCAATAACCAGTTAGTGTATCTGCGCATGCAGACAAATGGAAAAAGTAAGCTTATCTGAAACAGAATTAAATAATTTTCCAGAGCTTCGCGAATGCCTTAAACTAAAGCCCTATAGAATTCTAGTGGTTACAGTGTCTTATGTTCTTGTCCAAAATTTGTTTAAGGAGAGATGCACGGACACAAACTGATTCATTCTCACCAATCATGAAATTAAAACGTTCTGAACGATATAGTCGGGAAAAGAAATCAATTAACTGTTAGAAATTCCCGGAAATATGGTGTACCGCTGTACCGGCTTTTCATTCAGACCTTGATGAATGACAAGTTCACAAGTTTAGTGATCTATATGCTCTTGGCAAAAGATCGTTCACGGGTCATCTAATTTTATCACCTTTTCTTGACGTCGATTATGATTATCGATATGAGAGAAGTTATCTCTGAGGAAGTATGATAAAAGATTTTTTTTTAAAGAAGAAAATACGTCATTTATTGCTGAATTGGTATTAAAGGGGTTTTACTCCGCTTGAATGATAAACTAAGATATTGCGGTGAAGCAGTTTTCTGTTCTTGCAAGAATAATTTAAAAATACTATTCTACATTTTTCCGGGTTTTCTCTGTTGTCGTAACTTGGAAAAAGATCACAGAGCACTAAGCGAGTGCTTTCAAGCTATGTTTTTATAATTAGCTTTAAGGGAACAATTAAGCAGCAGGTAACCTATTTTAATTATTTTTATCACCCCTCTCGCCCTTGCCGTAGTAAAGCGGATTTCCACTTTGAAATATTGCGTTCTTTTGGGCAGAAACATCCCTCCCTGCCTAGTTGTTTTCAGTTTCCTCGCGTAAAATATCCTAAAAACTTTTCTCTTCCCAAAATAATGTACACTTTTAAAAACTTGGATCAATACGTAACGCAGAATCAAACCCCTCTTCCGTAACTGCCTTACGTACTGCACGCTCCCTAAGAGCGTTGTGCCTTGTTAGAAATTTCATGGTGAAATCCGGAATGAAACACACTACAGAGCTTTGGATTTCCCGTCCCCTAAAAAACCTCCGAATAATAAAGTGTGAAGATTGTCCTGTAAGAAAAAAGTTACTCTATAATAAGGATGGATTTCGCTCCGTTTTCACTCCATTTTACGAAGACAAAGTAAGCTCCAGGGTGAAATGCAATCCGGATTTCGCTCCGAGATTTCTGTGGGCAGATTTAGCTAAAAAGACCGGGTACAAAACAAGCGCATCTTTATCTGTCTATGCAAAAGGAAATTCCTCCGAAGATAAAAATAAAATAAAAAAATAAAAAAACCTGGAATGGAGTTGTGCCCCTCTAACTACCAGCGGCTAGTCTCTGTCTAAACACTGGGGACGATAACCACTAATAACGGGCTTAAAAATTGGGCGGAGTAAACGGCTTCGGGTGTGCTTGCGCATGCTGTTGCCCGGATCCGAAGCAAGTGCGCACGATGGAAGTTTCGATAAAACCACTTACGGACGAATAACCTATCGTTAACACGCCGTAAATCGTGGGCATCTCGTTGACGCAGCCCTATTCCACGTTTAGCACGCGGTGTTTGTAATTTCGACTTCCGCTGTTGCCGTTGTGACAGGAGGAATCCATTGTTTCACCCGTATGATGCAGAGAGAAACGTTATGTCTTTGCGACTTGGCAACGTTGTTGATGAGTCTAGGCGTTGCTCTTGCCACCCTTCTCCCGGAAGCGAAAGCAACTCACCGAACGTTTAGTGATGGAAGGGCGGAAATGAAAATAGAGTATTAAACGAGCCCTCTGGAAGATGTGTTTTTTTGTGGTTCAACAGAGACTGGTTTGGAGTTCTACGGTTGACATTTTTATGCCTCTGCAGAGCTAAAACGGCTGTAAGGGTGCGCGTGGTGCACGGCTGACTTCGATTTGGGGGTCTTTCTTGAGAATCTAAGAGGGTGTTATCCTAAATTCAAAATTCAGCCGATCATATTACAAGAAAACGTTTTTCTTAAGTACACTGTAAAATATAAAGCACACTGGAAAAAAGACACATTGTATCTAGAGTCCAGACTCTTGAAAACATTGAAAAGAAAAAATACTCTTGATTCAATCAGATTTAAGCTTAAATCAAAAGGAAATCCGCTCAAATTACGAGTCTTGGTTCTTGATTTAAGCTTAAATCTGATTGAATCAAGAGTATTTTTTCTTGTCGATGTTTTTAAGAGTCTGGACTATGGATCCAATGTATTTTTTTTTTCAGGGCACTGGACATTTTTCTTAGACGTTCTGATTTGTAACAGAGCTTCACAGGCTACGTGACTACCACGTGAGCATCACAGCCAGAGAGACGACGCCTCCCTAATAAACCCTAGCCTCTTTAATAAACTTTTCTCCCGAACAGGAGCGACACACAGCGGAGCATTGCGAGTTCACGCCTTCCACCATCGCGCCTTCAATTTTACAGATGCAACATGGACATCCGTCAAGTACGAATAGTTGTATCTCTACGCCGTCATCAACGCGCATCCTTTCCCTTGCGCTATTTCCATAGTTTGTTTTTATTCGTTTTATTTCGGAGTATGTGAACACACATCCAAGAGACACACAGGAGAGACTTAATCTGGCCTCCTTTTTAAACTTTCCCCGGAACAGGAACGATATATCAACAGCAACTTAGGGCGGAACATTGCGAGTTCACGCTTCGCACAATCGCGCCTTCAATTTTGCGTACGCAACACGGACATCCATCAAGTATGAATAGTTGTATCTCTGCGCCGTCATCAACGGACTTCCTTTCTTTTGCTTTATTTCCATGTTGTCCTCCTTAAAATGGGGTTTTCAGGCAGTTCCAGACTCAACTTTCCTCATTTAAGAGTTTCCTTAAATTTTTTGACAACAAGCAACGGTGGTCCTATGGGTTGATTCGTCGCTCCTTTGATGTAAGGACTTATCTCAGTTTCCACATGAGTCCTGTTTTACATATAATTCCATGCTTTCTATGTTTCATGCGAAATCGAGATACGTCCTTACGTCACAATATTAAATCGCTATCGAATGATCTTGATCGATTAATTCCTATTTATCTTAGTAATGCTAGTGGTAAATCAAGAGCATTCGCTAGAGATAACCAAAATTTCAATTGGAATTTCCTCGCACTTCATCTGAAATTTGCTAGCTTTTTGCTTAAAAAATTGACACTTACATGATTTGAAAAATCAAAAGACTGCATGAATTGACTCAAATTTTTAAAAATGCCGAAGCACTTAAAATTCCCTGATCCATGACCAATTTTTCCGGCATTTTCCTAATTTTTCCCGATGACATTGAATTTCCTGATATTTTCCGGGTTTCACTGACGGTAGACATCATGATCAACCCCCACAGGTGAACGTCCTTTATAGACTGCAGATGAAACTATGTATTCCGCAAAAAATATCTAAAACGCTGCAATTCCAGTTCAACTACTGCTGGCATTAAGGAGCTCCGCAATTGTTTCCGTTCACGGTGGGGATAAGCTCAGTTTACGGTGGGATGAACGAACTTGCGCGTGCTTTTGTTGAATCAGGAAAATATAAAAACAGGAGTAACACTATAAAAAGTCAGCGGAATGAAGGGACGGACTGACAGGAAAGCTGCGACGCGAAGAAGAAATGAAGAAACGAAGATGAAGGAGGGAACGCGACAAGACTGCTGATCTCCTAAAGACAGAGCTTGTCGTCCGCGGTGCATCCGTGTTGTCGAACTTGCGCCGTTGACATATCTATGAATGGGAACTTTAAGCCCGTAAAAGTACACCGAAAAGAGAAATTCAGACCCAGACCGTGTAAGAAGGGAGTTAATAATCGGACTGTATTATCAGACAAAACTGAATAGTATTTTTCGGCTCATACTTGGAAACAACATGCCCACAGTTGCTTTATGAAAGCCGGAAAATTTAGTTCCTTTTGGCGTGAAGCGAATCAATAAACGGTTTAGTAATGCAGCATTTTGCGTGAGGCGTGAAATTCACAAGCTTATGATATCATTGATAATGGGACCTCGAGGTTCTCCTCCACTAGGGGCCAAACTAGGGGCTTCAAAAAGGCTCATCAATTACCCGCACCCATGCACCGCTAGGCAATAATAAGGGGGCTGGAAAGGCATTTTTGAGCCTCTCTACAGCCTCTGTTTCGTAATAGAAGAAGAACCTTGCAGCTTGAAATTTTTACTCTATAATCTTAAAGCTGTGTTTTCAAAATGGGACATCGATGCGACTATTGAGCGTTGTACATCAAAATTAAGGGGCACCTTAACTTCTTGATCAACATAAATCGAGAGCTGAGTATTGAATAAAGTATATTGATGCTCTGTTCACAATTGGCCTGTTGCAAACTTTAACTAGAGCAAAAATAAGAGTTGTTTCTTATAGATAATGCCTCAAAAATTACGATGAGCGCATCGGCAAAGTCTGAAATGCACTCATAACTTCACAGTCTGCGTAAGAAATTTGCGGTTTTTTGAGCTTCCCGCTTCGAAAACGATACTACGGCACAGGTGAACATTTTGTCAGTGGAGTCGCTCCATCGTCGGCAATATTCATCATGGCCGACGCTTGCGCGGTTCCGCGCGTATTTCTAGGAGAGTTCAAGGTCAATCAAGGCGGCCGAGAAAAATATGAACGTAAACACGCCGATTGTTATCTGGTCTAATCCTGTTCAGGTGTTATCTCGTACCATCACACGTGTTTTGGCGGATTGGCGTCGGCCATGATGAGTATTGCAGACGATGGAACGACTCCTCTAACAAAATGTTCACCTGTGCCGTAGTATCGCTTTTGAAGCGGGAAGCTCAAAAAACCGCAAATTTCTTACGCAGACTGTAAAGTTATGAGTGCATTTCAGACTTTGCCGATGCGCTCATCGTGATTTTTGAGGCATTATCTGTAAGAAACAACGCTTAGTTTTGCTCTAGCAAAAGTTTGCAACAGGCACATTTGTTATTGATCAAAAAATGGAAGCACCTGTTAATTTTGATGGTCAACACTCAACGGCTGCATCGATGTCCCATTTTGATCGGCTCAAAGCGTTGCTCAAAGCGTTGAGCATTGAAAATTAAACGTTGCTATTTGAACCCCAGAGGAACCCCAAGTTTAGTTGAACGTGTTTCTGCCAAACGGAACTATGTGCATTAGGACATGAGCCCTGAGATCCATGAGAACATTTGCACAACGGGCACTGGAAAAAAAACACATTGGATCTTGAGTCCAGACTCTCGAAAACATTGACAGGAAAAAATACTCTTGATTCAATCGGATTTTTGCTTGAATCAAAACGAAATCCGCTTAAATTAAGAGGCTTGGTTCTTGATTTAAGCTAGATTCTGATTGTATCAGGAGTACTTTTCCTTGTCGAATTGTCGATGTTTTTAAGAGTCTGGACTCTAGATCCAATGTGGTTTTTTTTTCCAGTGGGGTTCACGTCATAATGCACATAGTTCCGTTTGACAGAAATACGTCCAATTGCGAGTCGATTATCCTGTAGAGTTGGCAAGCCTGTCTCAGACGCAGAATCCCGCTTTGGGGCTGATTGTGAGCTGCCGGGCATGCGATGCGATGCGATGCAGACGCATGAGTCGAAACGGATCCGGGGCCGCTATACTATGCAACCGTGCTCAACAAGAACAACATATCCACACGGGCTTCCCGTTTGCGCCCACGTCTTTCTTCCTTAGCGCGGCCGTAATGCCACCACGCCGATGCAACGAATGCAACCGATGCATACCGATGACAGTCTCGACGAGACGTCACGACCCCGAAGCCGGGTTCACGGTCGACAGGGGCACCTGCTCCACAATCCACCATCAACCACTCGCAACGAGCATAACGGAACATCGGGTGGGTCTGGAAGACTTATTGGCCCCCTCCTCGCCCCCTCATCCCTTCGAGGAGTCTTCGCTCCCCGCAACAACACGTGGGCTCGCCTCCGCCCTTGGTCCGGGGGAGATTCGTAATCAGTGTGACGTCAAAAACACACACAACGCTATTCTTTGCTTTGTGCGCCGGGACGATCTCTTTCTTTTCCACCCTCTTCTCGGGCTCTTTTGTCTCAAGCTCGAGGGTCAATCTGCTCTCATTTTCTTAAGCCTACTTGGAAATGTCGCACTGGTGTCAACTACAAGGCGTCGACCGCGATTTCCCGCGACAATATCAGCTATACAAAAGAAGATCGAGTTTTCGGAAATACTGTTTAAAACCGTGGCTCAAAACTAATTTTATTGACTGAGCCATCTAAATAATTAATAATCGGTAAAAAGTAGGAATGATCACCGATCAGATCACTTATCATCAATGCGTATTTTTTTTAAAACATTTTCATACGGTGACCGCCTACAGGAGGGTGGAGATGCTAATTAAGAAATTTTTTAGGGGGCAAAAGTCGAAATTTTAATTTTCAACCGAGACAGTATCAGTGAAATTAATCGACATTAGTTCATTTTTCGTGCTGAATGAGCGTGTTCTTTCTTTACAATCAGACTATTTTCAGCCAGGAACATGCCACATTCAAAATGTCTATACCTTCCTCAAAAAACTGTTCCGCATTTTAAATTGCACATAATGGGCCTGTTGCATACAAGAGATACAGCCGTGCGAATAGACTTTTCAGAGGTTAAATGACACGAAAATTACGATGGTCACATTGGAAAAGTCTGGAATACACTCCTAACTGCGCAATTTGCGTTGTTAGGAACACGCTTTTTCAAATTTCCCGCGTCTGGGGGCAGTCTTCTAACGGAAACAATTAACGGCAACTCGCGGCTATTTCCGGTCAACTAAAACTGACAACATAACCTAAAAATCGGAGCTCGTGATATCGTGAAATGAAATGTAAGAGGATTGCGATGGATATTTAAAAGTTGATCGATTTGGTTAGCGCATAAAGCGTATATGGACCACTATAAGAGATCACGTTGGGTTTGTTAACAAACTGAAGGCAAAAATAACAACAACAACAACGACTCGGCATCTTCCGGAAATCACCGAGCCCGCCGTTTGCTCGTTTCCGGTGATTAGAAAACTGCCCCCAGACGCGGGAAATTTGAAAAAGCGCGTCCCTAACAACGCAAATTGCGCAGTAAGGAGTGTATTTCAGACTTTTTTAATGTGACCATCGGAATTTTCGTGTCATTTAACCTTTAAAAAGTCTATTCGCGCGGCTGTATCTCTTGCATGCAACAGGCCCATTGAAGATAAAGTTCAATGAAACTATGAATTATCACATTTAGCAGCTATACCACTATTTTTGGAGACGAGAAGTAACCACCACATGGACGTTTTGAAAAAGAAACAAGGAGGAGAAAAAAACGATTAAGTAACAATTGGGGGCATGCTTCATTCCGCAGAAATAAGAGCTCCTTGCACGATGGGAGGAAACGGTATTACCGAAGCTGAGGCGGACACTAGTTACGCATTCATAGCATTTCAGCGAAGGCCGCATAAATAAAAAGCTGTAATTAAAATATGAATTGCACCGCTCCCATTGTCCTGTGCGAGGGATTATGCGGTTTTTATTCGCGAAACTAGACCAAACGACATCAGCTGACAGTTCCAAGCGGCATTCAAGCCCGCCGTTGAAAAATCGCGCAAGTTCAATGAAAAACCACATGTAAAAGCGTGGTTTATGCAGGGCGCGGAGTGTACTGTGGCCCCAAGCTGACCGCGAGTTCAAAGCGCACAGGTGGGCGCCAGAAACTGTTGTCGCCGTTGCACGATTTGACAAAATAAACACCGATTAACAATTCAACATGGGCACCACTCGAGTTAAGAAAAGAAGCAGGCTGTTAAACTTCATTCGGCATTTTTCTTTTTCTCTTCTTCCTTTATTTGCAATTTTTTTGTCGTTCTTCGTCGCTCTTCGTATTCTCCACTTACTCTCAGAATCCTCGTCCATCAAATTTCCTTCTCTCTCCCCTCTTCTCTCTTCTTCAGTTTCTAGTTCTTTTTCATTTCATACCCTATGTCTCTCCAGAGGACACTTTTAGTTAACTTACATTTTAGCTCTTCCAGCCCAAAATAAGGGGCAAAGTCGGCATTTTCCACACAAAAGAGCAAGCTGCATTCTGAAGCTGCAAAACTTTCATTCGCAAATCGAATTTTTACCAGGAACGTGGGAATTTCTAGTTGAAAATTTCATTGATTTTTCTTTCGAGCACACGTAAAAATTAGCAACATTTTGGGTAGAAATTGTACAGTCCTTATCATGTGAAAAATTGAGTTTTAGAGTCAAATTTGCAACCTGAGTATTAAGTTACGTTCTTTTGCCTAAGAGACAAAGGATTTCTGGCCTTTGCTACCCTCCACCGTACAGCCCCATCGACGAGCCATAAATGCCGATCATGATCACCATTAACAGGAACACCGAAAGATATCGCACGGAGACTTGACAACACAGCTCCTGACCCTATTTTCTTTTCGTGGCGGGTTTCGTGTGTCTCTATGTTTATGTATTTGTTTATAACGAAATTAGAGCAACCCAAAGGAGAAACTGAACCTGTTCTCTCTTGACCAAACTCAGGGCGCTCCCGCCTGCCAACTTTGGGCACATCCGCTTTTTTGCCGACTTCGGAGTCAAGAGATCGCGCATTGCTACTCGAGCCGCGAGAGTGTTTCCGAAAAACATGTCCAGCGGTCACATGTACCCAAAAACATGCGAAAAAAGGATGGGCTCGCCGAACAGCTGACTACTCGCTCAGGGGCTTCGAGTTCGAGTCCTGGAAGGAGGGACAAATATTGATGGTGTCAGGTGTCTTACTCCATAAGGATTTGGGGTTCTTTTCTAAGTTCTCGCCTCCTTTCCATGTCCTTCTCTCATTTTGGCAATAACCAGATAAGTCTTTAATTCCCCAGGAAGACCTGGGAACACGAATCCCCTGTAGGAAACTTTCCTGGCAACTTTCTTGGTGACTCTCCCAAGTGGGAATATATAACGTCAATTCCCATACTAAGGGACGTAACTCCATTCCAAGGTTGCAACATTTTTCAAATAATTCGGATTTTACACAAAAATATGACCGTTCACTAGAAAAAAACACATTGGATCTAGAGTCCAGACTCTTAAAAATATCGACAAGAAAAAATACGCTTGATTCAATCCAATTTAAGCTTGAATCAAGAACCAAGCCTCTTCATTTGAGCGGATTTCCTTTTGATTTAAGCTTTAATCTGATTGAATCAAGAGTCCTTTTTCTTGTCAATGTTTTCAAGAGTCTGAACTCAAGATCAAATGTGTTTTTTTCCAGTGTAGAAAAGCGACGTTGAAATGTGGCGGAAAATTTTAAGCCCTAGGTTGGGCATCTGCTGGGTGCGATCCTTCCCCTCCCCTTAAACAGCCCTTAAAGTTCATCGAGCATAAAATTTATATCCCCTTCACCATGTTCAACGTCTAACGTCAAGTTGGCAACGTCATGATACACCCACGTCGCGCGAGCTCATACGATTAGCGCGATTGAGCAAACGCTCCAACCGAAAAGCGGATACGCTAAACGGCTAGAGCTGGGAGCTTGGCTGGATTTCAGCTCCAGTGTTGAATCATATATTCATTCTCTCGCCATTACGAGCGAGCTATCTCGCGCAGCTTGGCGCGGCGCGTTGGGTCGAGAGGAGCGTTTTGAAGGTTGCGACGCGCGCGCGATCAGTGGGATGAGATGCAAGGAGTCATGTAATACGGCCCGGGCACGCACCGAAGAGGAGGGAGCCGACGACAGCCGCTCAGTGTATCTAGTTTGCAAAAATCAAGTTTTGGCCCAAGTTCTCATAGAGATTTTATGGACTCCATTAGTTCCGGATTAAGTCTGCATCTTAGAAACATGATAATGTCAACCCTTAGGACAGAGACATGCGACAATAAATAATTAAAAAGGAAATTGGAGGCATTTATATGCTTAAAGGAACTAGGGACGGGTAGGAAGGATGGGGTGTGCTCTAAAAAGCTGTACTTATGCAGCTTATAAAGGTAGTAGATCAAAATATCCTGGGAGGATAAAGTGCTAGAAACAATCGCAAGAATTCCTTAAAAAGTTACCGAAAAGTCTCTAAGTGCCGCGAGTTGAAATTGCATAAATGCATGTCTATTTAAATGTTTCTCTGTCAAATTGTTCCGATGAAATACATTTCTGCCCAAAATTCTCAGCAGCGTTCCTGACAATAGGGAAGTTCTCATTTCGTTATTAACACGGCAGGAAGCTTTCGAAACATCGCAGACTAGGTTACGCCTTTTTCTATCTTCACCATCAACTCACAAAATTTCCCGACAAAATATTTGATTGAAAAGAAGTGGCAAAACTTATAATCCATAAAAATGTATTATCAAATGTTAATAATTGATAACAATGGAAAATGGGATTCGCGGAACATTAGAGGAATACGGTGAATCAGCTGGTATTTCCGATCGTCGCGCATGACGATCGTGCCAAAATCCGCATGTCTGAAATAAAAGTATCTTTTAATCCACTGTGAGTCGGCCGAGGAGGCGTCCGTGCGTGGGACGTCCACGATGACGACGTCCGATGACGTCGCGACGCCCGACGCGCCGGCCGCGTCCGTCGCGTCGCCTCCTACCTTTCCGCCGCCCCGCGCCACGCTCCGCTTCCATGGGCGCCGCGACGCCACACCACAGGTCTCGTCGCGTGCTATTAAATACCGGTCCACGCGGATATGTTACATTTTACAGCGGTTATGTTGGAAATAGCGACGGATTCCCGGTATCCGCTTAATTCTGCGAGAAAAAGTTTTAGTTACCAAGGCATTGTGACTTAATATGGAGATAGATGAGGTTAAGATACATGTAAGCAAAAGGAGAATTTTGCATGTGTCTGATATTTGATGAATTTTGTGTTCAAGTGGAAACTACTGAGTGAACTGGACATACCCTTGGTTCATAAATGGAACAATTGGACTAAGTTTTGCAATTTGGAACTATAAATTCTGGCTCTTCTGGAAAAACACTTATGTGCATAGGGAAACGAATGGCACATACGTTGTTTTTAAACCGGGCTAGAATTTATGGTTCCAAATTGCAAAATGTAGTCCAATTATTGGAGGAGATAGATAAATTATCCAACCTGCCAGAATGCATGTGTTTGAATGGAAAATGCCGCTAGACGACGCGACGTCACCAGGCGGTGTATTTTTTAACTTTAAAATCTATTTTCAGACTGTTTTCCCACCTCAGAAAAAAGCAACAAAATCAGCTGTTCAAGCACTCTCCGATGAAGCAAACTTTTGAAAAAATAACTCTGGAAACAGCAATCATCGAAACACTCGGCTTTCCCTCATTTTTGGTCAAAGATGTGAAAATTGTGACGCTGTTTACAATTTTTGTGAATGTTCAACGGACGGACAATGCAGCGTCGATGCCCCCAGTGTGAACCTTCAGTTTGAGCGTCTGGAGCGGGCGAAAGGTGCTGAGATTCCCGCTGAGCTGTTGAGCCTCCATTACAGTCACCAGGTAAGCAGTATTCGAGTCAAAATAAGTTTAGGAACGATCGTCAGATTCTCAACATTCTCACCGCGTAAGCAACAAAAGGCCCGTTGTCTATAACAAACGCATCTGTAACACAGTAGTGTGATATGGAAGTATGTCTATCAAACGGAACTATGTGCATTAAGACATGAGCCCTGAGACCCATAAGAATACATGCATTACACGGCTCACGTCACGATGCACATAGTTCCGTTTGATAGAAATACGTCCATATACCGCGAAAATCACTGGGAGAATTTTCCATGGTCAGCGATGGTTTTAACTTTTCACCCTCGGCTGGCAACGGAGGCGTTGCTCCGACACCCACGCCCGGGTCCGGAACCCGGGTCGCGGGTCGTGCTCACCGGCAGTGAATTTTCCTGCCGGTCCGCGCGTCTAACGACTCCTTCATCCCGGCGACTGAATCACTTAATGGCTTCATTAGGGTCGCCGCGCGGGACCATTAACCGCTCACTGCACAGCCAACAGCTTACCTCCGGCGTCCTCCGGGTCGGACACGAGGGGCTCTCCTTCAAATTTCCGTGGTCTGCCTCCTCGACCTCGTCCTCGTCGTCACGGGGTGTCCCGGATCCGAGGCTCCGTGCACCGGGCACTTGCGTTGCCGGCTTCGGCTCGCCGAGCTAATAAGCTCACGCTCCGACCCAGGAGTCAACCACCGGACGCCGGATGCGCTGCAGAAAAAATGTTTCCACGTCTTTCCTCGTCCTCATTAATTCGCGCAAAAGAGGTGGACTTGCATGGAAAGACAGCCTGTCTGGTCAGGTACTCTAGTAACGCGCAAAAAATAGTCGGTGCTGCTATACTGATGAGGGAACCTTCTATTTACAGGGCTCCTACACTTTCTTTACTATACTTCGGAACTTTTCTGTTGTGAGAACAGAATTTCGGTCGTGTCTCAGAGTACTCTGTTCCCATAACGGGAGCTTCTGTAGCTGTAACAAAGAAAGTGCCGGAGCCCTATGAATAGACTTTTTTTCTTCTTCTTTCTAAGAGCAACTTAAACTTGGGTCATTTCAGTCGTTCAAGAACAGCTCCTTTCCTCGGAAGACCTCATTTGATTAGCATTGAGTTGTGATTAAAGATGATTTAAAGAGAACTTCAACATAGTATCATAAAAAGGACAATTTTTGCAAACCTTGAGAAGGATTCAGAAGTATAACTCTGGAAATGGATCCTTGCAACGGATTACAATGATTTGCCATTGCACGAAGTACAAAATGCAAAAGAAAAAATAATATGAGTTTGACAAACTTCAAGGAAGGTGCGAACCCACCGTGAAATTTTAAAAATTCGCAGCATATTTTCTTCTGTAGGTATTTTGTATATTTGGTGGCGTCAAACCATTGTAACCCTTCATAAGGACTTCCTGCGTTTCACTACTGAATGCTACTCGGGGTTTCCAAAACCTGTCCATTTTATGATACTTTGTTAGGATCTCTTTAATCACGATGTTAACTACATGGAGCCTCCTTATTTATTTCACGTTAAACAGGCAAGACAGCTATCTGCTACGGCAGTGTAGGTTATATTTGATTTGTAACATACAAATCTGGTGGAAAGATTTTGGCAAAAAGAGTGTAAATTTACACAAGCAAGCTATGTGTATCTAGACCTCATTTCGCAAAAAGTTTTTTTATCAAGACGTTAGCGTTGAAAATTTTTAACGGGCAGATTTGATTAGGAATCACGTTTTTCAATACTCAAATCCATGATCCGCCCACTCGAAAGTGTCTCACTACTTGGCAACATCTGGTATTTGGTCGATGATGATCCCACCTGTGAAAGTCCGCACCCAGAAGTAATGATTACAATTAAGGAATGCAGGATTCTCGGTGACTCGACATCAACTTTTATTGAATCATCATTCAGCCTATGCAAATTCTCGGCCGGGTGAATCGCGTTGGTATAGACGTGCACGATGGTTTTGAATTGGTAATGCGAATAGCAAGAAAAAATATTGGATGTGATTGAGGACATTCCGAAGAATGTAAGTATTTAACAAACGAGCAAAATGTGTTTGGAAATCACTTACACTTTGAAAAGCAAACGGGAAGGTTCCCCATTATTCCCGGGAACTTTTCCGCTTGTTCCTGGAAACTTTCTCGTTACACAGAACAAACTTTCCTTTTCTTGCTCCCTGTTTTCCGGCCTTTCGATCTTTCATTCCTGTTCCACTTTTCCCAGCAGACTTTTACCCATAGACACCACATTATGACTTAGGTTAACAAAATTAATTGATATAAAGTCTATCTCATAAGATAAATTTAAACTTTTTAAGATATGCAAACATCTGAAAGTGTTCCATAAACGATTCAAGACACTCAGAGCGGATGGGGTGTAAGGGGGGTCCGCGGGGCATCCCCCACGATGTTTTTGAACTTTTAAAGCATCTAATACGCAGTTTGAGTCGATTATGTCATGAATAATTGCCAAATACAAGCGTCCTTCCTTTTTCTTCCCTCCGTTCCTCACTTATTCCCTTCTTTTTTTTATCTTCCTCCTTTTTTCAGGCGAACGGTGGGGGGGGGGGGGNCCCCCCACGCCCCCCTCCTCTTAATCCCTCCACGAAGATTTATTTGTATCAGCAGTTTATTTATGTACAAAAAGAACACATTTTCCGAGATCCTTTCTCGGCACATTTTTTTTACTGTATCAATCCATTCACTGCTAATATTTAGACTTCAATGGGCCTGTTGCAAACTTTTGCTAGAGCAAAACTAAGAGTTGTTTCCTGCAGATAATGCCTCAAAAATCACGATGAGCGCATCGGCAAAGTCTGAAATGCACTCATAACTTCACAATCTGCGTAAGAAATTTGCGGTTTTTTGAGCTTCCCGCTTCGAAAACGATACTACGGTACAGGTGAACATTTTGTTAGAGGAGTCGTTCCATTGGCGACAATACTCATCATGGCCGACGCCAGTC